>OX439483.1:300899611-301209978 GCA_949320155.1 Melangyna quadrimaculata
CCTAAACACTCATATGTTAACAATGCCAGGCCACGGGTAACAAAATTTCCAACAATTCTTGATTAGAAATTCTAATTGGGTTGGATATAGTTCACATTCGATTTTCGCTGTAAAATTGATGTAAGCTGGACTGAACTTAATAAAAATTGCGTCTTGACAAGGCCCTCACTGTCAACTGAAGAGTCCAAGTGAGAACGCCGGGACGAAACGCCAATTTGTATGGACTAAAGGCCGTTAAAAGCTATATTGAATCAATAATTCAACAAGTCCAATTAAATAATGCTAAGTCTTCTACTTGGCTGATGTATTTCAGTAGTATATAGAATTTGTATTATAAAAAACACTCATATGTTAACAATGCCAGGCCACGGGTAACAAAATTTCCAACAATTCTTGATTAGAAATTCTAATTGGGTTGGATATAGTTCACATTCGATTTTCGCTGTAAAATTGATGTAAGCTGGACTGAACTTAATAAAATTGCGTCTTGACAAGGCCCTCACTGTCAACTGAAGAGTCCAAGTGAGAACGCCGGGACGAAACGCCAATTTTTATGGACTAAAGGCCGTTAAAAGCTATATTGAATCAATAATTCAACAAGTCCAATAAAATAATGCTAAGTCTTCTACTTGGCTGATGTATTTCAGTAGTATATAGAATTTGTATTATAAAAAACACTCATATGTTAACAATGCCAGGCCACGGGTAACAAAATTTCCAACAATTCTTGATTAGAAATTCTAATTGGGTTGGATATAGTTCACATTCGATTTTCGCTGTAAAATTGATGTAAGCTGGACTGAACTTAATAAAAATTGCGTCTTGACAAGGCCCTCACTGTCAACTGAAGAGTCCAAGTGAGAACGCCGGGACGAAACGCCAATTTTTATGGACTAAAGGCCGTTAAAAGCTATATTGAATCAATAATTCAACAAGTCCAATTAAATAATGCTAAGTCTTCTACTTGGCTGATGTATTTCAGTAGTATATAGAATTTGTATTATAAAAAACACTCATATGTTAACAATGCCAGGCCACGGGTAACAAAATTTCCAACAATTCTTGATTAGAAATTCTAATTGGGTTGGATATAGTTCACATTCGATTTTCGCTGTAAAATTGATGTAAGCTGGACTGAACTTAATAAAAATTGCGTCTTGACAAGGCCCTCACTGTCAACTGAAGAGTCCAAGTGAGAACGCCGGGACGAAACGCCAATTTTTATGGACTAAAGGCCGTTAAAAGCTATATTGAATCAATAATTCAACAAGTCCAATTAAATAATGCTAAGTCTTCTACTTGGCTGATGTATTTCAGTAGTATATAGAATTTGTATTATAAAAAACACTCATATGTTAACAATGCCAGGCCACGGGTAACAAAATTTCCAACAATTCTTGATTAGAAATTCTAATTGGGTTGAATATAGTTCACATTCGATTTTCGCTGTAAAATTGATGTAAGCTGGACTGAACTTAATAAAAATTGCGTCTTGACAAGGCCCTCACTGTCAACTGAAGAGTCCAAGTGAGAACGCCGGGACGAAACGCCAATTTTTATGGACTAAAGGCCGTTAAAAGCTATATTGAATCAATAATTCAACAAGTCCAATTAAATAATGCTAAGTCTTCTACTTGGCTGATGTATTTCAGTAGTATATAGAATTTGTATTATAAAAAACACTCATATATTAAAAATGCCAGGCCACGGGTAACAAAATTTCCAACAATTCTTGATTAGAAATTCTAATTGGGTTGGATATAGTTCACATTCGATTTTCGCTGTAAAATTGATGTAAGCTGGACTGAACTTAATAAAAATTGCGTCTTGACAAGGCCCTCACTGTCAACTGAAGAGTCCAAGTGAGAACGCCGGGACGAAACGCCAATTTTTATGGACTAAAGGCCGTTAAAAGCTATATTGAATCAATAATTCAACAAGTCCAATTAAATAATGCTAAGTCTTCTACTTGGCTGATGTATTTCAGTAGTATATAGAATTTGTATTATAAAAAACACTCATATGTTAACAATGCCAGGCCACGGGTAACAAAATTTCCAACAATTCTTGATTAGAAATTCTAATTGGGTTGGATATAGTTCACATTCGATTTTCGCTGTAAAATTGATGTAAGCTGGACTGAACTTAATAAAAATTGCGTCTTGACAAGGCCCTCACTGTCAACTGAAGAGTCCAAGTGAGAACGCCGGGACGAAACGCCAATTTTTATGGACTAAAGGCCGTTAAAAGCTATATTGAATCAATAATTCAACAAGTCCAATTAAATAATGCTAAGTCTTCTACTTGGCTGATGTATTTCAGTAGTATATAGAATTTGTATTATAAAAAACACTCATATGTTAACAATGCCAGGCCACGGGTAACAAAATTTCCAACAATTCTTGATTAGAAATTCTAATTGGGTTGGATATAGTTCACATTCGATTTTCGCTGTAAAATTGATGTAAGCTGGACTGAACTTAATAAAAATTGCGTCTTGACAAGGCCCTCACTGTCAACTGAAGAGTCCAAGTGAGAACGCCGGGACGAAACGCCAATTTGTATGGACTAAAGGCCGTTAAAAGCTATATTGAATCAATAATTCAACAAGTCCAATTAAATAATGCTAAGTCTTCTACTTGGCTGATGTATTTCAGTAGTATATAGAATTTGTATTATAAAAAACACTCATATGTTAACAATGCCAGGCCACGGGTAACAAAATTTCCAACAATTCTTGATTAGAAATTCTAATTGGGTTGGATATAGTTCACATTCGATTTTCGCTGTAAAATTGATGTAAGCTGGACTGAACTTAATAAAAATTGCGTCTTGACAAGGCCCTCACTGTCAACTGAAGAGTCCAAGTGAGAACGCCGGGACGAAACGCCAATTTTTATGGACTAAAGGCCGTTAAAAGCTATATTGAATCAATAATTCAACAAGTCCAATTAAATAATGCTAAGTCTTCTACTTGGCTGATGTATTTCAGTAGTATATAGAATTTGTATTATAAAAAACACTCATATGTTAACAATGCCAGGCCACGGGTAACAAAATTTCCAACAATTCTTGATTAGAAATTCTAATTGGGTTGGATATAGTTCACATTCGATTTTCGCTGTAAAATTGATGTAAGCTGGACTGAACTTAATAAAAATTGCGTCTTGACAAGGCCCTCACTGTCAACTGAAGAGTCCAAGTGAGAACGCCGGGACGAAACGCCAATTTTTATGGACTAAAGGCCGTTAAAAGCTATATTGAATCAATAATTCAACAAGTCCAATTAAATAATGCTAAGTCTTCTACTTGGCTGATGTATTTCAGTAGTATATAGAATTTGTATTATAAAAAACACTCATATATTAACAATGCCAGGCCACGGGTAACAAAATTTCCAACAATTCTTGATTAGAAATTCTAATTGGGTTGGATATAGTTCACATTCGATTTTCGCTGTAAAATTGATGTAAGCTGGACTGAACTTAATAAAAATTGCGTCTTGACAAGGCCCTCACTGTCAACTGAAGAGTCCAAGTGAGAACGCCGGGACGAAACGCCAATTTTTATGGACTAAAGGCCGTTAAAAGCTATATTGAATCAATAATTCAACAAGTCCAATTAAATAATGCTAAGTCTTCTACTTGGCTGATGTATTTCAGTAGTATATAGAATTTGTATTATAAAAAACACTCATATGTTAACAATGCCAGGCCACGGGTAACAAAATTTCCAACAATTCTTGATTAGAAATTCTAATTGGGTTGGATATAGTTCACATTCGATTTTCGCTGTAAAATTGATGTAAGCTGGACTGAACTTAATAAAAATTGCGTCTTGACAAGGCCCTCACTGTCAACTGAAGAGTCCAAGTGAGAACGCCGGGACGAAACGCCAATTTTTATGGACTTAAGGCCGTTAAAAGCTATATTGAATCAATAATTCAACAAGTCCAATTAAATAATGCTAAGTCTTCTACTTGGCTGATGTATTTCAGTAGTATATAGAATTTGTATTATAAAAAACACTCATATGTTAACAATGCCAGGCCACGGGTAACAAAATTTCCAACAATTCTTGATTAGAAATTCTAATTGGGTTGGATATAGTTCACATTCGATTTTCGCTGTAAAATTGATGTAAGCTGGACTGAACTTAATAAAAATTGCGTCTTGACAAGGCCCTCACTGTCAACTGAAGAGTCCAAGTGAGAACGCCGGGACGAAACGCCAATTTTTATGGACTAAAGGCCGTTAAAAGCTATATTGAATCAATAATTCAGCAAGGTAAGTATTTATATTCAAGGTGTTATTATTGTAGGTATTGTTATTGTAGGTGAGTATTTATATTTAAGGTGTTATTATTGTAGGTATTGTTATTGTATGTGAGTATTATTATAATAGGTATTTTATTTCAGGCGTTATTAGAGTAGGTATTTTTTGCGGAAGGTATTTTATGTTTGTTTATATTAGGTAATGGTATGGTAAGTATTATTACTGTTATTATCATTATTATTTTTATTATACCTCGTTTCCTACAACATGTAAATCCACCATGACTCGCTGATAATATTGGCCGCGTTCGGATACGTAACCAAAGGTATCTTGATTTGTTTTTGTTGTTGTAATGCCTAAGGAAAAACCAGCTGACGAACCAAACAGCTGATGTCAAAAAGAAATCTAAAGCTATACCAAAAATGTTTGGATTTGTTTCATCTCATCGGTTCATTTTCTTGGTTTTCTTTGGTTTGGTTACGTATCCGGTTCTGGTCGTTCGAAAACATATCAGAATCTAACGTATCTCAGATACGTCTCTGCTTACCACCCGAACGTGGCCATTGTTTAACTATTGGTATAATAATCAGTTGACTTTTTTGTTGTTCGTCATATGCGGAACAACGAAAGTCTGTTCATCTTCTTAATGGTTCTCTTTCACACGCTCAGAGTTTTGGCATACATTTGCAAGCAACATAAAAGATAAAACCAAACAACGAACTAAAGACAAATGAAGAACGAGTTGATTAAAAAAAAAATGTTAAAGGTTTTTGATTTAAAAACATAAAGCTGGCCATACACGACCGAGCCGAACGGCTCGGATCCAATTGGCTCCGAACATTTTGTACTGGATAAATGTCAAAGGGGTTCGGCGCCGAACCATTTGGATATTCAGCCAGTCGGAAAACCACGAACCAAATTGGTTCCAAGCCGTTCGGCTCGGTCGTGTATGGCCAGCTTAAGATTGAAGTATATTATATTTAAAACTTATGCGGAGTTCACAATATGCTTATAAATTTTTGACTTAAAAATTTTAGGATCGAATTTAGTCATATTTAAAATTTATTCGGAGTTCAAAATTCAGTTTGGTTAATAAATAATAACCAACATAAAAAAATGCATGACAAATTAACTTTTAAAATATTTTTTTAATAGTTTTGCATTAATTGACTTAAAACTAAACTAAGGATGTACAAATAGAGATTTTTGATTTAAAAACATAAGATTGAGGTAGACTAAATCTAAAAATTATGCGGAAATCAAAATTCGCCTTAGTTAAACGATAACTGAAAAAACAGTAAAACTCATGAAAAAATGCACTTTTTTAAGATTCCTTAGAATTTTTTTCATAATTTATTTAAAAACTAACTAGGGGTGTACAATTTCAGATTTTTGATTTAAGTGTTTAAGATTGAAGTGAGTAATATTTTAAAATTAGGCAGAAATCAAAATTCGCTTTATTTAAGAAATAATAACCAAAATAACAAAATTAATGAAAAATTCAGTTTTTTTAAGTTTTTGAAAATTTATTTTAGAATTAACTAGGGGTGTACAATAACAGATTTTTGACCTTAACGTTTAAGATTGATGTGGATAATATTTTAAAATTATGCAGAAAGCAAAATTCGCTTTAGTTAAGAAAAAATCACCAAAATAACAAAATTAATGAAAAAATTCACTTTTTTAAGTTTTTTGAATTTTTTTAAAAAAATTTACTAGGGGTGTACAAAACCAGATTTTGGATTTAAAAGTTTAAGATTGAAGTAGATAATATTTTAAAATTATGCAGAAAGCAAAATTCGCTTCAATTAAGAAAAATTCACCAAAATAACAAAATTAATGAAAAAATTCACTTTTTTTAAGTTTTTTGATTTTTTTTTTAAATTTACTAGAGGTGTACAAAAACAGATTTTTGATTTAAAAGTTTAAGACTGAAGTAAATAATATTTTAAATTATGCAGAATTCAAAATTGACTTTAGTTAAGAAATAATAACCAAAATAACAAAATTAATGAAAAAATTCACATTTTTAAGTTTTTTGAAAATTTATTTAAAAACACAGATTTTTGATTTAAAAGTTTTAGACTGAAGTAAATAATATTTTATATTAGGCAGAATTCAAAATTCACTTTAGTTAAGAAATAAAAACCAAAATAACAAAATTAATGAAAAATTCAGTTTTTTAAGTTTTTGGAAAATTTATTTAAAAATTAGCTAGGGGTGTACAGTATCAGATTTTTGATTTATGTGTTCAAGATTGAAGTAAGTAATATTTACAAATTATGCAAAATTCAAAATTCGCTTTAGTTAAGAAATAATAACCAAAATAACAAAATTAATGAAAAATTCAGTTTTTTTAAGTTTTTTGAAAATTTATTTAAAAATTAACTAGGGGTGTACAATTTCAGATTTTTGATTTAAGTGTTTAAGATTGAAGTAAGTTATATTTTAAAATTATGCAGAGTTAAAAATTCGCTTTAGTTAAGAAACAATCACTAAAATAACAAAATTAATGAAAAAATTCATTCTTTTAAGTTTTTTGATTTTTTTTTTCTTAAATTAACTAGGGGTGTACAGATTTTTGATTTAAAAGCTTAATATTATAGTAAATTATATTTAAAAATTATGCAGAGATCAAAACTCGATTAAGTTAAGAAATAATAACCAAAATAATTAAATGAATGAAAAATTCAGTTTTTAAGTTTTTTGAAAATTTATTTAAAACTAACTAGGGGTGTACGAAAACAGACTTTTCATTTAAAAGTTTAAGACTGAAGTAAACAATATTTTTAAATTATGCAGAATTCAAAATTCGCTTTAGTTAAGATAAAATAACCAAAATAACAAAATGATTGAATAATTCACTTTTTTAAATTTTTTTAAAATTTTTGTTGAATAAAAGTTAATTTTTTTTTGTACAAATGTTGTTTTTTTTTGTAAAAGTAAATAAAATAAGTGAATTAAAAAAAAAGTAGGGTAGGATTTTCTTTTTGTATAAAAGTTTATTTTTTTTTTGTCAAAAAGTTAATTTTTTTTGTAAAAAAGTTTATTTTTTTTTGTAAAAAAGTTAATTTTTTTTTGTAAAAAAGTTTTTTTTGTTTGTAAAAAAGTTTATTTTTTTTGTAAAAAGGTTAATTTTTTTTTGTAAACATTTTTATTTTTTTTTGTAAAATATTTTTTTTTCTTTTGTAAAAGTTATTTGTTTTCTTGTAAAAAAGTTTATTTTTTTTTTTTGTGAAAAGTTATTTTTTTTTTTTAAGTTATTTTTTTTTGAAAAGTAAATAAAATAAGTGAATTAAAAAAAAAAGTTTTTCCCGGGTAGGATTCGAACTCACGACTGTTGGAGCCATGGGCGGAACTCTGCCAACAGACTGCGGTTAATATTAAATATCATGGGATAGTTTGGTAATATAAAGATTTTCACAGTAAAGCATTTCACTTGCAAATTTTCATTATCGATTTATTGATTGGGGGAGGTCTAAAAAAAAAATGTGCTATGTACAATAATGGTTTGAAATAGGAAAATGATTAAAGCCCGTGTACATAAAAATATCCGATATAGTGAAGGAGATATGGGCGTTTCAAAGTTCCATACAAAGTTATTTTTTTTTTATTTTTTCAAAAAAAAACGAGGGGGTGTACATACATTTTTTTTTGCTAAATCAAGTGTACAATAAGAGATACATCGATTGGCATTTTTATTTTTCTGAAAATCAAAAGTGCGCCGGCTGACTTCGAGGTGGTGACCATTACTCAATCTACAAAGCGCGCATGTTACGCGATGGTGACAAAACGAAGACAATATTTCCTTTTTTCATCATTCAATTTCCAAACCCATTAGGGATCAAAAAAGTCCTATTGCATTTTATTGAACACGTGCAGATTAAAAGGGATATTTTCGTCTGCCATAAAAGGAAGACAACAACAATAACAACCACTTTAGTTAAATTTTTGTCTGGTGTGTCAGCCAAGGTTGCACATTCGGTAGACAAAATGGATTTGAAAGGTTTTTTTTTATTTTGTTTTCTGGCGGAAAATTTAAATGTACCTACATATTATAAGTGAATTAGGGATGATGACGATTATATGCTTTAATTTTGTGATTTTTTTTTTATTTCATGATCTGAGCAAAGGAAACATTTTTGTTTTAGGTAGGTACCTATAGGTATGTAATGTAGGTAGGTATAACATAGTTTAGTGTCTTGGTGAACTTTATGTTTAATATTATTGATGGATAGAGATTTAAAATTTTATTATTTACTGGTACTAACATATGTAGGTATGTAGATATACATAAATAGGAAATATAATATGTAGGTAGGTGGGAAGTTCCTATAAAGGCATGTATAGATCTTGATGTTTGGGAAGGACAAAGAAAAACATTCGAGCAAGTAGACTTTCCAGCTCTAGGCCCTTTAATTAATATTACCATGTAATATGTAATAATCTCTTAATAAGAAATAATAAATAAGAACAACTTTCATATTTTATTTGTAAACAATTAATAACTAATTCGTTATTGATTTTTTTCTGTTTTGAACAATTTGGATTTGGTATAAAACTAAACATTTTTTTTAAGTTAATTTTAGGTGTTTTAATGTATAATGATAAACCACTTTACCTACATATGTATACATATTTAATTTGTAATTTATTTTAATATATTTTTTTTATACAATGTTCCTTAGTATTTATTAAGTAATAAAATCATAACATGTAACATGCACACCTAAGGTGTGAAAAAAAGATTGTTCGTGTCGGTTGAATCGATAGACAAGGAAAAATTCATATTAAAGAGGGGGGGGGGTCTATTCTCCCCGTTTATGCAGGAGGTTAATTTATTTTTGTATAAGGTATCTTGACTTAAAATTTATAAGAAGTTTGAAAACAAAAATATGTAGTACCTGCCTACCTACTTTATTTCGAACTATTATTAAAAAAATATAATTTAAATTTTAAAATTCCCATTGGAAGTTATTGTTATTGGTGTGATTTGGCGATTTGAAAATGTTGACATATATTAACGTTTTGGGGTCTCTAAGAATCAGAATCCGTCGTTTTTAAAAAGATGTCTGCATGTGTGTATGTACGTACGTTCGGGGTACTTTTTAAGTCACTGAATATAGATATCAACTTCGGATGGATTTTATTTTACGTATAACGTCATAACGTGCTGAAAAGATTTTCCTGCAATTTCAGCATACCATTTTTATAGTACAGCAATTGAAAAATTTTCCTGGTAGGTATATAATAGAATATGATTTATAAAAAAATTCAAACTTATTCCACGACATAAGGGGCCAATTATGTATAGCGATTAGTAAAAACCATCAGTAAAAATTTTCTCTTAGATAATTTCATGTTAAAACACACAAATTGTACAAATCGATGGCAAACCAATTAAAATATTTTTCTCTCGCAAAAAATAATACCATGGAAGAATAATTTTCGTAAAAAATAGCATTTATTTATTTTACTGATGGAAATCCGTTTTGAACAGCTGATTTCCAATTCACAAAAAATGGAACATTTCGTTTTATTTTTTTTTGAACCCATGCCTCTGTACCCCCCCCCCCCCCCCCAGATACCGCAAGCTGGGGTCCAGTTTCACCGAGTACGACGGCAATTACGACTGCAAGTTACATCGGCACTTATTAATTAATTATTAACTTGCAATTATGGAAGTTATTGTAATTGGTGCGATTTTTCGAATTGAAAATTTTGACATATCTTTACGTTTTGAGGTATCTAGAACCAGAATCCGTCGTTTTTAGAAGATGTAGTCATAATCCCTTTTAAACGCGTGTTAATTATAAAAAAAAAAATGTGTGTATGTATGTACGTACGTTCGGGGTACTTTTTTCATCCAACATATTTCGAGAACGAATAAAGATATCGACCTCGGATGGATTTTATTTGACAGATAATATTGTCATAACGTGTTTACCTGTTTCAACTTTTACTGATGGTTTTTACTGATAGCTATAACTGGCCCCTAATATAGATTAGGGTGATTCCTTATAAAGATCATTTTCTAATTTTAAATGAGGAACCCCCTAATTAGCTCTTAATAAATTTAAATAAATTCTGTAATTCTGTCTCCTTATATAATTCTGTAATTCTGTCTCCTTATAAAATTTATCCGGCCCCTAAGAAATCTGAAGTTTTATATTTGAAATCCCATGTCTTTTTATTGAAATCTGAAAAAAACTTACGTTAGACCAGGTTTTTGCTCACCCTGTCCATAATTGATTTTGTTTTTTACATTGCTGCATTAAAACATTTTACAGTTTATTAGTTTTACCGAGTAAAATATTTTTCATTGGCACCACCATTTCCCAAGGATTTATTCATTCTTGAACTTTGCCAAACTTAATTTGTTACATCAATATTCTCAAGAGCTACCTGAACAAAATTCATATGGCACAATAAAGGTTTCAAAAATTGTCTATTTTTCTGTTCTTTATAAAAAGGTATACAATTGGCCAAAGCTATGCTATTATGTAAGGTATGTACCTCCATACCTAATAGTTCAGAGGTTATTTTTCAATTAAACACATAAATAAAGCTAATTTCTAATCAAACCAATTGAAACACAATAAAAAAGGAGTGGTGAATAAAAATAAAGTGGGTACAAAACATTAGTAAGTAAAGTAAGTAATTTTTGGAACTATCAAATTAAACAATCTTTATGCTTATAGCAAAACTTGGTTTGTTTACAAAATGTTTACATGTTTACATAGGTACCTACTTACTTTTCTAAAAATAATAAATCATTACAATCGCGATTTACAAAAATGTATACAAGAAAAAAAAAAATCAAAAAAATTGAAGCATAAATTTCATCATCCCCAATTACATACTTGCGAGCAACAAAACCATTTTCATTAAAAAAAAAACCCTCACACTACCAGTCTACCTTTCTTCCTTTGAGATTGGTATTGACTTATAATGCAGACAGCAAACGATCAGAAAAAAACGAGGTGGTTGTTCTTGATGTTGCCTTCCATTTATTTTAAACGAAAATGTGCCTCTTAATTTCCTCGCTCATAATATTTATGTCGTCCTTGTTGTTCGTTTTCATTCCCGATGAAAAAAACATGTTTCCTTTTCTTCCTCAAACAAAGAAGTAATTGCCCAAATGGAACCTATTTCCCGGAAGGAACATATTCATAATAATGGGTGTTGTATATGATAGAGTAACACAAGGACATTAGCCACCTAGTGACAGTTTAGCTGGGTGTCCCTTCTATATGTTATTATTCAATTGTAATAGTCAGCTGCCGTATATGGTCACTATAGATCAGAGCAAACCTGACCTGACCCAATTTGAAAAATGAAAACTCCAATCCAGATCGACCAGTCCGACTTAATTTCATACCTACTCATGAACATCGCATCATGTACATTTTAATTCAAAAAAAGAAAAATACGATAGCCACATTGTATGAATTCCTTGTAAGTTACAAAAATTATGTTTTTTTTTATGCTATATTAAATAACTTCGATACTCAAAATTAAAGTGTCAGTATTTTTCTATTGATAATAATAATTAACCGTATATGCTCACCTAGCTAGGCTAGGGTAGTAACAAATATTTATAAAAAAAGTATCTTTACTAACATGAGTGATAGTGAATAAACCTAGGTATGAAATTGAGTTTTGTTCGTTATGACTTTATGATGTAGCTTACTTGACTAATATTGTCACTTGGAACTGGTTTTTCCGTCTTATTCTCTGATTCGTTTAATACTAGGTCTGCCTGCATGATTTGTAACCTCTCCATTTTTAATTGTTGTGTTCGTTCACCTACACTAGCACAACTTTCGTCTACCTCATCTTCCTCCGGCTCAGATTCAATAGATGTTCCCCGTACTTGGGTAATTGCTTCGTCACTTGACTTTGGCAACCCTTCAAATTGAACCTTACCTCCACACGTTCTTTCATTGAGTTCCTCTGAATCAGAAAAAGGATTTCCGCTAATCGTTTGGTTCGGATTAAACTCATCCTGCCCAATGACAAGCTCTTGGGGTGGTGAGTCAACTTCAGCCTCATCTAAAGTAGCCGATCTGGTTTTCGACCTTGCACGCTATTTTTTCACCCCTGCCTTAGACTTGCCTTTCTCATTTTTCTATCCCACCATTTTAAAGGCTTGGATAAAACTTCAAAAATTAAACTTGCTTTCCTATTATTAAAAAAAAAATCAACTAAAATACCAAAAATTAAAATTTCGATCTCAAACTTTCGAATTCACTTGAAAGGATTTAAATCGAAATCCAACCTAAAATAAAAAAAAATATAAAAGATACTTTAAAAGTTGATATGAAAATAAAATTTAAAAATACTTTTTCAAATCACGTTCGAAACTCTATCTTTACTTCAGATTGTTTATGTTTTCTTAACTAATATCTATAAAAAAAATCAAAAAAAAAAATTGCAATATGTATGTATGTAGGTAAATTTCTGTGTATTGCAAATTCAAAATAAATTTATCTGTGGAAGCAATATCAGTTTTTGTGTTATTGTGTTTTAGGTTTGATTATGGGTGTTGCTTGGTGTGTGGCTTTTGACCAGGTTTCCTGAACATTCATGGAGTAGCGGTAACAAAAATGTCATCGTTGTTGTGTCTTGTCGTAAGTCAGTATTGATTATGAATGCTACCTCTGTGACTTGACGAGTGTTTCCGTTTATACCTCACTTCCTCACCACGTCGTACCATCTGGTGTATAACCTGATCGTAGGTTGGCTAGAAGTGAAAGATAAAATTCCACACTAATAGGATTTACACTGGGCCCCTCTAGTCGTCTGCCTGTACCTGACTCAATGGTTAGCACCAAGTGTTCGACGCTTTTTGAGATGCGATAGACTTAAGACTACCTCACAAAACCCACTGGTTCTCGACCTATAGGGTTGGACAGCTGTCTTTCATCCATCGCCGACAAAAAGCTTGTACGGTACTTAACTTGTGCTATATGGGATAAGGTTTTAAAATTTTATGAACAAAATTAAAGATAGGAGATAATTGCAAGTCCAAGGGGATGATCTGGATAATTAAAAATCATCTCCTTAAAGTCCCAAATGATCCCGTAGCCGTTCGTAACGTTGGGCGCCATTGTTACGAGTCTGGGCACCACAGGGGTATGTCTTCGGTGCTGGAAGAGGGGCCGTGGCATGCTTGTTTTCAGCTCGGCTTATTTCGATGGATGGAGGCGGTTCTTGACCCTTTCCATGCACCTCCCGCTCAGTAATCAATAAATATCATGCCTTCGTATAGGGATAGGATAGGTTTGGGAAAGAAAATGATCAGGATATGGAAATAGGAATCGCATTAGGAATAGGATAAGTAGTAAAAATTAAGGAAACGCACAAATTAATTGACCTATGCCACTGCCTGAGAGAAAGGATGGGGTTGGGAACGATATTCTCATGAGAGAAAAGAAAATTTTTAACTAAACGCTAACCTCATATCTAAACCCTTAATAAATAAAATAATATTTATATCCCCCTTGGATATAATGAATTTTCATTATCTGATGCTTAAACCCTAATCTAAATCTATCTAAAATCTAATCCAAAAAATGTCTTCTTTTCTTTTTCTTCAAAGAAAATTCAATTGCACCCCACTGTCTCTCCCAGACAATGGTGCGTCAAATCGACAGAAGCAATGACGGATGTTGTTGTCAACAATTGGCCTCCCACCCTTGTATCTCTAGTAAAAGATATACAACCTTTGTCATCTCCTTGGCCTGGTTCTCGGAGATGACCCCTAATGCAACTGCCAATCACAATCAAGTTTACAAGTCAGTTATATTAATATACCTATGTCAAACGTTCGTCGCGTCCTCTCAAATCACCTTACTATCATTGGACGCTACTTTCACTTTAAGAAAGCCGGACCAGGCAATCCACCACACACCATTGCAAAAGATTTAGCAATCCATATTTTTTATGATTAACTCAAAAACCATATTTTTAATCCACTAAAATTTATTTTAATTGCTCTGGCATAAGACCATCAAATTTACAATATGAAAATTAATAATAAACAAAAATACAAATTCAAAAATTAAGAAATTTAAAGAAAAAAAACTAAAATAAAAAAATTAAAAGGGAACAGTTGGAAGAGTGCGACTAACCAAACAAAAATATCTTATTATGAGCACTATGCTCTCCTGAAGATTACATTCATACACCCATATATATATTTTAGTCATAAACCCAATTTTATATATGTATATAATTGTTCTATAAAAAAAAAACAGGAAAGAAACTTACGTTCCTCGTCCCACGAGGTCCTGCCGGCAGCACGTTCTTGGGTGACGGTATGTTTGGCCTTTATCTTTAGACCTGATCGCGCACCTAATTTTTTTTTATTATAATATATAGATATATAGATATTCACTTCATAAACTCAATAAAAAAAATCAATAAATAACTTATATAACCCTTCCACCTATTCTTCACTTTTACTCTAAATTTATAATAAAAAGGAAAATAAAACTATATATAAAAGAATTTTAAGCAAAAGGAAAATTACTCATTTACGAATGTATATAAATACGTTACTTCAGAAGAAAAAATAATTAAGATTAGATAAAAGATTATATAAAAAAAATGTAAAAGACAGAAGGTCACGTGTATTTATCGCACCTCCTTTTTGAAACACCTTCAAGATCCACTAGTTGTTACACGTTCACGTGGTTTCTTGGAATCCCCGTGACATTATTTGGTGTATCCACCAGAATTCCTTGTAAAGGGGGGCGTACTTCACTAAATTGATCTTTACGTAAACAAAATTATTCCCACCTGCACAAAAAAATTATTTCTTGTACATAAACTCGTTTATATGGAATTTCTGTCTATTCACTTACAAATTTTTATTCAAACAAAACTTTGCTTCAATTTACCGGAAAGTGCGGATAAATCGCAAGTACCGCACTGTCTATATCTTTAGTAAGATGCTTTCAGTTGCACTTTTCTTTTCAAATGGTTAAAAAGACGTCATTACTGCAACAACCAGGTCATTGTTTTTTTTGCCCCAGTTTCGTTCTCCTCTTTTGAATTATTTCTTTCGTTCTTTCTATTTGTCCGTCCCCTACTTTTGTTCGTCACAGTCGTCTCCGTTCATAACTCATGAAGTGTGTGTCAATCTGGACAAAATACTTTTTACTACTTCCTATTTAAAACTATTAATAATTCAATGAAACTAATATAAGCTACTTGATAATACTTATAAACTATGTCTATCAGTCATTGCTCTCATTCAGGTTAATAATCAATCAAATATTGCACAAAATAATTAATTTTCAAATCTAGTTTTATTTGGTACTTCCTTTACTACTACTTCCTATTGCACATATCCTTCCCCTAAGTTTAGTGACATTCGTATTTTAAATTCAATTAAATTATAAAATAGTAAAACAAAAATGTGCGCACGCATGTTTTGCGATTATATCTCGATCCATCATTAATAAAATTGAACAAAAAGAGAAGATACAAAAAGTAGACATGATACAACATAAAAATAAAAAAAAAAACTACAAAGAATGATCGAGATCGGACGTAGGTCCCCTAATCTCATCTGGGCACATCACAGCAGCGTTACGTCTGAGATTTTTTAAAAAGTCGCAGAAAAGGTCGCAAAATTCAAATTATTTGAAAAAAGGAGCAAAAAGTCGCAATTGAATTAAAAAAAAGTCGCATACCTATGTTATGTTTTTTTTACCGTATAAAAACTGGACTTAAGATATTATTTGAACTCTTTTAATTTGAACAATTGCTATAATTAATAACAATACCAAAAAAGAATCAGATTCATTTTATGTTAATATGTAGGTACACGAGTAGGTTTAACGTTTATATAAATATAAATAGTCTTAAAAATTGGTTGTGTTACCATTTGCTCAAAAAGTATCCAAACGATTTCGATAAATTGTATATGTTTGGAAAGTTATAAGAGCGGAGATTTGCACAATATATCTGAGACACGCATTTACACACTGTGGGTCATTTTTGTTTTTGCACTGCCGATCACTGGGCATATTAAATAATTAAAAAAAAAAATTGTTTGTGATTTAATTTTCATACTAATGTCGTTTTCGGTTTGAGGCTCGGAGTTACTCGGAGTTACTTTTTGACTCCGCTTACTCCAAAATAATTCGATTGGCTGTACCGAGTAATGTTTTCGGAGTATTTTTCTGTTCCGGAATTAAAAAAGGAGTAGACCCGGAACACACATATACATAAACCCTTTCATCGGAATATTTGTCAAATTAATTTTTCTCGACTGAACGTGCAAAATATACATAAATATCAGACAAATTACGCACACTCACATAAATATTTCACAAATTAGTCTCGGAACAATAGAAAACATTCGATTGGAATCAAAAAGGAGTAGTACTGTTCCGAAATCCAATCGAAAACGACATAAGTTTTGAATCTAGAGTTTGTGAAGGTTATATCTTAAAAGATAAATCACAATAATTGTTTCATTGTTTTGAAATGGTTTCTCTATACTTTTTTATCAAATTATTTTCAGGAGCCCATTCGCTTATATCACAGTCACATTCAATGTATTTTTGGAAGCCAACCTATTTTCACAAGTTTCTCTTTGCAAGGGGTTTGTTGATTTATTTTTCATAAGGGTTAGCTTCGAAAAAAGTCGGCCTACACATGATCGATTGTACGATATTCGCGTTCAGTAAACTTTTTGTTAAATTTTTTAGAACAAGAAAAAAGTCGCATATTTGAAAAGGTCGCAATTTTAAAAAAGTCGTCGCATGCGTCGCACAGCAATGAAATGGTCGCAAAAATGCGACTTAAGTCGCATAAAGGTAACGCTGCATCACAGGCAGGTAATCGTGTTGATACATTCTTTTTGTACCTGAATCTTTCTTAATTTAACTTTCGATTCTTTTTCAGGAGCCACTCTGGTGCAGTATTGAAGCCGTATCAAATAATTATAGGCATAAGTTCACTATTGTAGCTGAGGGTGTTTCTGTGCTATCCAAATAATCACCAAAAAACAACCTCGGAACCACCCTTAAGCTACAACCATCCACGAGTTTCACCATAGTAATTTTTTTTTTCTTTTCTTGCAGGTATTCAACAACTTCCTTAATGCGGATATTTACGACTGACCATCTCCTTAGTAATAGCATTGAATAATAACATATAGAAGTGGACACCGAACATTACTCAATCTACAAAGCGCGCATGTGACGCGATGGTGACAAAACGAAGATAATATTTCCTTTTTTCACCCTTCAATTTCCAAACCTATTAGGGATCAAAAAAGTCCTATTGTATTTTATTGAACACGTGCAGTTTAAAAGATATATTTTCTTCTGCCATAAAAGGAAGACAACAACAATAACAACCACTTTAGTTATATTTTTGTCTGGTGTGTCAGCCAAGGTTGCACATTCGGTAGACAAAGTGGATTTGTAAGGTTTTTTTTATTTTGTTTTCTGTAGGAAAATTTAAATGTACCTACATATTATTGGTGCTTGCTTGGAATTGGGGATGATGACGATTATATGCTTTAATTTTGTCATTTTTTTATTTCATGATCTGAGCAAAGGAAACATTTTTGTTTTAGGTAGATTCCTATAGGTATGTAATGTAGGTAGGTATATCATAGTGTTGTGTCTTGGTGAACCTTATGTTTAATAATATTGATTGATAGAGATTTAAAATTTTATTATTTACTGGTACTAACATATGTAGCTTTGTAGATATACATAAATAGGAAATATAATATGTAGGTAGGTCCGTAAGTTCCTATAAAGGCATGTATAGATCTTGATGTTTGGGAAGGGCAAAGAAAAATATTCAAGCAAGTAGACTTTCCAGCTCTAGGCCCTTTAATTAATATTACCATGTAATATGTAATAACCTGTTAATAAGAAATAATAAATAAGAACAACTTTCATATTTTATTTGTAAACAATTAATAACTAATTTGTTATTGATTTTTTTCTGTTTTGAACAATTTGGTTTTGGTATAAAACTAAACATTTTTTTTTAAGTTAATTTTAGGTGTTTTAATGTATAATGATAAACCACTTTACCTACATATGTATACATATTTAATTTGTAATTTATTTTAATATATTTTTTTTATAAAATGTTCCTTAGTATTTATTAAGTAATAAAATCATAACATGTAACATGCACACCTAGGGTGTGAAAAAAAGATTGTTCGTGTCGGTTGAATCGATAGACAAGGAAAAATTCATATGGGAGAGGGGGGGGGGTCTATTCTCCCCGTTTATGCAGGAGGTTAATTTATTTTTGTATAAGGTATCTTGACTTAAAATTTATAAGAAGTTTGAGAACAAAAATATGTAGTACCTGCCTACCTACTTTATTTCGAACTATTATTAAAAAAATATAATTTAAATTTTAAAATTCCCATTGGAAGTTATTGTAATTGGTGTGATTTGTCGATTTGAAAATGTTGACATATATTAACGTTTTGGGGTCTCTAAGAATCAGAATCCGTCGTTTTAAAAAAGATGTCTGCATGTGTGTATGTACGTACGTTCGGGGTACTTTTTAAGTCACTGAATATAGATATCAACTTCGGAAGGATTTTATTTTACATATAACGTCATAACGTGCTGAAAAGATTTTCCTGCAATTTCAGCATACCATTTTTATAGTACAGCAATTGAAAAATTTTCCTGGTAGGTATATAGTAGAATATGATTAATAAAAAAATTCAAACTTATTCCACGACATAAGGGGCCAGTTATGTATAGCGATTAGTAAAAACCATCAGTAAAAATTTTCTTTTAGATAATTTCATGTTAAAACACACAAATTGTACAAATCGAATAATTTTCGTAAAAAATAGCATTTTTTTTATTTTACTGATGGAAATCCGTTTTGAACAGCTGATTTCCAATTCACAAAAAATGGAACATTTCGTTTTAATTTTTTTTGAACCCATGCCTCTGTTTTTCATTGGCATCACCATTTCCCAAGAATTCATTCATTCTTCAACTTTGCCAAACTTAATTTGTTACTTCAATATTCTTAAGAGCTACCTGAACAAAATTCATATGACACAATAAAGGTTTCAAAAATTGTCTATTTTTCTGTTGTTTATAAAAAGGTATACAATTGGCCAAAGCTATGCTATTATGTAAGGTATGTACCTCCATACCTAAAGTTCGGAGGTTATTTTTTAATTAAACACATAAATAAGCTAATTTCTAATCTAATTTCAATTGAAACACAATAAAAAAGGAGTGGTGAATAAAAATAAAGTGGGTACAAAACATTGGTAAGTAAAGTAAGTAATTTTTGGAACTATCAAATTAAACAATCTTTATGCTTATAGCAAAACTAGGTTTGTTTGCAAAATATTTACATGTTTACATCTAAAAATAATAAATCTTTACAATCGCGATTCACACAAATGTATACAAGAAAAAAAAAATCAACAAAATTAAAGCATAAATTTCATCATCCCAATTACATACTTGCGAGCAACAACATCATTTGCATTCAAAAAAAAAAAAAAACAATCCTCACACTACCTCACCAGTCTACCTAACTTCCTTTATTTATACAAGAAAAAAAGAACAACAAAACTGGAACATACTTTTCATCACCCCAATTACATACTTGCGAGCAACAAAACCATTTTCATTAAAAAAAAAACCCTTATGGCTAAAACAGATGTGCAGCGAGTCTGCACGCATCTCTGCATGCAGAGCTGCACACGAAACACATGTGCATAGTTTCTGACATTCATGATGCATAGTTATCTCAAACAAATACATGAAAGCACAGCGTTGCCGATGTCACACAATAGTGTTGGAATGAGATTTTCTTCGTTGGACGATGGTAGGGTGGCAACGCCGGCTTCATGGATTCTTAAACAAAAAGCACCAACACAAACAAATTTTTTTAAAGAATGGCAGGTGATGTCAATATGAGTAATGCAAAATAGCAATTATTTAGAAATTTTCGTTTTTCAGTTGTGGCTGCAATGAAACTAGGCAGCAAATTTAGAAATAGAGACATCGTGCAGCGCTGCGCTGCATGCAGACTTTGAGTGAATCGGCTCCCATAAGAACCTGTGTAATTTAATTTCGCTGCATGGAAAAAGCTGCACATCTGTTTTAGGCATTACACTACCAGTCTACCTACCTTCCTTTGAGATTGGCATTGACTTATAATGCAGACAGCAACCGATCAGAAAAAAACGAAGTGGTTGTTATTGTTGTTGCCTTCCATTTATTTTAAACGAAAATGTGCCTCTTCATTTCCTCGCTCATAATATTTATGTCGTCCTTGTTGTTTGTTTTCATTCCCGATGAAAAAAAAATGTTTCCTTTTCTTCCTCAAACAAAGAAGTAATTGCCCAAATGGAATCAATTTCCCGGAAGGAACATATTCATAACAATGGGTGTTGTATATGATAGAGTAACACAAGGACGTTAGCCACCTAGTGACAGTTAGCTGGGTGTCCCTTCTATATGTTATTATTCAATGGTAATAGTCAGCTGCCGTATATGGTCACTATAGATCAGAGCAAAACTGACCTGACCCAATTTGAAAAATGAAAACTCCAAACCAGATCGATCAGTCCGGCTAAATTTCATCCCTACTCATGTACATTTTAATTAAAAAAAAAAAATACGATAGCCACAATGTATGAATTCCTCGTAAGCTACAAAAATTATGTTTGTTTTTATGCTATATTAAATAACTTCGATACTTAAAATTATAGTGTCAGTATTTTTCTCTTGATAATAATAATTAACCGTATATGCTCACCCAGCTAGGCTAGGGTAGTAACAAATATTTATAAAAAAAAGTATCTTTACTAACATGAGTAACAGTGAATAAATCTAGGTATGAAATTGAGTTTTGTTCGTTATGATTTTATGATGTATCTTACTAATCATCGTTGGTATGAGCATACATACATTTATATTTGTATATATTGTAATATTTTACTACGGGTTTGCAAATAAAACTTATTTCCTTTATTCAAACTGAAATAACAATTACTTCACAAAATAAAACGCTTTTATTTCAAATACTTTTACTTCTAATACTTTTATTATAACCAAGCACAAGTATGCAACTCTTTATTCACACTGACATTTATTCGTTCATTTTCAAAATCAAACTGCCGCTTTCGGACTGGTGGCCATGTATTTATATCCGAAATAAAGGGTTCTAGAATTTTCTAGGGTCTGCTAGATGGTGCTTTCCAAAAAGGATTCGTCAATTATCCCAGTACGAAAGAGGCTGGGCACCAACCGTGATGGATTTAATTATTTATTTCATTCATAGATGGCGCGCAAAGTTGTACTAATGTGTCGTTTTTTACATAGCTGGGCATATTCACCACATTGCCCCCCTCTTAGGATTGATCGTCCCGATTTAATCCATTATTCCCACCGTTATAACGATGTAAACGGTCGCAGTGAACTACTTTAAGCTTACCCCTTACTCCTCTCTGAATGCGGTAAACCACATCAATGATTCGCTTCACAACGGTATATGGGCCTTCCCAGTTTTGTTGAAGTTTTGGTGACAGTCCCTTTTGTCGGTGAGGATTGTAAAACCACACCAGGTCTCCTTCTTGGAATCCCATCGTTGTTGCACGGGTGTCGTACCGTGTTTTCATCCTATCACTAGCGGTTTTTTATGTTTTTCCTTGTCCGTTGATGAATGTCAATGATTCTTTCTTTGAGGTCATCCACATATTCATCTGACCTTTCCGGTTCCATGGTATGGCATCCAAATTTGACTTCACTGGGCAGCCGTAATGTTGTGCCAAACAGGATCTCCGATGGTGTATGTCCTGTTGAACTATGAACCGCACTTCGCATTAGCCATCAAGAACAATGGAATATGGCGGTCCCAGTCTCGTTGGTAGTCACCTTCAACCTTGGACAGATGTTCTTTAAGAGTCCTGTTGAATCGTTCTACCATCCCATCAGATTGTGGATGAAGCGGTGTTGTCCTCGTCTTCTTGATGCCAAGGAAATAGCAAACCTCCTGTTGTTGTTAGATTCGAAGTTCCTTCCTTGGTCAGAATGCAGTTCCAAAGGTACGCCGAACCTGCTCATCGAATTGAAGATAATCTGATCAACAACTGTTTTAGCTTCTTGATTTGGTATGGCAAATGTATCAGGCCACTTGCTGAAGTAATCCATGACTACAAGGATGTATCGGTTTCCGCTGTTGATCTCCCGGAAACGGACCTGAGACATCTACTGCTATTCTTTCGAAAGGCGTGCCCACATTGTACTGTTGCATTTTACTTTGAAGCTTTCTACAGCAGCACAAGTATCACATTTTCGGTACCACTTTTTGACATCATCTCTTGCATGTAGCCAGTAGAACCGTTGTCGTATCTTCTCCAGCGTTTTATTGACTCCCAAATGACCTCCTGATACTCCATCATGCATCTCTCGAAGAACGTCATTAACCTTTGACCTAGGCACTATCAACTGCATCAGATAAGACTTGCCATCTGCCGATTCCCATTTGCGCCTTAGTACTTCTTCTTGCACATGAAGTGAGTCCCACTGTGCCCAATATGCTTTGAGAGCTGGACTTCTATCGCAGATGTCACCCCATTCTGGGTTTTCTTTGTGTTCCTTCCATGCAAGAATGGGTTCTATATCCGAGTCTTCTTGTTGGGCAATACTCAGTTCTTCATTGCACAAACCGTAAATGGGATCGGCTCTTATTCGTTGGATGGCAACCGCTTCCTTTTCTTCTTGGCGCGTGCAATGCTCACAGCCCTGTTTACACGGTCGTCGAGACAATGCATCTGCATTTGAGTGCAGCTTTCCTCTTTGATGTTGAATTTCATAGTCGTATGTCTGCAGTCTCTCGATCCATCTTGCTACTTGACCTTCTGGATTTTTGAAGTCCAGAAGCCAATTAAGCGCATCATGATCTGTTCGAAGGAGGAACTTCTGTCCATAGATGTACTTATGGAAGTGCTTTGTTGCCAAAATCAAAGCTAGAAGTTCCCCTCTCTTTCATGGACTTGCGACAGTACAGCTCCAATTCCGACAGCTTGAGTTCCTGAAAACTTTTCTCGCAATCACCTGACCATTTAAACGGCTTCCCCTTTTCAGTTAGTTGATGCAAGCTCTTAGCGATTCCAGCAAAGTCCTTCACAAAGCACCGATAATATGTGGCTAGACCAAGAAAGCTACGGAGCTGATGTTTATCCTGTGGTGTCGGCCAATTCTTCACAGTGTCAACTTTCTCAGGATCAGTCTTTACTCCTTGTTCTCTTGAAAAGCGCACATTTATCTGGATTTAATTTTAAGTGTGCTTCTCGAAGCCTCTGAAATACAGCCTTGAGGTTTTCGCAATGCTCGTCAAAAGTTTTTCAATAAACGATGACATCGTCCAAATATACAAGGCATGATTTCCAAGTAAGGCCTTGAAGAACACACTCCATCAGATGCTCAAATGTTGGCGGAGCATTGCACAGTCCGAATGGCATCACTTTAAACTGCCACAGACCATTTCCGGTTGAGAAAGCTGTCTTCTCTCGATCTTCTGGATGGATTTCTACCTGCCAGTAGCCACTCTTCAAGTCTAACGTCGAGAACCATTGAGCTCCTTAAATTGCATCCAATGTATTGCTCATTCTGGGCAGAGGGTAGCTGTCTTTCTTTGTCACATCGTTCAGCCTGCGATAGTCCACACAAAATTGGGTGCTTCCATCTTTCTTTTTGACAAGAACAACTGGTGACGCCCAAGGGCTTTTGGAATTTTCGATTAGCCCATCTTTCTTCATTGTCGATATCATTTCTTCAACTTCGGCTTGTTTGGCTAATGGGAGACTTCTTGCTGGTTGTCGAATCGGTCTCGCATCACCTGTGTCGATTCGATGCTGTACCAGTTGTGTTCGACCATACTGCCCACTCGTTGAAGAAAATATATCAGCGTACTCATGAAGAAGGCTTCCAGCAACACTTAGCTGATGTTGACTTAGATCAGATGGCTTGAGAATTTTGGCTTTTATGGAGCTGAATTTTCTGGGGTCCATAGGTTCTTCTGCGTTCATTTCTGTGATTTTAGTTATTGCGGTCACAGATTCGCATTTTCCAATTATTTCTCCTTTCTTGAGCTTGACTTCGTAGGGTTTGATGTTCAGAATCCGTACGGGTACCATGTTGTTCTTTGGTTCCACAAGAGTCTTCCCTAAGTTGATGTTTTGGGAAGATTGCTCAGACTCTGGTTCCACCATGAGGTATCGATGACTACCTAAATCGCCCTCTATTTTTGTCCAAACAAATACTTCCGGGGAGGGAGGCAAGCATATGTCTTCTTTGATGACAGTTCTTAGAGCTGATGAGTTTTCGTTGCCATAAACCATAGGAATCTCTACATTTTGGTACTTCAGCACTTGTTTACCGAGATCCAGGATCAATCCGTGCTCTTTCATAAAGTCGCTTCCAATTATGTACTCGCCGCATATAAAATAAAACAATGTGTTTAATAATTTTAAAACTTCTTTATTTTTCAAGTGGTCAGCTTACAAGAACTTAAGAAGAAACTGTACAAACTTTTGTTATCTATGCAACGGTCCACACATCAAATGATAAGCCTAAGATAACAGTTTTATGATTTCTCTACTTTTCTTAGTTTTATGATTTCTCTATTCTTGTTCGCTGGTTTCCAATTAAATTGAGAACAATAAGTGCAGTGAGAATTAGGGTGACCAACGTTGTCATAACTATTCCCCTTCTTAACTGAAGACGTCCTCGTCTTTAATTTAATTAAATTTATACAACTGAATAATCGAATATTAAATATTTTTAATTTATAACAGCAAAATAAATGTTTGATATTAAGTGGTCAATTTAAAGTAACGGATATTTTCAAACATGTTTTCAATTAATATCTTTTATGGTTTTAAACTTAAATTAAGAAATTGTATCCGAAAACATATTATAATCATATTTATTTTGATGTAACAAAAGAAATCATAACAAGAAACATTGAAAGGAATTAATTGGAAACTTACAGATTTAAAATTATTCATATTCATATATAACATAACATATTTTTCAAATTAACAGAAATAAATAGCTTACGCAAAACAATAATTAGGTATCTATTCATACCTTTAACAAAATTTACAAAGGTAATAAAAAACAAACATTATTTTTATATAAAATGTTATAATTTTACTAAGGTGTGTTTTAAATATCTGAACTTATGTTGTGCGGTTTTAAAACTAAGAAAAAACTATTTTGAAATCTGAGCAGTAATGAACATTTACCAATAGCCTTAAGGAAATTAACAAAGTAGCTTAGTCTTCATAAAATCTACCTAAGATTTTCCTTGTGGACCTTTTTACCATCAATAAGAACTGTAGTTCCTAAATTTTTTTGAACAATTTTTTGAACAAATAACTTACGAAACTTATTTCCAATACTCTTGTTAGTTCGATCGAACACTTTGTCACCAGGTTTAAATGTCACAGTTAATCTTTGTTGATTACGATAAGCTAGATCCCTCGTTTGAGTTTTAGCTATCTTTTCTTTTATTTCATCTTGTAACTGAGTAGAAATAGATTGGATAACGTCAATTGGTCGGTAGTTAGTTACTGTATAAATCGTCCTATTGTACTTGAATGTGCAAGTAAAAGGAGCTCAGCACTATCACTTATGTTTTTTTCTAGTTTGATACACCTTGCTATTTCGGATAAGGTATTATGAAACCTTTCCACTTGCCCGTTAGTAACACTGTGAAAGGGTGTTGTATTGAACAACCCTATTTGAAAATGATCTCGAAGCAACGATCTCATTGTCGCAAACAATTGATTTTGTATCTTTAAAAAAATTAAGCAGTTCTAAAATTGGTTCTTTTATGTCAATTTAATTGGTTTAACCACAGCAAATTTGGAAAATTTGTCTACACATGTAAAGAAATGACTTCCAGCTGTCGAATAAATGTCGATATGAACCATTTCACCTGAGTGCGTTGGTATTGGAGTTTTTCCTATTTCAGGCCTAGGTGGATGCCTTTCATACTTGGCTTCATGACATATCGTACAATTGGAGACTATTTCTTTAATTCTTTTACGTATTTAAGGAAAATAATAATCGTTTAAAATTTTGTAGTAGCCCGTAGCGTAATGGTAAGTGTGTTCGACTGTCACACTGGAGGTCTAGGATCGCTTCCCAGCCTCGTCCACCTAAAAACTAAAAAGTTTTTTTTCAGGGCTACTGCCTCTTGCGAGGAATTGACAAATCCTCCAAGAGTATCACTTGTCACGAATAAGTGCGTCTCGTCTAGCCGTTCGGATTCGACATACAATTGTAGGTCCCTTCCATTCCTGTCGAAAGGCGCACACAGGAATGGTTGCGAGTTGTTAGTCACTAGGCCCTGGTTCTTCATGAGCCATTGTGCCACTCGATTTATTTATTTTTTTTATTTTTTATTTTATTTAAAATTTGATTTGTATTTTCAAGCGCAGATCGATGCGCACGATTTTGCTCAGTGGAAAGAATTTCGGCCTGGTCATTTGGGTTTAAAATATCGGCTACCATTTTTTGGGTATGGATAAACTTTACTGAAGGAAAAACAGTTATAAGTTTGTTTTGAAAAGTCACAATTGACATTGACAACATTTGGATTTACCACATCTTTTAGTAATACAAAGAGATTTTCAATGTTATTATATGTAATTGTATGTCTTAGTAGGGTTTTGAAAATAATTTTAGTGTTTTTGTGTTGTGTGGGCCCTGTATTGATGACTATCTGATTTCTGAAACAATTCAGAGAAATTTTCACACTTCGTATGGTTTGAGTAAGGGAAGCTTCACTATGAACTGTTGATGCGCTGGAACTTGTTTGTGGCTCTAGATTGTTTAAATACTGACTTGAAAATGCATCAGCGACATAATTCTCCCTACCTGGCTTATAATAAAGTGTTGGTGAAAATTCCACGAATGCTCTCCACCTCTTTATTTTTGCATTGGAATTTTTGTCAGATATGGTAAAAGTCAACGGTTGGCGATCGGTATAAATGTTAAGCTGATTAACGCCCTACAAATAATTTCTCAATTTTTGCAATGCCCACACAATAGCCAACAGTTCTCGCTCATTGGTAGCAAAGCCTTCTTCCGTAGAGGATAGAGTTCGAAAAATCATTGTGATTGGCTTACCGTCCTGAGAGAGCACAGCCCCGAGTGCAAGGGAAGAAGCGTCTGTAGTCAAATCGAATGGCTTCTTAAAATCAGGATATAGAAGTAAGACGTCTTCTGAAGCCATAATTCGCTTAACTCCTTCAAATTCCTCAACCGCTTCAACGTCCAATTCCACCTTCATATTCTTCGACTGATTTTTGCCTACGTTCCCATTCTCACCCCGTAGGTACTTAGTGAGAGGTTTTTTTATGTGGACATAATCTCTTATGAAGCGTCTGTAGTACCCAGAGAGTCCGAGAAACGATCGCAAGCTACGAAGAGTCTTAGGAATTTCATAGTTTACAATGTGTTTTACCTTTTCAGGGCATGTTTTAATTCCCTTATCGGACACTACAAAGCCTAAAAACTCTACCTCATTTTTGAAATATCTTGATTTCGCTGGTGCAACTCTCATATTGGCTTCAAAAAGCAATTTTAAAATTTTCTCGACGTCTCGAAGGTGTTTGACTTCTGTGTTTGAAAAAATAATGATGTCATCTACATAAACATGACAACATTTACCGATCTCTTCCCGCAACACGTCATCTATTGCCCTTTAATCCGAAAGGAAGCCTACAGAACTCGTACTTTCCATTATTTATAGAGAAAGCCATCTTTTCCCTATCACGATCGCATAATTCGATTTGATGGAACCCTGATTTAAGGTCCAGGGTTGTAAAAAAAGAAGCCTTTCCTAGATTAGCTAGGATAACAGTTGTATTTGGAATAGGGTATTTGTCATTCACGGTCTTACTATTTAATTTGCGAAAATCGATTACAAGGCGCATTTTCCGTTTATCCGACTTATCAATCCCTTTTCTATCAACAACCCATACAGGGTTGTTGTATGGAGATCGTGATGGTCTTATGATTCCATTTTGAAGTAAATCTACAATTTCGTTATTTACAAATTCAGCTGAGGACATGGGATACGGGTAAGCTTTCGAATAAACGGGTTCGTTATCGGTTGTTCGGATTGTAGCAACAACTTTTGTATTAAAAGGTAATGACTCATTTGGATCCGCAAAATCTTTAGAATTTCGAGACAATAACATTGAAATCTGATTATTTGTGTCTAATTGAATATTAGAATTTTGCGAAAAGATATTATTCACATCTCTGCAGTAAAAGTATAGTAACTTTTCCTCCCCTCCATTGTAATTTAAAATCCCTTTTTCAAGGTTTAAGTTTGCTCTTATTTCATTGAGAAAATCAAACCCTATTATGCCATCAAATGTTTTCAGTGTGGGAAGTACAAGAAAGGTAAAGTTTCTATTAAAAATATTTATAACACACTTAGACGTAACCATGCTTGTGCCGCGTACTGACTTAACAGAAAACGGTTCATTTATAGGTTTGATAGCTTTCAATGTGCTAAAATTTTTTATATAATTTTTAGATGCACCTGTGTCTACTAGAAGCTTTTTTTCCTGATCTGCAGAAACGATAATCTTATTTTATATAATGGCCACCGCCTGGTAGTGTCTTGAGCTTCCCTCATTACCTTCAAATAATTTATGAGCTGCAAAAGCAGCCTGTCGCCAAGAAATTTACCTTACCTTTTCACCCCCAAACTCGGGTAAATATTTTACTAAGTCTAATCTCTCGTCGCAGACCTTTCCTGCCTCTATAACAACTGGCTGATAAACCTCAACAGCTGCAGGTGTTTCTAACACCCTAAGTCTATTTGTCAATGCCTCTATAGTATTGTTAAATGACTGTCTTGTTTGCTCAGTCGCAGCTTGAACCGCATGGGCAATGATTGCATTAATTTGCTCCGCATTCATTTTGCCATAAATTCAGAAAATTTAAGATTTGTGAAATGTATAAGAATGATTATGCGATTAAAAAAAAATAAAGTAAGAGAAAAAAAACGAAATTAGATTTAAGAAAATCAACGAAACGAAATTATAATTCCTAAGAAAATTTGAACAAAAATAAATTCACACAATAATGTTATAATATTAAAGAATAATAATAGAAAAAATAAATAAATAATAATTAGATAATAATCTTGTTTTTTGATGGTCTTCCTTTTAAGCTGGTACAGTTACTTTCTTACGCTGCTGTTCAGTTACTTTTTCCCAGATTAAATTTTCACTTCGTAACTGGTTTGTATTGTCTTTTATGTCTTTATTTTATTTTGTACCACGTTTTTTAGTTTTTTTTTTTTTAAATAGGTACTTTAATTATTTATGCTGTTTTTTTTTTATTTTTAATTTAAATTCACTTAGGAACTTATTGACTTTTTCTTTTAGTTAATATAATCTTTCAGTAGATAATTTTATTTAGATTTTAAGAGATTTTATTGAATTTTTCATTTAAAAGTATGTTTCAATTTTTTATAAGAAATTGTCTTTTGTATTGCATTTAATTATAAACTGTTTGTTTTACCATGTGTGTCTACAAGACTTGGAAAGTTTTCATTGTTTCAATTTTAATTTTTTGTTAAGTGCACTGGCAATGTGGACCACGGTAAAGTGCGCGAACTTGTTGTTTTTTTTTATTAATTTTTGTAAAAAATTTAACAACGCGACACTTAAGGGTAGGTTCCCTTCACAAGCCAACTCAAAACTCATGTAAATGCCTTTCAATGTATTAGTGAAAGAACGTTACTCTCTTCATAATCAAAGTCAACATTTCGAATTTCTAATTACTCTAACCATTGTATATTCACTCTATAGTAATATCATGGCTCAAATTTTGTAGTACTAATAGTACTCACGAAATGTGCCGAAATTGGCGTTAACATCGCTAAAATCCACAGTGGAGACCTGGGGATAAAGATACGAAGAAAAATACAAACAATTAGTGGGAGGGAGAGGAGAACATTGATTAAATTCGTACAACGATAATGGTAGTAAGCGAGTCAGTACAATGGTCAAATGTTAATGTCAGAACAAGGGGAAGAAAATGAGAATATGAAAACATATGTCTTCCTATGTGCTTATTCTTCGGTTATGTTCTTTCAGTTTTTCAATGAGTTTTTGTTGCTTTCTTTTGATGGCTATGGGTATATGGTTTAATACTACAAAGCAATGTTGATAAGTTTCATAATTGTATAGGTATATACTGTTTTTTTTGCAAGGCCTTGCAAGGTTACTAACTGAATGGCCAATTGGTACCATAATGTATCATGTAGGTAAGCATGTACATTTTGATAAATTAGTAGGTAGATATATGTAGGTAGGTAGGTATTTAAGGAAATTTGAACTATTTTGCAAAAAAAAAGTATGAAAATAGGTAGTTACACATGTACCTAAATATTTTGAATGGAGGTATGTAGGTAGGTACCTACTTGAAACAAAATTAAAAAAAAACTTGATATACCTAGGTAGGTACCTAGTTAGGCCAACAAATATTTTGAATTGAGGTATGTATGTAGGTAGGTACCTACCTACTTGAAACAAGATACAAAAAAGACTTGATATAGGTAGGTACCTAGGTACGTAATACTATTTTAATTAACCTATATATGTAGGTAGGTATTATCAATTAAAATAGGCAAGGTAGGTAGGTATGTAGTAAATAAATAAACAAAATTATTTTCAAAGGTAGAAACATTTTTAAAAAGAAATTTGGTAGGCAAGCTACAACTCAATTTTCAACTCAATTTTTTTTTTTTTCTTTTTGGTTAAAAAAATATTTTCAATGGCAAAATAATTTTTGAAAAATATTAATTGACATATTATAGCTACCCATTATAGCTACCCATTATATCTACATACCTATGTATATATTATTTTTAAATTCTTAAATTTAAAAGTGTTGCAACGCAACATGCAACAAGATCAAACAAAGATCAAAAAAACTCATACCTATACGTTTTGCCGACGGCAAAACCATATCCCCAATGCCAACGAGTTATAAATGTTTTATTGATGAAAATTCAAAAATCGTCGATTCGAAAAGTGCTTTGTAGTTGCATGGGTGTAGATTTTTTATTTTTTTTTTATTTTTCAACATATTTTTATAGAAAATGAAAAAAAGCAATTATCAATGCTTAAGGAATTTACGAAAGGATTTTTTTTTCGTGTCGAAAATGATTTGTGAAAAACATAAATTTTTGTTGGTCAATTTTTCAAAGTTTCTGATTTTTATCTTTTAAATGGGTAGTTGGAAAAATCTAAAATTTTAATATGTTATAGGTGCCTATATTTGTATTTCTATCATTTGACAGATTTATGTAAGGGTAAACATTTTGAAAACATTTTTTTTTATCAATATCTTTTTATTATAAAGTCGCAGAGGTTTGCAATGTTCTAATGAATTATAGCTATATTTTATAATATTATTTATTATTATTATTTTTATTATTATTATTATTATTATTATTATTATTATTATTATTATTATTATTATTATTATTATTATTATTATTATTATTATTATTATTATTATTATTATTATTTAATCCATAGAAACACTCTGCCTGGTTCATTGTCCACAGTCGTCTACCAGTGGAAAGCCCCGTTTTCTCAATCTTATTTCTAATTGGATTTGTTTTTATTTAAAAAATCATAACTTCATTTCTACTCGGCCAATATTAAAAAATTAGATCTTTAAATTAAGCTCTGAAATGTGGCTAAAATTGTGTATACATTTTTTTGATGATGGGTCAAAAATTTCATACTAAAAGGGTCTGTAAATGACCCGTCAAATTTATATTAGCTTTATTAAATTCAAAATTTGATGAAATTTTTTCATTTTCAAAAAAATTAATGATACACAATTATAGGTATACTTTTCTTCTACAAATACCTATGTGAATAATTTTATATTTGTAGATCTCACTAGCTTTACAACTTTATTTCAATTATTAAAATTTTACATTCTTATTCGGTTTAAAAAAAAACAAATACATACATACAAAGTATCTTTTAAAAACAATTTTGAAAAATAGAACTTAAACAAACAATAAGTACATATGTAGGTTAGGTAGGTACCTGTGTATGTAAATGTAGGTCATAACTTTTTTGAAGGAAAAATATATATGTATGTATGTAGGTAACCTATTTTGAATTGAAAAATGAGCTCAGGTGTTTGAAACAAATTTAAAAAAAAGAAACTTGTTAGGTAGGTATCAGTACCTAAGCTTATTTCAATATATTATCAATTTAAATGTATTTATCAATTGAAATAGGTTGGTACCTAGTTAGACCAAAAAATAAACAAAATTATTTTCAATTGAAGGTAGGTAAATAGGTACCTATACATACCTATAGGTAGATGCGTTTTGAAAATAAAATTTGGTAAGCAACAACTCAATTTTTTTTCAATAAATAGGTAGCTTTTTAGGTAAAAAAATATTACAAAAGATAATTACGTTTTTGATGTTTAAAAAAAAAAGAAATTTGAGAAAAAATTATATTAATTTTTTCATTTTGAAAAAAAAACAACAGCTTTTTTTTCGAATTTTTACAAAAAAATTATATTTTTGAAGTTTAAAAAAAAAACAATTTTGATATAATTATTTACAGTTAATTTTTATTATTTCAAGCAGAATTAAAAATTAAAATTCAAAAATGAAATGCCTTTTACCTGTAGGTATTCTTTTCCACATCACCCAGTGGGGTAGAATATTAAATGCGTTTTTTTTTTTCGAGGTTTCCCCAGTAGGCCTAGTCCTCGTTCTATTTCTACTTTAAAGTATTTTTCATTTTACATGCCAATGGTAAATATAGGTATTGCATGCATTAATATTTTAAATAAAAAAAAAAAATAAATACGTTTGCTATTTGCTTAAATTTAATTTAAATGCATGCATTAGTATTTTAAATAAATAAATATGTATTTGTTTAAATTTAATATTATAGTTGAATAAATAAATTGCATGCATTAATAATTTAAATAAATAAATATGTATTTTTAAATTTCATGTAATTTAAGAATAAATAAATTGCATGCATCTAGCTAATTTTTTTTTGTTTTTTTTTTTGTTTTTTTTTTTGTTTTTTTTTTGTTTTTTTGTTTTGTTTTTTTTTATGTTTTTTTTTTTCCTACCTGACCTACCTAACCTACCTTACCTACCTAACCTACCTAACCTACCTAACCTACCTAACCTACCTAACCTACCTAACCTACCTAACCTACCTAACCTACCTAACCTACCTAACCTACCTAACCTACCTAACCTACCTAACCTACCTAACCTACCTAACCTACCTAACCTACCTAACCTACCTAACCTACCTAACCTACCTAACCTACCTAACCTACCTAACCTACCTAACCTACCTAACCTACCTAACCTACCTAACCTACCTAACCTACCTAACCTACCTAACCTACCTAACCTGCCTAACCTACCTAACCTACCTATCCTTACTTAGCCTCTCTCGTTGGCTGTCCGCAACAGCTTTCCACAGGGATTAAAACCCTATCTCCAGTTGAGGTACTAGACACCCGATGTTCACCTAACCTAGCTTGCTTCACCTAACCTACCTATCCTTACTTAGCTTTTCTCGTTGGCTGTCCCCAAAAGCTTTCCACAGGGATTAAAACCCCATCTCCAGTTGGGGTACTAGACACCCGATGTTCACCACTACCCTTTTCCACATCACCTACCTATCCTACCTAACTTATATTTAAAACTTAAAATTTCTTCTTCTTCTTACTCGTATCTTGCATACTTTTATTAATGCGTCTATTTTCCATAATGATCATCCCGATCAGTACAAATTTAATCATGGCTTCTTGATGCTCCGTTGAGCAGTTTGGCATTGGTATACCAGCCTTTTTCTTCATTATGTCCTGCACCCAAGTCGCAACAATCCTTGTTTTCGTGCACATTTGTTCGTACTGTTCCGTGAAAATTGAATCCAGAATACTGACAAGTCTTTCGAAACGGATCGAAGGAACTGTCAGTTTTCCATACTCCGAAGAAGTCGTAACTGTCTTGTAGGCTCTCAATTTAATCAGCAAAGCTTCCTCCCTCACCTTGTCATCTTCGCCGATTAAAAACTGAGAGCAAACCTCACAATTCAGCCTCCTTCGTAATTTGTCTGCAGCAAATCCCGCGTAGTATACAGAAGCACCTTTCTGTAGATCCTTAATTGAAGCATCCTTCTCAAATTGGCGCAATAGTTCCATGCATAAATCATCGCTCTCTTTTTGTTTTACTATGGTGATGGCTGTTGCTTTTTCTTCATATACGTAGTCCTCGTATGACTCCTTCTCGGCTTCTTCAATTACAGCTCCTTCCAAAAGAGGTGTTGCTCCAGCATCTTCGTAACCCGAATGTTCTGCTGAAGCAAAATGCTGGAATGCGATTAGCTTGAGATTTCTTATGAATCTCCAAGCTGACGGGTTGCTATCATAAGACCCTCTATTGCACCGGATCATAGAAAAGAAATTTTCGATAACATCAGTGTTAAGATGTTGTAAGAGAAGATAGGTCTGTTCGTTACTTTTTTGGTAGGCCCACATCTGCTGAATTCCTAAGAGCGTTTGCTTTAATCCATTAAAGCAGGGTGGGATTTGCATACTACTGCTGGATTTCCACGTCGAAATCCAGTCCCTTGCATTTTTCAAAGTAACCAGGGTGTCCGTTGTGTCCGATAATACTTTTTTGTTCGGGTTTCTTGAATAGAGCTGGCCCGTGTTCAAAGTATCAAAGAGATCATTCATTTTTTTTATGAATTTCGCTGTTGACTCAGCAACTTTTTTCTCTTCATCAGTTTGAAAGCAGCCTTTGCCCAATGCATACATAATTCCCGAGTACACACTGGCACTGAACACCTGAGTTGCTCGCTTCACCGATAATTTTTCGTATCCGTTAGGTCGGATATGTTTGTTCGTTAATTTGAAAAAAACTTGAAAGTGGCCCCTCGAGTCATAATCGTACAGTTTCTCGAGTACTTTCCAGTCCACAATGTCATCTCCTATTGAAATAGTGTGTTGTAATAAAATGTTGCGAACGCTTTTGAACATGTGTGGATAATCAAAGAGTAAGAATACTCTCTGATTCTCAATGTCCACATAAGGTTCCTTTTCCAATTCTTCAGCGGGTTTCAGCATTTTATATGCTTGTACGTTGCTACTTCCCTGGTCGCAGCTCGTCGCAACAACTGTCAGCCCACAGTTCAATACGGCCTTTATAATTACTACTAGCATCTCAGAAATCATCTTTCCATTAGGAGACCCAATGTAGTAGACGATCGACTGCTTCCAGTTTCGGTTCAATCCTCTTAGTGCAAACACCATTGCTTTGGAGGCTAAAGTTGAATTCCGTCCGAATTCTCCAAAGTCGGTGTAGCCGTATGATAAATCATCCTTGATGTTGTATTCCAGTTCTCTCTTGGTGCCCATTTCGTCGAAAAGCAGAACACATTTCCTGTCCATTGGTGTCATTTCCTTTGCTTTGTCTGTAAGCAAATCCTTCATCCTGGTGGTTAATCCTGCTGGTAGTCGTGTTTCTGAATGCCATCGGTAAATCGTGCTTACCGATGGCAGTTTAAAGCCCGCGCTTATCATATAGTTGTAGCACGCTGGGGACTTATAGAAAAACTTCAAAAATAAGTCTTTTTCCTTAGGTGCCCAGGGTGCTTTTGACTTGTGAAAGAGTTGCACTGTGATGAACGTGCGCAGCTCTTCCGAAAAGTCTTCCATATGGCTGTCAAGACCAATTTCAAGTTTATATGCGGGGTCGCGCTTAAATTTTTTTGGGGTAACGAAAAGTTTGCGATTAATGAACTTCGCCCGATTCACAACTTTTCGTGCCGCTTTATGCTTGTATGAGCGGTATCCTGGCGAAGGAAACTGGGAAGGAGAAATTTGTGAAGTGAACGGCACGGCTGGCAGAGAATAATCCTTTAAATAAGTTTTAGCAGAACTCGCAGCTACATTGAACAGGGATGCAGCTGGGCTGCAAGGTACAGATGGCGGAATAGGCGATGGGGGTTGAAGCCCCTGAGTTTGATGCTCAGTACGCTGTGGAACCCGAACTGCAGTGCTTACTGTGGAAGCTGGCTGCTTATGGTTTCCGAACGAAGTTCGTGGTACGGTAGGCGCTGGAACCGGAACTACAGAGCTTGCTGTGGAAGCTGGCTGAATTCGGGTTTCAAGCGAAGTCGGTGGTAGGGGGTGTTTCGGTGCTGGAACCCGAACTACAGACCTTGCTGTGGAAGCTGGCTGAATTCGGGTTTCTAGCGAAGTCGGTGGTAGAGGGTGTTTCGGTGCTGGAACCCGAACTACAGATATTGCTGTGGAAGCTGCCTGCTTTCGGGTTCCGAACGGTGTTGGTGTTGGGGGTTGACGTAGTAGTGTTTGTCGTGGAGTTTGTTCTGGAACCCTTCCTGCAGAAGTAACCGTTGAAGTTGGCTGCTTTCGGGTCCTAAACGCCTCCATTATTCTAACACATGCTACGTCGTTAGAAGTTTCTGAACAACTACAAATAGATGGAGATGATCTCGGAAGAGCGTAAGGTTTGAGAGCCTTACGCGTAGATCGCATAATTATGTCATTTTCATAAAAATGCTTCTCACACATTTGAAAAAGTTTGTTCTCTGTCCCGATTGCAACATTTCCATGCTTAATCCAAACTGACCGTCGATGGTCGGTTGGCAAGCCGAAGAATGATACGGAACCCCATGTTCTCTTCTGTGCCCCGCAGCCAAAATAACAACAGAAACCCATAATATCTTCAATATGTTCAGCTAACCAACAAAAAATTATTTGTAATAAAATACTTATAAAATTTTGTCCATATCTTGCTGTGTGAATTTCTTTGCTTGGCTTCTTGTGCGTAAATCTATCCCTCGCTCTGAGAGAAAAAAAGATCAAGAGGCAAGTTAGAGCATTGTATATTCACTCTATAGTAGTATCATCACTCAAATAATTGGCGCTAGCAAAGGTGAGGAGTGTTGGAACCAACGATTTGGTAGACTTTCCAGTTTGTGTAGAGATTGAAAGAGGGGAAAAATTAGGAGAAAATGAATAAAAATGAAGACTATAGGAAGAAAAGAAGAATAGAGAAGGCTATACAAAATGTATGAGGTTACAAGGGAAACAAAAAATAACTATTTTCTTTTGTATGCCAATTTTTTTTCTATAGGAAGTTGATGGTAAATAGAATAAAGATGAAAAAAAAAAACAAAAACAATTTGAATGTTCCTCAATGTTAATGAAGGAATCATCGGTTTGCGGCGAGCAAGTAGACAGATTTTTCATCGGCGATAGTTATGTGGGAAAGGAAGAATGTGTGCATGGGCAAGTATATAGGTAAGTATGATCGGGGGTAGGTTTTGGTTTTATGGGTATTCAATTTTCTTGCCAGATTTCAGTTTTATTTTTTGTATGTATGGACATAATTGTTGAGGTAGGTTAGGTGTTGATATTTTCATTGTTTGCAAGAAAGAATCCCCATTCAAATTTACAAATTATTCGTATAGGTATAGGAGTAGGTAGGCAGGTAGGTACATATATGTATGTAGGTAGGTATAAGTAGTTTATTGAATTTAATTGTTATTTTTCAATATCTGAAAGTGGGAATCCCTATGGAATGTTGAGAAGGGTAAGTAACTAGTGGGTGGTAGGTAGGTAGAGTGAACTTAAGTGAAAATAGGTTAAACTATTTATTACACAAAGGCTACCTCCCTACCAAATGTACCTATTTAATGTAAAGTGGGAATCCCTATGTTGAGAAAGGTAAGTATTAAGTGGTAGGCAGAGTAAAAAAAAGTTATTCTGGAAAATAAATGTAGATGGTAGGTATGTAAAAAAGACCTAGGTATAAGCCGTGTTTTTGTGACATAAACTTAAAAATAATTTTCATTAAAAATACCTACAGCAGTGTTCATGAATTGTCAATATTTTTGTTGTTGATAGGTATAAATAAGTAGGTATTTTAAATGGAAATTATTTTGCAGCGGAGTACCTATACGCGTCTACAAATATGTAGGTATACTTAGGTATTTTTGATGTGAAATAGAATCTAAGAGACATAGAGACCTGCACCTATCTATAAGAGTAATGGTCATATTTATGCACCATGGTAGTAGGTCCAATAAAAGTATATATTTTGTTAAATATACTAATAATATTTATTATATATTAATATAATATAGTAATATTAGACATAATATCACACTTATGACATATGTACATATACCTATACATATATATATGGCTGTGTCTATTCCTTTCCGGGGGTGTCTATTCCCTTCCGTTAAGGCGGGATGTGCAATACTCAAATAAACTGCAAGACTGGAAAAATAAACTTAGAGCTAGAAATTAACGATGTACACACATACATATATACTACATAAAATGATGATACGTATCATTAAAAAAAGTTTTAATAACAAGTTAAAAATTAAAATATAATTTATTACTACCTACCTACCTTCAAATTACTGAAAATTTGTTATTTTAATAGCTAAAAAAGGTAGAGCTCAAAATAAAGTATGCCATCTCTTATTTGTTTGATAAAAAAGAATTTATGAAAAAAAAAAATTCTCAAGTGATTTTCTTAAAAATTACTTTTAATATATAAAAAAAATCATGAAACTGTTTTCAAGATATTGAATAAAAAAAAATCAATTAATCAAAATCAAAATCAAAAGAAGTTATGAAAAAAAAATTCAAAAATCTTTTAAGTGATTATCTTAAAAATTACTTTTAATAGGTATATAAAAAAAATCATGAAACTGTTTTCAAGATATTGAATAACAAAATCAATATTTATTTTTAAATCCAAAAATTATATTGATTGTATGGCAGGTAGTACAGGTACCGTTATTTTTTTAGCTAAAATAAAACGATTTCCCCTCTATAATCGAAAATATTATCTCGAGTTCGTTTTTCTTACGAACCCAAAACATGCCATATAGTACCTATATGTACATATATATTTCGCAAGTAAACAAAATACTCAAAATAGAAAAAAAAATATTAGAAAATAATTGATTTTGTTTTTTAATAAAGTTCTTTTAATAAATAGTTTTTTCAAACTCAAAATTTTGAAAAAGAAAATTAAAAAAAAAATTAAAACTATTTATTTTTGAAATTTTACGTAGTTAAGTATTATTTTTGTTTTAAAAATTCAATGCTCTTATAAATTCTAAGTCAAATACTGAAAACAAGATGGTTCTAGGGCATTTACTTTTCAAAACATTTAAAAAATGAATGAACTGCCTAAAACTAGTAACAATCCGGCAAAATCAGAATTATAGGTGGTTTTAACATCAGCTTATTGTTTTCTCGGTAACTAAACAATTGGTTTCTTTATTTTGTAATATTTGAATTTAACTTTAGTGTTGTTTTTTTTTTAAGCTACAAGATTTTAAAAGTGGGAACCCTGTCTGGTTTTTTGTTATAAGCAAAACTAGGTACTCTTTTTATATACAGGTGTTTATATAGGGCAAACATAGTTATAAGTCTAAACGGTATTTTAACTGACATTTTTTGGGGTTTATTATTGGGAGTGTTAGAGCAGGATGCAAGATATGCATAATTTGTCTGCGATTTTCGCGGATTTTGACAAAACAGTTGAAAGTGCGAATGAAAGTGGTGTTTTGTGAATTAGCTTTAAAAAAGTTGTGATTTTAAGATATAATTTAAATTAATTGTGAACCAAATTAATTAAATAATAATAAGTGTGTTGTGGAATTAAAAATAAAAAGAGTACCTACCCAGATATCAGGATTTGGCAAGTTTAATAAACATAATTCATACCTATACCTATTAATTTGAACAAATTTAAATTTTAGGGGATTATTAGTAACATATTAAAATTTGTGAGATTTATCTACAAGTTAAACCAGTGCAGTGTTGTGAAAAGTTATTGTTTTGTACCTAGGTATTTATTTAATTGTTTTGTTAAAGGGTTTTTTTTCTAGTGCAGTGTTACATAGCTATTCTTATAGCGATATATGTGTATAGTGCAGTGATATTTTTGTATCTAGGTAGGTATTTTGTAAAAGCTTTCGCATATTTTTTATAAAGGGTGTTCGTTAGTTTAATTTAATTTTTTGTCAATTTTTTTGAGTGAATTTTTTATAGGTTCCTATTTAAATTTTGTGCCTTATTTTTTTTTTGCTTAAAACAGTTTCAAAACTAGATTTTTATAATCAAGATAGTTTTAAAAATCAAACAGGGTGTTTGCGCTTTTTTAAAATTATTAATTTGGTATTTGGTTTGGTTATTAGGTATTTGTTAGAAATATTTAGTTTTTTTTTTATAAAAGTTTAAGAAATTAAACAGGGTGTTTTTGATTTTTTAAAGTATTAATTATTTGGTTTGGTTATTAGGTATTTGGTAGAAATATTTAGTTTTTTTGCTTGTTAGTTTTTTTTTTATAAAAGTTTAAGAAATTAAACAGGGCGTTTTCGATTTTTATATTATTAATTATTTGGTTTGGATATTAGGTATTTGGTAGAAATATATTTAGTTTTTGTTGCTTGTTAGTTTTTTTTATAAAAGTATTAGAAATCAAACAGGGTGTTTGCTTTTTTTTAAATTATTAATTTGGATTATTTTACTACAGTATTTCCCTATAAGTATTTTGTGGAAATATTTAGGTTTTCGTTTCTTCGTTTTTTTAAAGACTTTCAAATCCAAATAGGGTGTTCACTTTCTTAAACAAAATTTTATAAGTATTTTATTACAAATAATTTTTTGTTGGTTAGCTGAACATATTGAAGATATTATGGGTTTCTGTTGTTATTTTGGCTGCGGGGCACAGAAGAGAACATGGGGTTCCGTATCATTCTTCGGCTTGCCAACCGACCATCGACGGTCAGTTTGGATTAAGCATGGAAATGTTGCAATCGGGACAGAGAACAAACTTTTTCAAATGTGTGAGAAGCATTTTTATGAAAATGACATAATTATGCGATCTACGCGTAAGGCTCTCAAACCTTACGCTCTTCCGAGATCATCTCCATCTATTTGTAGTTGTTCAGAAACTTCTAACGACGTAGCATGTGTTAGAATAATGGAGGCGTTTAGGACCCGAAAGCAGCCAACTTCAACGGTTACTTCTGCAGGAAGGGTTCCAGAACAAACTCCACGACAAACACTACTACGTCAACCCCCAACACCAACACCGTTCGGAACCCGAAAGCAGGCAGCTTCCACAGCAATATCTGTAGTTCGGGTTCCAGCACCGAAACACCCTCTACCACCGACTTCGCTAGAAACCCGAATTCAGCCAGCTTCCACAGCAAGGTCTGTAGTTCGGGTTCCAGCACCGAAACACCCCCTACCACCGACTTCGCTTGAAACCCGAATTCAGCCAGCTTCCACAGCAAGCTCTGTAGTTCCGGTTCCAGCGCCTACCGTACCACGAACTTCGTTCGGAAACCATAAGCAGCCAGCTTCCACAGTAAGCACTGCAGTTCGGGTTCCACAGCGTACTGAGCATCAAACTCAGGGGCTTCAACCCCCATCGCCTATTCCGCCATCTGTACCTTGCAGCCCAGCTGCATCCCTGTTCAATGTAGCTGCGAGTTCTGCTAAAACTTATTTAAAGGATTATTCTCTGCCAGCCGTGCCGTTCACTTCACAAATTTCTCCTTCCCAGTTTCCTTCGCCAGGATACCGCTCATACAAGCATAAAGCGGCACGAAAAGTTGTGAATCGGGCGAAGTTCATTAATCGCAAACTTTTCGTTACCCCAAAAAAATTTAAGCGCGACCCCGCATATAAACTTGAAATTGGTCTTGACAGCCATATGGAAGACTTTTCGGAAGAGCTGCGCACGTTCATCACAGTGCAACTCTTTCACAAGTCAAAAGCACCCTGGGCACCTAAGGAAAAAGACTTATTTTTGAAGTTTTTCTATAAGTCCCCAGCGTGCTACAACTATATGATAAGCGCGGGCTTTAAACTGCCATCGGTAAGCACGATTTACCGATGGCATTCAGAAACACGACTACCAGCAGGATTAACCACCAGGATGAAGGATTTGCTTACAGACAAAGCAAAGGAAATGACACCAATGGACAGGAAATGTGTTCTGCTTTTCGACGAAATGGGCACCAAGAGAGAACTGGAATACAACATCAAGGATGATTTATCATACGGCTACACCGACTTTGGAGAATTCGGACGGAATTCAACTTTAGCCTCCAAAGCAATGGTGTTTGCACTAAGAGGATTGAACCGAAACTGGAAGCAGTCGATCGTCTACTACATTGGGTCTCCTAATGGAAAGATGATTTCTGAGATGCTAGTAGTAATTATAAAGGCCGTATTGAACTGTGGGCTGACAGTTGTTGCGACGAGCTGCGACCAGGGAAGTAGCAACGTACAAGCATATAAAATGCTGAAACCCGCTGAAGAATTGGAAAAGGAACCTTATGTGGACATTGAGAATCAGAGAGTATTCTTACTCTTTGATTATCCACACATGTTCAAAAGCGTTCGCAACATTTTATTACAACACACTATTTCAATAGGAGATGACATTGTGGACTGGAAAGTACTCGAGAAACTGTACGATTATGACTCGAGGGGCCACTTTCAAGTTTTTTTCAAATTAACGAACAAACATATCCGACCTAACGGATACGAAAAATTATCGGTGAAGCGAGCAACTCAGGTGTTCAGTGCCAGTGTGTACTCGGGAATTATGTATGCATTGGGCAAAGGCTGCTTTCAAACTGATGAAGAGAAAAAAGTTGCTGAGTCAACAGCGAAATTCATAAAAAAAATGAATGATCTCTTTGATACTTTGAACACGGGCCAGCTCTATTCAAGAAACCCGAACAAAAAAGTATTATCGGACACAACGGACACCCTGGTTACTTTGAAAAATGCAAGGGACTGGATTTCGACGTGGAAATCCAGCAGTAGTATGCAAATCCCACCCTGCTTTAATGGATTAAAGCAAACGCTCTTAGGAATTCAGCAGATGTGGGCCTACCAAAAAAGTAACGAACAGACCTATCTTCTCTTACAACATCTTAACACTGATGTTATCGAAAATTTCTTTTCTATGATCCGGTGCAATAGAGGGTCTTATGATAGCAACCCGTCAGCTTGGAGATTCATAAGAAATCTCAAGCTAATCGCATTCCAGCATTTTGCTTCAGCAGAACATTCGGGTTACGAAGATGCTGGAGCAACACCTCTTTTGGAAGGAGCTGTAATTGAAGAAGCCGAGAAGGAGTCATACGAGGACTACGTATATGAAGAAAAAGCAACAGCCATCACCATAGTAAAACAAAAAGAGAGCGATGATTTATGCATGGAACTATTGCGCCAATTTGAGAAGGATGCTTCAATTAAGGATCTACAGAAAGGTGCTTCTGTATACTACGCGGGATTTGCTGCAGACAAATTACGAAGGAGGCTGAATTGTGAGGTTTGCTCTCAGTTTTTAATCGGCGAAGATGACAAGGCGAGGGAGGAAGCTTTGCTGATTAAATTGAGAGCCTACAAGACAGTTACGACTTCTTCGGAGTATGGAAAACTGACAGTTCCTTCGATCCGTTTCGAAAGACTTGTCAGTATTCTGGATTCAATTTTCACGGAACAGTACGAACAAATGTGCACGAAAACAAGGATTGTTGCGACTTGGGTGCAGGACATAATGAAGAAAAAGGCTGGTATACCAATGCCAAACTGCTCAACGGAGCATCAAGAAGCCATGATTAAATTTGTACTGATCGGGATGATCATTATGGAAAATAGACGCATTAATAAAAGTATGCAAGATACGAGTAAGAAGAAGAAGAAATTTTAAGTTTTAAATATAAGTTAGGTAGGATAGGTAGGTGATGTGGAAAAGGGTAGTGGTGAACATCGGGTGTCTAGTACCCCAACTGGAGATGGGGTTTTAATCCCTGTGGAAAGCTTTTGGGGACAGCCAACGAGAAAAGCTAAGTAAGGATAGGTAGGTTAGGTGAAGCAAGCTAGGTTAGGTGAACATCGGGTGTCTAGTACCTCAACTGGAGATGGGGTTTTAATCCCTGTGGAAAGCTGTTGCGGACAGCCAACGAGAGAGGCTAAGTAAGGATAGGTAGGTTAGGTAGGTTAGGTAGGTTAGGCAGGTTAGGTAGGTTAGGTAGGTTAGGTAGGTTAGGTAGGTTAGGTAGGTTAGGTAGGTTAGGTAGGTTAGGTAGGTTAGGTAGGTTAGGTAGGTTAGGTAGGTTAGGTAGGTTAGGTAGGTTAGGTAGGTTAGGTAGGTTAGGTAGGTTAGGTAGGTTAGGTAGGTTAGGTAGGTTAGGTAGGTTAGGTAGGTTAGGTAGGTTAGGTAGGTTAGGTAGGTTAGGTAGGTTAGGTAGGTTAGGTAGGTTAGGTAGGTTAGGTAGGTTAGGTAGGTTAGGTAGGTTAGGTAGGTTAGGTAGGTTAGGTAGGTTAGGTAGGTTAGGTAGGTTAGGTAGGTTAGGTAGGTTAGGTAGGTTAGGTAGGTTAGGTAGGTTAGGTAGGTTAGGTAGGTTAGGTAGGTAAGGTAGGTTAGGTAGGTTAGGTAGGTTAGGTAGGAAAAAAAAAAAACATAAAAAAAAACAAAACAAAAAAACAAAAAAAAAACAAAAAAAAAACAAAAAAAAAAACAAAAAAAAATTAGCTAGATGCATGCAATTTATTTATTCTTAAATTACATGAAATTTAAAAATACATATTTATTTATTTAAATTATTAATGCATGCAATTTATTTATTCAACTATAATATTAAATTTAAACAAATACATATTTATTTATTTAAAATACTAATGCATGCATTTAAATTAAATTTAAGCAAATAGCAAACGTATTTATTTTTTTTTTTTATTTAAAATATTAATGCATGCAATACCTATATTTACCATTGGCATGTAAAATGAAAAATACTTTAAAGTAGAAATAGAACGAGGACTAGGCCTACTGGGGAAACCTCGAAAAAAAAACGCATTTAATATTCTACCCCACTGGGTGATGTGGAAAAGAATACCTACAGGTAAAAGGCATTTCATTTTTGAATTTTAATTTTTAATTCTGCTTGAAATAATAAAAATTAACTGTAAATAATTATATCAAAATTGTTTTTTTTTTAAACTTCAAAAATATAATTTTTTTGTAAAAATTCGAAAAAAAGCTGTTGTTTTTTTTTCAAAATGAAAAAATTAATATAATTTTTTCTCAAATTTCTTTTTTTTTTAAACATCAAAAACATAATTATCTTTTGTAATATTTTTTTACCTAAAAAGCTACCTATTTATTGAAAAAAAATTGAGTTGTTGCTTACCAAATTTTATTTTCAAAACGCATCTACCTATAGGTATGTATAGGTACCTATTTACCTACCTTCAATTGAAAATAATTTTGTTTATTTTTTGGTCTAACTAGGTACCAACCTATTTCAATTGATAAATACATTTAAATTGATAATATATTGAAATAAGCTTAGGTACTGATACCTACCTAACAAGTTTCTTTTTTTTTAATTTGTTTCAAACACCTGAGCTCATTTTTCAATTCAAAATAGGTTACCTACATACATACATATATATTTTTCCTTCAAAAAAGTTATGACCTACATTTACATACACAGGTACCTACCTAACCTACATATGTACTTATTGTTTGTTTAAGTTCTATTTTTCAAAATTGTTTTTAAAAGATACTTTGTATGTATGTATTTGTTTTTTTTTAAACCGAATAAGAATGTAAAATTTTATTAATTGAAATAAAGTTGTAAAGCTAGTGAGATCTACAAATATAAAATTATTCACATAGGTATTTGTAGAAGAAAAGTATACCTATAATTGTGTATCATTAGTTTTTTGAAAATGAAAAAATTTCATCAAATTTTGAATTTAATTAAGCTAATATAAATTTGACGGGTCATTTACAGACCCTTTTAGTATGAAATTTTTGACCCATCATCAAAAAAATGTATACACAATTTTAGCCACATTTCAGAGCTTAATTTAAAGATCTAATTTTTTAATATTGGCCGAGTAGAAATGAAGTTATGATTTTTTAAATAAAAACAAATCCAATTAGAAATAAGATTGAGAAAACGGGGCTTTCCACTGGTAGACGACTGTGGACAATGAACCAGGCAGAGTGTTTCTATGGATTAAATAATAAAAATAATAATAATAATAATAATAATAATAATAATAATAATAATAATAATAATAATAATAATAATAATAATAATAATAATAATAATAATAAAAATAATAATAATAAATAATATTATAAAATATAGCTATAATTCATTAGAACATTGCAAACCTCTGCGACTTTATAATAAAAAGATATTGATAAAAAAAATGTTTTCAAAATGTTTACCCTTACATAAATCTGTCAAATGATAGAAATACAAATATAGGCACCTATAACATATTAAAATTTTAGATTTTTCCAACTACCCATTTAAAAGATAAAAATCAGAAACTTTGAAAAATTGACCAACAAAAATTTATGTTTTTCACAAATCATTTTCGACACGAAAAAAAAATCCTTTCGTAAATTCCTTAAGCATTGATAATTGCTTTTTTTCATTTTCTATAAAAATATGTTGAAAAATAAAAAAAAAATAAAAAATCTACACCCATGCAACTACAAAGCACTTTTCGAATCGACGATTTTTGAATTTTCATCAATAAAACATTTATAACTCGTTGGCATTGGGGATATGGTTTTGCCGTCGGCAAAACGTATAGGTATGAGTTTTTTTGATCTTTGTTTGATCTTGTTGCATGTTGCGTTGCAACACTTTTAAATTTAAGAATTTAAAAATAATATATACATAGGTATGTAGATATAATGGGTAGCTATAATGGGTAGCTATAATATGTCAATTAATATTTTTCAAAAATTATTTTGCCATTGAAAATATTTTTTTAACCAAAAAGAAAAAAAAAAAAATTGAGTTGAAAATTGAGTTGTAGCTTGCCTACCAAATTTCTTTTTAAAAATGTTTCTACCTTTGAAAATAATTTTGTTTATTTATTTACTACATACCTACCTACCTTGCCTATTTTAATTGATAATACCTACCTACATATATAGGTTAATTAAAATAGTATTACGTACCTAGGTACCTACCTATATCAAGTCTTTTTTGTATCTTGTTTCAAGTAGGTAGGTACCTACCTACATACATACCTCAATTCAAAATATTTGTTGGCCTAACTAGGTACCTACCTAGGTATATCAAGTTTTTTTTTAATTTTGTTTCAAGTAGGTACCTACCTACATACCTCCATTCAAAATATTTAGGTACATGTGTAACTACCTATTTTCATACTTTTTTTTTGCAAAATAGTTCAAATTTCCTTAAATACCTACCTACCTACATATATCTACCTACTAATTTATCAAAATGTACATGCTTACCTACATGATACATTATGGTACCAATTGGCCATTCAGTTAGTAACCTTGCAAGGCCTTGCAAAAAAAACAGTATATACCTATACAATTATGAAACTTATCAACATTGCTTTGTAGTATTAAACCATATACCCATAGCCATCAAAAGAAAGCAACAAAAACTCATTGAAAAACTGAAAGAACATAACCGAAGAATAAGCACATAGGAAGACATATGTTTTCATATTCTCATTTTCTTCCCCTTGTTCTGACATTAACATTTGACCATTGTACTGACTCGCTTACTACCATTATCGTTGTACGAATTTAATCAATGTTCTCCTCTCCCTCCCACTAATTGTTTGTATTTTTCTTCGTATCTTTATCCCCAGGTCTCCACTGTGGATTTTAGCGATGTTAACGCCAATTTCGGCACATTTCGTGAGTACTATTAGTACTACAAAATTTGAGCCATGATATTACTATAGAGTGAATATACAATGATATGGATGAACAACGTTGCATGATAAACAGGTTTTTTGTATGTCCAGTTAGGTACATTTGTTGTTGTCTTTTGCATATGGTTCGAATTTTATAAAGCAAGTGAGTGGCCACGTTCGGGTGTTAAGCAGATACGTATCTGAGATACGTTAGAATCTGATATGGTTTCGAACGACCAAAACCGGATACGTAACCAAACCAAACAAAACCAAGAAAATGATAGTATAATCCAAACATATCCGAAAATTTTTGGGATAGCTTTAGATTTCTTTTTGACGTCAGCTGTTTGGCTCGTCAGCTGGTTTTTACTTAGGCATTACAACAACACGAACAAATCCAGATACCTTTGGTTACGTATCCGACCGCGGCCAGTATTTCTGCTGTCGATGGAGATGTAGGTAGATACCTACCTAGATATTTTGTCGTTGTGTTTTGCTGGTTCGAATCTTATGAAGCAAGTGGGTATTTTTGTTATCCATGGAGATGTTTTTCCCTGATTTTTTTTGGTAGTCGACATTTTCTAACAATTGAGAAGATTTTTTTTTTTTTTTTTTTTTGTTTGAGAATTCTTTTCGTGGAACTGGTAAAAACAAAATAATCGGAGTAGTCTCACTAGTATTTTATTTCGGAACCTGGGGAAATTTCTCTGATATTGATGATTGATGAAATCTGGGAAATAAGATTTAGAAAAAAGTTTGCGGGGAGAGTACGATAACCCTTTCCCCAAAAATTGATACCGGTTTTTTCTAGAGGGGTCAAAACAAAGCATTTTTTTTTGTATCATGGGGTCTATCTCGGACCGTTTAGGAGTACAGTAGGGTGTCCGTTATTTCCCAAACTCTTTTTTTTTGGATAGCACACCCCGTCGATCGAAAGTTCATGCCGAAAGAAAAAATTATTTGCCAACACAAATTTTTTTTCCGATGTCATTAACCCGTGCCTCTAAGGTTATACTTTTCTCATACAAATTTGTATGGGAAATTTAAACTTTTCACATTTTAATTTTTTTTTCTCTGGAACTATAACAGTTATTCAAAATTTTTTAGAGAATTCTGATTGATTTACCGGTCCTCTAAAAAAAACTGCATTTAAAAATGTATTAAAAAAAAATTAAATTATAATTTATTTCGATTTTTTAAGTTAAAAAATACTTTAATATTATATATTTTTCTCTTATTTTTCTCTCTCGATCCTCAGCAGTTTTTGTTCTTTCTTTTTTTGATTATTATAAAGTAATAAGTTTTTTAAAAAATTGCATTAAAAAAATAATGAAAACAAATTAGAAATAATTTTTTTCGATTTTTCAAAATATTAAATATTTTTCTTTTTTTTTTCTTTTCTTTTCAACAAAAGTTTTTTTAAATGATTTTGTTTACCAATATCTTTTTTAAAAACCACATTCAAAAATTAATAAAAAAAAACAATTTGTTTTGTTAAAAAACGCTAAAAAGACCTCTTTTCGAAAATGTATATAAAAAAACTAATGAATGTTTTGACTTTTAAATACCTTAAATTTGTGAAGGTTATCCTTCCTTCACAATAACATTGCACATCTAGAAATATTAGATTGCATTTTTTAATGTGTAAATTAAATATTTTTTTTTAGAGCATAGCTTTTTTATAATTCAATAGACCAATTATTAGAATGAACATCAAAAATATTAAAAATTAAACCTGAGAGCCCTTGACTTTGAAGTTCAAAAATGGTAATATTACTATTTTTTCTGTTGAAACACCCTGTTAAACAAATAAAACATTAATCCGAATCAATTCCCTGTATGCGTTAAGTCTATATTCTATTATATTTTTTTTATTTCATTGAAAATAAATAAAAAATATAAAAGTTATACTTAAAAACGTTCATTTAAATTGAACGATTTCAAATGATTCCTTTTTTTTCAAGTATTTTTTTTTTTTTTTTTGAAAGGTTCAGCATTTATGTTTTTTTTTTTCTCATAAATCAAAAAAAAATTAATAAAAATTAATTGAAATAGATGCCCCACTTTTTTGAATAATGAGTCCCAGTTTAAAAAAAAATAAATCGCTTCTTTTCCTCATAAAATCAGTTAATTTAATATTTGTATGATTTTAATGACATACGTATGTGCGTATATTTATTAACTATGTGAAAACAAAATTTGAACAAATTATCTTCACAAATAACAAAGTTATATAACAATCAGTAAACGTACTACCATCGAAATTCAAAAAAATTCAAAATTTAAATTTAAGGGTAGTCAAGGGATCTCAGGTTTAATTTTTATGTATGTCAAGTTAGCACTACATTTGTGGAAATTCAAAAAAGTAAATATGCAGTTAATTGTAGCTTTTTAGTAGTAAATTAGTTGTGGAAAAAAAAAAATATGTAGCTCTACTATTTTTTAAAAAAATGGTAAGTAGTGCTAACTTGATATCAGTTTGGCACTACACTTTGTGAAATTCCAAAAACTAAGTAAGCAGTTCGTTGAAGCTTTTTAATAGTAAATTAGTTGTGGAATAAAAAAAATTCTGAAAAATTTTTGAGTACTATTTTTAATATTAAAAAAAAAAATTAGTATGTAGTGCTAACTTGATATAAACTTGGCACTACACTTTCTGAAATTCTAAAAACAAAGTACGCAGTTAATTCAAGCTATTTAGTAGTAAATTAGTTGAGGAGAAAAAAAAATTCCAAAAAATTTGTTGCCGTACTTTTTTAAAAAAATAAGACTAGGTAGTGCTAACTTGACACTGGTGAACTCAGCCATTAAAAAGGGAAATTCGAAAATAAAACATGCCATTATTTAAAGCTTTTTAGTAGTAAATTAGTTGTGGAGAGAAAAAAATTCCAAAAAATTTGTTGCCGTACTTTTTTAAAAAAATAAGAGTAGGTAGTGCTAACTTGACACTGGTGAACTCAGCCATTAAAAAGGGAAATTCGAAAATAAAACATGCCATTATTTAAAGCTTTTTAGTAGTAAATTAGTTGTGGAGAGAAAAAAATTCCAAAAAATTTTTTGCCGTACTTTAAAAAAAAAATAAGAGTAGGTAGTGCTAACTTGACACTGGTGAACTCAGCCATTTAAAAGGGAAATTCGAAAAAAAAACATGCTATTATTTAAAGCTTTTTAGTAGTAAATTAGTTGTGGAGAGAAAAAAATTCCAAAAAATTTGTTGCCGTACTTTTTTTAAAAAATAAGAGTAGGTAGTGCTAACTTGACACTGGTGAACTCAGCCATTAAAAAGGGAAATTCGAAAATAAAACATGCCATTATTTAAAGCTTTTTAGTAGTAAATTAGTTGTGGAGAGAAAAAAATTCCAAAAAATTTGTTGCCGTACTTTTAAAAAAAAATAAGAGTAGGTTGTGCTAACTTGACACTGGTGAACTCAGCCATTAAAAAGGGAAATTCGAAAATAAAACATGCCATTATTTAAAGCTTTATAGTAGTAAATTAGTTGTGGAGAGAAAAAAATTCCAAAAAAATTTTTGCCGTACTTTTAAAAAAAAAATAAGAATAGGTAGTGCTAACTTGACACTGGTGAACTCAGCCATTAAAAAGGGAAATTCGAAAATAAAACATGCCATTATTTAAAGCTTTTTAGTAGTAAATTAGTTGTAGAGAGAAAAAAATTCCAAAAAATTTGTTGCCGTACTTTTTTAAAAAAATAAGAGTAGGTAGTGCTAACTTGACACTGGTGAACTCAGCCATTAAAAAAGGAAATTCGAAAATAAAACATGCCATTATTTAAAGCTTTTTAGTAGTAAATTAGTTGTGGAGAGAAAAAAATTCCAAAAAATTTGTTGCCGTACTTTTTTTAAAAAATAAGAGTATGTAGTGCTAACTTGACACTGGTGAACTCAGCCATTTAAAAGGGAAATTCGAAAATAAAACATGCCATTATTTAAAGCTTTTTAGTAGTAAATTAGTTGTGGAGAGAAAAAAATTCCAAAAAACTTGTTGCCGTACTTTTTTAAAAAAATAAGATTAGGTAGTGCTAACTTGACACTGGTGAACTCATCCATTAAAAAGGGAAATTCGAAAATAAAACATGCCATTATTTAAAGCTTTTTAGTAGTAAATTAGTTGTGGAGAGAAAAAAATTCCAAAAAATTTGTTGCCGTACTTTTTTTTAAAAATAAGAGTAGGTAGTGCTAACTTGACACTGGTGAACTCAGCCATTAAAAAGGGAAATTCGAAAATAAAACATGCCATTATTTAAAGCTTTTTAGTAGTAAATTAGTTGTGGAGAGAAAAAAATTCCAAAAAATTTGTTGCCGTACTTTTCAAAAAAAATAAGAGTAGGTAGTGCTAACTTGACACTGGTGAACTCAGCCATTAAAAAGGGAAATTCAAAAATAAAACATGCCATTATTTAAAGCTTTTTAGTAGTAAATTAGTTGTGGAGAGAAAAAAATTCCAAAAAATTTGTTGCCGTACTTTTTTAAAAAAATAAGAGTAGGTAGTGCTAACTTGACACTGGTGAACTCAGCCATTAAAAAGGGAAATTCAAAAATAAAACATGCCATTATTTAAAGCTTTTTAGTAGTAAATTAGTTGTGGAGAGAAAAAAATTCCAAAAAATTTGTTGCCGTACTTTTTTAAAAAAATAAGAGTAGGTAGTGCTAACTTGACACTGGTGAACTCAGCCATTAAAAAGGGAAATTCGAAAATAAAACATGCCATTATTTAAAAGTTTTTAGTAGTAAATTAGTTGTGGAGAGAAAAAAATTCCAAAAAATTTTTTGCCGTACTTTTTAAAAAAAATAATAGAAGCTTTTTAGTAGTAAATTAGTTGTGGAGAGAAAAAAATTCCAAAAAATTTGTTGCCGTACTTTTTTAAAAAAATAAGAGTAGGTAGTGCTAACTTGACACTGGTGAACTCAGCCATTAAAAACGAAAATTCGAAAATAAAACATGCCATTATTTAAAGCTTTTTAGTAGTAAATTATTTGTGGAGAGAAAAAAATTCCAACAAATTTTTTGCCGTACTTTAAAAAAAAATAAGAGTAGGTAGTGCTAACTTGACACTGGTGAACTCAGCCATTTAAAAGGGAAATTCGAAAATAAAACATGCCATTATTTAAAGGTTTTTAGTAGTAAATTAGTTGTGGAGAGAAAAAAATTCCAAAAAATTTTTTGCCGTACTTTTTTAAAAAAAAATAAGAGTAGGTAGTGCTAACTTGACACTGGTGAACTCAGCCATTAAAAAGGGAAATTCGAAAATAAAACATGCCATTATTTAAAGCTTTTTACTAGTAAATTAGTTGTGGAGAGAAAAAAATTTTTGCCGTACTTTAAAAAAAAATGAGAGTAGGTAGTGCTAACTTGACACTGGTGAACTCAGTCATTAAAAAGGGAAATTCGAAAATAAAACATGCCATTATTTAAAGCTTTTTAGTAGTAAATTAGTTGTGGAGAGAAAAAAATTCCAAAAAAAATTTTTCCCGTACTTTAAAAAAAAAATAAGAGTAGGTAGTGCTAACTTGACACTGGTGAACTCAGCCATTAAAAAGGGAAATTCAAAAATAAAACATGCCATTATTTAAAGCTTTTTAGTAGTAAATTAGTTGTGGAGAGAAAAAAATTCCAAAAAATTTGTTGCCGTACTTTTTTAAAAAAAATAAGAGTAGGTAGTGCTAACTTGACACTGGTGAACTCAGCCATTAAAAACGGAAATTCGAAAATAAAACATGCCCTTATTTAAAGCTTTTTAGTAGTAAATTATTTGTGGAGAGAAAAAAATTCCAACAAATTTTTTGCCGTACTTTAAAAAAAAATAAGAGTAGGTAGTGCTAACTTGACACTGGTGAACTCAGCCATTTAAAAGGGAAATTCGAAAATAAAACATGCCATTATTTAAAGCTTTTTAGTAGTAAATTAGTTGTGGAGAGAAAAAAATTCCAAAAAATTTGTTGCCGTACTTTTCAAAAAAAATAAGAGTAGGTAGTGCTAACTTGACACTGGTGAACTCAGCCATTATCAGTAGTAAATTAGTTGTGGCGGAAACCCACCTGATCGTGTCCCTTTGAAGCAAGCGACTCCGTTTTTGATCCAAAACCACTTGATAATCGAACCCGAAACCGGATCCGAAAATATTCCAAGTCGGATCAAATTAGTATGCAAATTAGAATCACCACGGAGCCATTATGTGAGTGTGTTGCAGTGTTCCCAGATGGGCTATTTTTCCGGCCAAAATGGCTGGAAAAAAAAACTTTGGTGGGAAAAATGGTTCAGTTTCAAAAGCTCTGAAAAACCTTTGTATGAAAATATCAATACGCCCGAGCTAAACTGAACAACATAAAACAGAAAGAGAAAACAACAAAAATAAACGTTTAATACTACGTTTTCGTTATAGCCGAGATGAGGTAATTTCGGAATTTGGCAAAAAAGTGTTTTCATTATCAAATTTGCTAATTTCGTTTGATATCTCATTTCATTTTGAATTTGGAATTTGGAATGTAAGTGCCCCTTCACACAGCCTTTTACCTTTCACACAACGAAACAATATTGCCAGAAATGTTTTTTTTTCATACAAAGTCTATTAGGGGGGTTTAGATGGAACAACATGTTGTACAAAAAGATGTTGTATAACTTGATGACCAAAATAACTGTAAACTCAACTTTGCGTTTACATGTAAAATGATGTTGTACAACATCACTTTGGTTGGAATCTTTGAAGTAAAACGTATACGGTGCGGAAAATGTCAAAATTAATACAAGCCTTATTGATGAAAGTAATATTGAACGGTGAAGAGGAGGAAAACAAAATATCAGAGAAGAAAAAACGTATATGGATGAAGAAATGGGTACAAAATAGGCCAAAATATTCCCACATAAACTTGTTGCAAGAATTAAAACTAACAGCGGATCATAAGAATTATTTGAGGAAATCGTACCACAAGTTTGGGCAGTAAACTTCTTCCAATCCGAAAGATTTTTCACTTAGTATTACTTTTTTAACTGCCGCCGGTAACACGATCGTATAGCATTATTTATTTTTTTTTTCAAACCCTCTACTGTAATGTTCGGTTCAACCTCTTTATGTTTATCCAATAACACTTCGTATGCTTAATCTTTTATAACACTTTTTTTTATAAATCTCCCTCCAGAACAGGCCGACTCCACAGGCCATAGAGATGTCCAACATCACAATCACAATCCAATCAACAAACAGTGCACTTTTACTAACTGGGCAAATCATGTCATGTCGTTCACTAGCTTTCACAACTACTTCTAACTGTTACAACAAAATTCACTTACACATTCAAGAAAAACCAGAAAAAAACTCACACGCATATGAAACGTCATCTCATGGCCAAGCTTCGAACAGCCCTCCATGTCTTGTTCAAAACGTTATTTTTTTTTTTTTTGACATGTTGCTGCATGGACATGGATTATTTGGACTTTTTTTTTTTAGTTATGTTCATAGTCCGGTCATCGTTCATGGACCGTGGAGGTGGCCCGTAACGGAGTATTTGCTATGCTAGTGATTTTCCGCTTTTTTTTGGTCTACAACCTTCGTATGTTCACCGGACGAGAATTTTCTAGAAATGAAAAATAAAACCAAATTGTATCAACATCTTTTTACATAGGTTGTATGGTTCGACAAGCTAGCAAGTTTTCAAAATATTTTGAAAACCGTACAACATGGTGTGTCAAGCCGTTGTTTTTGCGTTCATATTATACAACATCGATACATTTACGCGATGTTGTACAACATGTTGTACCATATAAATCCTCTATTGGCTGAACGCACATAACGGGCAGTGTAAGAAGGAAGGTAAAAAAATCTCCTCAAACTTTGACCGGGGAGATTTTTTTTTCATTCCACTTACTTTTTGCCCTTTCTGCCTACAAACTACCAGTTGCCGGCACCTCAGTTTCCTTGTGTGAAAGTTGACTAAACTTTCTTAAAAGCTAAAAGTTGCTAGCAACTCAGTTTCTTTGTGTAAATCCAAGAATTCAATGTACGCAGCATATTAAGGTTCTCCCAAACCAATGCGAAACATTCGGTGCGGCGAAGAAACATTAGCAGTTGGTGTGGGCACTCTCATTTATCATCCTGTAAATAAATTTTGAAATGCGAACATTTCTCCGCCGCCTTGGAGTGGACACTCTCATTTATCACCATGTGAATTATTTTTGACTGACGTAGGTTTCTTTGCCGCACCGAATGTTTCGCATTGGTTTGGGATAGTCTTAATACACTGGATAGCGAATTCATATAAGACCGCTTTCACACAAGGAAACTGAGTTGCCAGAAACTAGCTAGCTTCTCGCCTACAAATTCCCAGTTGCCGGCAACTCAGTTTCCTTGTGTGAAAGCAGTCTAATAATCTTGAAGCAAAGGCCGCTTTCACACAACGAAACTGAGTTGCCAGAAACAAGCTAGTTTGTAGGAGAGAAGGGTAAGCGGGGAGATTTGTTTTCTTCCTCTGATGTCCTTCTCGCCTTAAAACTCCCAGTTGCCAGCAACTCAGTTTACTTGTGTGAAAGGGGTCAAATTAAAGGAAAATTATAATAGTGCAAGGATACAATAACTGCAACTTTTTGTTAACCATTGGCCTCGTCCACTAACCAACTCCTAGCAATCCGGATTGGTTTATGTTGTTGTAATCCCTTGTGAAAAAACAGCTGATGATAAAACAGCTGTTCGCAAAAAAGAAATCTCAACCTATCCTAAAAATTCTTGTATACTCAGCTATCTGAAGAGAAATGTCAAGAACAGCTGACTTCAAATTTAAATTGTACGTTGAATTGTGTGCTTGTGTTAACATGCCGCCTCCACTGGCCATTAACAATGTCCATAATCCAATCTACAATCCAATCCACAATCTGATTTGTATGGTGTGTCACTGCTTGGACATGGATTTTTGAGACTCCATTGTTTTTTTGTTTTTAACATGTTCCATAGTCATGCCAACGTTCATGGACTGTGGAGACGGCATGTAACCTATCCGGTTCTGATCGTTCACAAACATACACGGATAGTCCCAATTTACATTGAACCAATGCCAATCTTTTGTTCGTAAGTTGGTGCAGGGAGTGAAAAGTGAGGGGTAGGGCCCAAATGGCTTGTACAACAAAACTCGAACGATTTTTCCAGTCTGTTTATGTTCTCTTTCCCTTGCTTTCCAGTTTTTTGTGTGTGTTCCGTGTCAGTGTGCCGTTCGTTTGATGGTGTTAGTGAATCTCAAAGAAAAAATGAAGAGAACAGCAATACATTGAAAAAATCGTTCTGTGTGTACATTTCACACGATTTCTGGAAAAATCTTCGTGGAAAAATCGGGCAGTGTAGATCGCGACATACTGGGGCCTATTTCAGCGCTACTACATCAGTTACATCAACTACATCATACAACTACTTTCTACAACTACACCAACTACATTTTTCTGTTTCAGATATCCCACTGGAAGAGTTTCACACAAGGAAACTGAGTTGCAAGAAACTGGCTATTTTGTAGGCGAGAAGGGTGTGAGGGGAGATTTTTTGTCTTCCTTTTACGCCCTTCTCGCCTACAAACTAAAAATCGCCGGCAACTCAATTTCCTTGTGTGAAAGCGCTCTTGTATGATGTAACTGGATGATGTAGACCTAGACCCCGACTACACCATTCGTTTTTTTCGGTTGTTTCGTCTTTCGTCTGTAATGGTTTATTTACATGTATCTGCATTTGGGTTCTGCAAAAAAAGGGATGCCAAATACAAAATGTATAATTGTTAGATAGAAAGAAAAGATCAAAATGCAGAAGAACATCGTTTCTGCATTATAGGAAAGTGCCATAATGCAGAAATGAAGACGAACATGTTCATCTTCTTAATGGTTCTCTTTCACTCGAATGAAGTTATTAAAAAACTACATCATACAACTACTTTCTACAACTACACCAGCTACATTTTTCTGTTTCACATATCCCACTTGAAGTATTGTATGATGTAATTGGATGATGTAGACCTAGACCCCGAATACACCATTCTTTTTTTCGGTTGTTTTATCTTTCGTCTTTAATGGTGGATTTACATGTATCTGCATTTGATTTATGCACAAAAAAAGGGATGCCAAATACAAAATGTATATTTGTTATATAGAGAGAAAAGATCAAAATGCAGAAGAACTTTGTTTCTGCATGATAGGAAAGTGCCATAACGCTGAAATGAAGAAGAACATGTTCATGTTCTTAATGGTTCCCTTTCACTCGCTCGGATTTTTTGTATGCATCTGTCCTGCTCTACTTTCTGCATTATACAGACGCAAATACATGTAAATCCACCATAAGTTAGCAAGATACGATTTGGATACAAATGATTGAATTGGATAATAGTTTTTCGTAATTGAGTATAATTTATATACGAGTATATTTGACCCTGTTTAGATTGGGAAGATTGAGTACGGACTGGTGAGTACCACCGTGTTTACATTACAAACTATGAGGTGCCTCAAAATGCATTGAAACAACAACAACTTTTTATATTTTCTACATGCCTCACGAGACCACTTACTCGGCACGTCTCTTTCCTACAAACTGGCGTAAGTCCGTGCACAAACTTCCCAATCTAAACAGGGTCTTTGAGAATGAAGTGATTAAAAAACTTTTTGTTTTATCACAAAATAACCCCAAAATCCATGAACGTCAAAATAACGAAAGGCTTAACTACATAGGCCTACTTTTGTACAAAAGAACAAAAGTGAGAAATAAATATCTATTCTGAAGATACGTGAAGTGTAGTTCCGCTGAAGTTGAGTGTGGTCTTGCCTTAAGAGTTCAAAGAAGGCAAAATATATATTTAGAACGTCTGAAGAGAAATGTCAACAACAGCTGACTTCAAATTTACATTTTACGTTGAATTGTTCGAGATAACATATCTCAGTGCAAAGTGAACGAGGCCATTTATATTGTTTTTTTTTTAGAAGTGAGATATTTGAACTTTAAAGTCATTTGTAAAAAAACATACGAAATACCACCTCGTCCTCGGTTCCAACGCTCGTCTTCAATGATACTCCTTTTGTCAGCTCGCAAGATAAAGCCAATTTGCTTGCAGCACAGTTTGCTGTTAATTCGATGCTGCCAGAAAGTGCTATGACTCCTCCTGTACTTGAGAGCGTAAATGATTTTATGGGATAAATCTTCTTTCGCACTCGTGCAGTTGCTAGAGTTCTAAAGGATCTCGATGTACACAAATCCGCTGGCCCGGATGGTATCCCTCCCATTGTTCTGAAGAGGTGTTCTTCAACGCTGGCAAAACCACTGCGTAAGCTTTTCCATCTGTCCTACTCTACTGGTCTCTATCCGAGTGGATGGAAAACAGCATTTGTCCAGCCTGTCCCTAAAAAAGGCGTATCTTCTTCACCCTCTAACTATCGGCCAATTGCACTTACGTCCCTTCTTTTCGTGTCTTTCTCTATTTTATCGCTATTATTGTAATCAGTGTTCTAGTGAAATAGCCAGTTGCATTCCCCCCCTTAAAAAATTCAACCGTAATACTCGCGCTTCTAGGAATGCCCATCAGTTCACCCTCGAGCCCAACTTCGGACGTACTGTAATGTACAGAGATTCTTTCTTCAGTCGCACCACACGAATGTGGAATGCTTTACCTGACTCGACTTTCCCTCCCATTTCGATGTGCAAACGTTCAAAACCAATGTGCATCGGTATCTCCTTCTAAATCCTCTCCTACTTACCTAATCGCTCGTGCTGTGTTAAAAACATTTTAAGGGTAGCCATAACCCCTTTTGCGCGCGTGGAATATACAAAAAAAAAAAAAACAAAAAAAAAAACGACGCGGCAAATTATTATTATTTGTATAAAATTGTATGAACTATTTTGCACTAAGCGGCAACTGAACTTCATACAATTTCATACGAATCCGTCTGAAGTGTAGTTCCGCTTCAGTGCAGTTCCGTCGAGTGCGGTCTAACCTTTATATTAAATTCGAAATCATTATCAAAAATATTAAAAATCTCAAAATCCTTTATATTTTATTATTAATTTTCTTTCGTTATTTTGACGTTTATGTATTTTGGGGTTATTTTGTGATAAAAAAAAAGTTTTTTAATCACTTCATTCGAGTGAAAGAGAACCATTAAGAAGATGAACATGTTCGTCTTCATTTCTGCATTATGGCACTTTCCTATAATGCAGAAACGATGTTCTTCTGCATTTTGATCTTTTCTTTCTATCTAACAATTATACATTTTGTATTTGGCATCCCTTTTTTTGCAGAAACCAAATGCAGATACATGTAAATAAACCATTACAGACGAAAGACGAAACAACCGAAAAAAACGAATGGTGTAGTCGGGGTCTAGGTCTACATCATCCAGTTACATCATACAAGACCGCTTTCACACAAGGAAACTGAGTTGCCGGCGATTTTTAGTTTGTAGGCGAGAAGGGCGTAAAAGGAAGACAAAAAATCTCCCCTCACACCCTTCTCGCCTACAAAATAGCCAGTTTCTTGCAACTCAGTTTCCTTGTGTGAAACTCTTCCAGTGGGATATCTGAAACAGAAAAATGTAGTTGGTGTAGTTGTAGAAAGTAGTTGTATGATGTAGTTGATGTAACTGATGTAGTAGCGCTGAAATAGGCCCCAGTATGTCGCGATCTACACTGCCCGATTTTTCCACGAAGATTTTTCCAGAAATCGTGTGAAATGTACACACAGAACGATTTTTTCAATGTATTGCTGTTCTCTTCATTTTTTCTTTGAGATTCACTAACACCATCAAACGAACGGCACACTGACACGGAACACACACAAAAAACTGGAAAGCAAGGGAAAGAGAACATAAACAGACTGGAAAAATCGTTCGAGCTTTGTTGTACAAGCCATTTGGGCCCTACCCCTCACTTTTCACTCCCTGCACCAACTTACGAACAAAAGATTGGCATTGGTTCAATGTAAATTGGGACTATCCGTGTATGTTTGTGAACGATCAGAACCGGATAGGTTACATGCCGTCTCCACAGTCCATGAACGTTGGCATGACTATGGAACATGTTAAAAACAAAAAAACAATGGAGTCTCAAAAATCCATGTCCAAGCAGTGACACACCATACAAATCAGATTGTGGATTGGATTGTAGATTGGATTATGGACATTGTTAATGGCCAGTGGAGGCGGCATGTTAACACAAGCACACAATTCAACGTACAATTTAAATTTGAAGTCAGCTGTTCTTGACATTTCTCTTCAGATAGCTGAGTATACAAGAATTTTTAGGATAGGTTGAGATTTCTTTTTTGCGAACAGCTGTTTTATCATCAGCTGTTTTTTCACAAGGGATTACAACAACATAAACCAATCCGGATTGCTAGGAGTTGGTTAGTGGACGAGGCCAATGGTTAACAAAAAGTTGCAGTTATTGTATCCTTGCACTATTATAATTTTCCTTTAATTTGACCCCTTTCACATAAGTAAACTGAGTTGCTGGCAACTGGGAGTTTTAAGGCGAGAAGGACATCAGAGGAAGAAAACAAATCTCCCCGCTTACCCTTCTCTCCTACAAACTAGCTTGTTTCTGGCAACTCAGTTTCCTTGTGTGAAAGCGGCCTTTGCTTCAAGATTATTAGACTGCTTTCACACAAGGAAACTGAGTTGCCGGCAACTGGGAATTTGTAGGCGAGAAGCTAGCTAGTTTCTGGCAACTCAGTTTCCTTGTGTGAAAGCGGTCTTATATGAATTCGCTATCCAGTGTATTAAGACTATCCCAAACCAATGCGAAACATTCGGTGCGGCAAAGAAACCTACGTCAGTCAAAAATAATTCACATGGTGATAAATGAGAGTGTCCACTCCAAGGCGGCGGAGAAATGTTCGCATTTCAAAATTTATTTACAGGATGATAAATGAGAGTGCCCACACCAACTGCTAATGTTTCTTCGCCGCACCGAATGTTTCGCATTGGTTTGGGAGAGCCTTAATATGCTGCGTACATTGAATTCTTGGATTTACACAAAGAAACTGAGTTGCTAGCAACGTTTAGCTTTTAAGAAAGTTTAGTCAACTTTCACACAAGGAAACTGAGGTGCCGGCAACTGGTAGTTTGTAGGCAGAAAGGGCAAAAAGTAAGTGGAATGAAAAAAAAATCTCCCCGGTCAAAGTTTGAGGAGATTTTTTTACCTTCCTTCTTACACTGCCCGTTATGTGCGTTCAGCCAATAGAGGATTTATATGGTACAACATGTTGTACAACATCGCGTAAATGTATCGATGTTGTATAATATGAACGCAAAAACAACGGCTTGACACACCATGTTGTACGGTTTTCAAAATATTTTGAAAACTTGCTAGCTTGTCGAACCATACAACCTATGTAAAAAGATGTTGATACAATTTGGTTTTATTTTTCATTTCTAGAAAATTCTCGTCCGGTGAACATACGAAGGTTGTAGACCAAAAAAAAGCGGAAAATCACTAGCATAGCAAATACTCCGTTACGGGCCACCTCCACGGTCCATGAACGATGACCGGACTATGAACATAACTAAAAAATAAAAGTCCAAATAATCCATGTCCATGCAGCAACATGTCAAAAAAAAAAAAATAACGTTTTGAACAAGACATGGAGGGCTGTTCGAAGCTTGGCCATGAGATGACGTTTCATATGCGTGTGAGTTTTTTTCTGGTTTTTCTTGAATGTGTAAGTGAATTTTGTTGTAACAGTTAGAAGTAGTTGTGAAAGCTAGTGAACGACATGACATGATTTGCCCAGTTAGTAAAAGTGCACTGTTTGTTGATTGGATTGTGATTGTGATGTTGGACATCTCTATGGCCTGTGGAGTCGGCCTGTTCTGGAGGGAGATTTATAAAAAAAAGTGTTATAAAAGATTAAGCATACGAAGTGTTATTGGATAAACATAAAGAGGTTGAACCGAACATTACAGTAGAGGGTTTGAAAAAAAAAAATAAATAATGCTATACGATCGTGTTACCGGCGGCAGTTAAAAAAGTAATACTAAGTGAAAAATCTTTCGGATTGGAAGAAGTTTACTGCCCAAACTTGTGGTACGATTTCCTCAAATAATTCTTATGATCCGCTGTTAGTTTTAATTCTTGCAACAAGTTTATGTGGGAATATTTTGGCCTATTTTGTACCCATTTCTTCATCCATATACGTTTTTTCTTCTCTGATATTTTGTTTTCCTCCTCTTCACCGTTCAATATTACTTTCATCAATAAGGCTTGTATTAATTTTGACATTTTCCGCACCGTATACGTTTTACTTCAAAGATTCCAAACAAAGTGATGTTGTACAACATCATTTTACATGTAAACGCAAAGTTGAGTTTACAGTTATTTTGGTCATCAAGTTATACAACATCATTTTGTACAACATGTTGTTCCATCTAAACCCCCCTAATAGACTTTGTATGAAAAAAAAACATTTCTGGCAATATTGTTTCTTTGTGTGAAAGGTAAAAGGCTGTGTGAAGGGGCACTTACATTCCAAATTCCAAATTCAAAATGAAATGAGATATCAAACGAAATTAGCAAATTTGATAATGAAAACACTTTTTTGCCAAATTCCGAAATTACCTCATCTCGGCTATAACGAAAACGTAGTATTAAACGTTTATTTTTGTTGTTTTCTCTTTCTGTTTTATGTTGTTCAGTTTAGCTCGGGCGTATTGATATTTTCATACAAAGGTTTTTCAGAGCTTTTGAAACTGAACCATTTTTCCCACCAAAGTTTTTTTTTCCAGCCATTTTGGCCGGAAAAATAGCCCATCTGGGAACACTGCAACACACTCACATAATGGCTCCGTGGTGATTCTAATTTGCATACTAATTTGATCCGACTTGGAATATTTTCGGATCCGGTTTCGGGTTCGATTATCAAGTGGTTTCGGATCAAAAACGGAGTCGCTTGCTTGAAGGGACACGATCAGGTGTGTTTCCGCCACAACTAATTTACTACTGATAATGGCTGAGTTCACCAGTGTCAAGTTAGCACTACCTACTCTTATTTTTTTTTAAAGTACGGCAAAAAATTTGTTGGAATTTTTTTCTCTCCACAACTAATTTACTACTAAAAAGCTTTAAATAATGGCATGTTTTATTTTCGAATTTCCGTTTTTAATGGCTGAGTTCACCAGTGTCAAGTTAGCACTACCTACTATTATTTTTTTAAAAAAGTACGGCAACAAATTTTTTGGAATTTTTTTCTCTCCACAAATAATTTACTACTATAAAGCTTTAAATAATGGCATGTTTTATTTTCGAATTTCCCTTTTTAATGGCTGAGTTCACCAGTGTCAAGTTAGCACTACCTACTCTTATTTTTTTTTTAAAGTACGGCAAAAATTTTTTTTGGAATTTTTTTCTCTCCACAACTAATTTACTACTAAAAAGCTTTAAATAATGGCATGTTTTATTTTCGAATTTCCGTTTTTAATGGCTGAGTTCACCAGTGTCAAGTTAGCACTACCTACTCTTATTTTTTTAAAAAAGTACGGCAACAAATTTTTTGGAATTTTTTTCTCTCCACAACTAATTTACTACTAAAAAGTTTTAAATAATGGCATGTTTTATTTTTGAATTTCCCTTTTTAATGGCTGAGTTCACCAGTGTCAAGTTAGCACTACCTACTCATATTTTTTTTTTTAAAGTACGGCAAAAAATTATTTGGAATTTTTTTCTCTCCACAACTAATTTACTACTAAAAAGCTTTAAATAATGGCATGTTTTATTTTCGAATTTCCCTTTTTAATGGCTGAGTTCACCAGTGTCAAGTTAGCACTACCTACTCTTATTTTTTTTTAAAGTACGGCAAAAAATTTGTTGGAATTTTTTTCTCTCCACAAATAATTTACTACTAAAAAGCTTTAAATAATGGCATGTTTTATTTTCGAATTTTCCTTTTTAATGGCTGAGTTCACCAGTGTCAAGTTAGCACTACCTAGTCTTATTGTTTTAAAAAAGTACGGCAAAAAATTTGTTGGAATTTTTTTCTCTCCACAACTAATTTACTACTAAAAAGCTTTAAATAATGGCATGTTTTATTTTCGAATTTCCGTTTTTAATGGCTGAGTTCACCAGTGTCAAGTTAGCACTACCTACTATTATTTTTTTTAAAAAGTACGGCAACAAATTTTTTGGAATTGTTTTCTCTCCACAACTAATTTACTACTAAAAAGCTTTAAATAATGGCATGTTTTATTTTCGAATTTCCCTTTTCAATGGCTGAGTTCACCAGTGTCAAGTTAGCACTACCTACTCTTATTTTTTTTTTAAAGTACGGCAAAAATTTTTTTTGGAATTTTTTTCTCTCCACAACTAATTTACTACTAAAAAGCTTTAAATAATGGCATGTTTTATTTTCGAATTTCCCTTTTTAATGGCTGAGTTCACCAGTGTCAAGTTAGCACTACCTACTCTTATTTTTTTAAAAAAGTACGGCAACAAATTTTTTGGAATTTTTTTCTCTCCACAACTAATTTACTACTAAAAAGTTTTAAATAATGGCGTGTTTTATTTTTGAATTTCCCTTTTTAATGGCTGAGTTCACCAGTGTCAAGTTAGCACTACCTACTCATATTTTTTTTTTTAAAGTACGGCAAAAAATTATTTGGAATTTTTTTCTCTCCACAACTAATTTACTACTAAAAAGCTTTAAATAATGGCATGTTTTATTTTCGAATTTCCCTTTTTAATGGCTGAGTTCACCAGTGTCAAGTTAGCACTACCTACTCTTATTTTTTTAAAAAAGTACGGCAACAAATTTTTTGGAATTTGTTTCTCTCCACAACTAATTTACTACTAAAAAGCTTTAAATAATGGCATGTTTTATTTTCGAATTTTCCTTTTTAATGGCTGAGTTCACCAGTGTCAAGTTAGCACTACCTAGTCTTATTTTTTTTTTAAAAGTACGGCAACAAATTTTTTGGAATTTTTTTCTCTCCACAACTAATTTACTACTAAAAAGCTTTAAATAATGGCATGTTTTATTTTCGAATTTTCCTTTTTAATGAATGAGTTTACCAGTATCAAGTAAGTACTACCTACTCTTATTTTTATAAAAAAGTACGGCAACAAATTTTTTGGAATTTTTTTCTCTCCACAACTAATTTACTAGTAAAAAGCTTTATATAATGGCATGTTTTATTTTCGAATTTCCCTTTTAAATGGCTGAGTTCACCAGTGTCAAGTTAGCACTACCTACTCTTATTTTTTTTAAAAAGTACGGCAACAAATTTTTTTGAATTTTTTTCTCTCCACAACTAATTTACTACTAAAAAGCTTTAAATAATGTCATGTTTTATTTTCGAATTTCCCTTTTTAATGGCTGAGTTCACCAGTTTAGAGTTAGCACTACCCACTCTTATTTTTTTTAAAAAAGTACGGCAACAAATTTTTGTATCTCCACAACTAATTTACTCCTAAAAAGCTTTAAATAATGGCATGTTTTATCTTCGAATTTCCCTTTTTAATGGATGAGTTCACCAGTGTCAAGTTAGCACTACCTACTCTTATTTTTTTAAAAAAGTACGGCAACAAATTTTTTTCTCTCCACAACTAATTTACTACTAAAAAGCTTTAAATAATGGCATGTTTTATTTTCGAATTTCCCTTTTTTAATGGCTGAGTTCACCAGTGTCAAGTTAGCACTACCTACTCTTATTTTTTTAAAAAAGTACGGCAAAAAATTTTTTGGAATTTTTTTCTCTCCACAACTAATTTACTACTAAAAAGCTTTAAATAATGGCATGTTTTATTTTCGAATTTCCCTTTTGAATGGCTGAGTTCACCAGTGTCAAGTTAGCACTACCTACTCTTATTTTTTTTTTAAAGTACGGCAAAAAATTTGTTGGAATTTTTTTCTCTCCACAACTAATTTACTACTAAAAAGCTTTAAATAATGGCATGTTTTATTTTCGAATTTCCGTTTTTAATGGCTGAGTTCACCAGTGTCATGTTAGCACTACCTACTCTTATTTTTTTAAAAAAAGTACGGCAACAAATTTTTTGGAATTTTTTTCTCTCCACAACTAATTTACTACTAAAAAGCTTTAAATAATGGCATGTTTTATTTTTGAATTTCCCTTTTTAATGGCTGAGTTCACCAGTGTCAAGTTAGCACTACCTACTCATATTTTTTTTTAAAGTACGGCAAAAATTTTTTTTGGAATTTTTTTCTCTCCACAACTAATTTACTACTAAAAAGCTTTAAATAATGGCATGTTTTATTTTCGAATTTCCCTTTTTAATGGCTGAGTTCACCAGTGTCAAGTTAGCACTACCTACTCTTATTTTTTTAAAAAAGTACGGCAACAAATTTTTTGGAATTTTTTTCTCTCCACAACTAATTTACTACTAAAAAGCTTTAAATAATGGCATGTTTTATTTTCGAATTTCCCTTTTTAATGGCTGAGTTCACCAGTGTCAAGTAAGCACTACCTACTCATATTTTTTTTTTTTTAAAGTACGGCAAAAAATTATATGAAATTTTTTTCTCTCCACAACTAATTTACTACTAAAAACCTTTAAATAATGGCTTGTTTTATTTTCGAATTTCCCTTTTTAATGGCTGAGTTCACCAGTGTCAAGTTAGCACTACCTACTCTTATTTTTTTTAAAAAGTACGGCAACAAATTTTTTGGAATTTTTTTCTCTCCACAACTAATTTACTACTAAAAAGCTTTAAATAATGGCATGTTTTATTTTCGAATTTTCCTTTTTAATGGCTGAGTTCACCAGTGTCAAGTTAGCACTACCTAGTCTTATTTTTTTAAAAAAAGTACGGCAACAAATTTTTTGGAATTTTTTTCTCTCCACAACTAATTTACTACTAAAAAGCTTTAAATAATGGCATGTTTTATTTTCGAATTTCCCTTTTTAATGGCTGAGTTCACCAGTGTCAAGTTAGCAGTACCTACTCTTATTTTTTTAAAAAAGTACGGCAACAAATTTTTTGGAATTTTTTTCTCTCCACAACTAATTTACTACTAAAAAGCTTTAAATAATGGCATGTTTTATTTTCGAATTTCCCTTTTTAATGGCTGAGTTCACCAGTGCCAAGTTAGCACTACCTACTCTTATTTTTTTAAAAAAGTACGGCAACAAATTTTTTGGAATTTTTTTCTCTCCACAACTAATTTACTACTAAAAAGCTTTTAATAATGGCATGTTTTATTTTCGAATTTCCCTTTTTATTGGCTGAGTTCACCAGTGTCAAGTTAGCACTACCTACTCTTATTTTTTTAAAAAAGTACGGCAAAAAATTTTTTGGAATTTTTTTCTCTCCACAACTAATTTACTACTAAAAAGCTTTAAATAATGGCATGTTTTATTTTCGAATTTCCCTTTTGAATGGCTGAGTTCACCAGTGTCAAGTTAGCACTACCTACCCTTATTTTTTTTTTAAAGTACGGCAAAAAATTTGTTGGAATTTTTTTCTCTCCACAACTAATTTACTACTAAAAAGCTTTAAATAATGGCATGTTTTATTTTCGAATTTCCGTTTTTAATGGCTGAGTTCACCAGTGTCATGTTAGCACTACCTACTCTAATTTTTTTAAAAAAAGTACGGCAACAAATTTTTTGGAATTTTTTTCTCTCCACAACTAATTTACTACTAAAAAGCTTTAAATAATGGCATGTTTTATTTTGGAATTTCCCTTTTTAATGGCTGAGTTCACCAGTGTCAAGTTAGCACTACCTACTCATATTTTTTTTTTAAAGTACGGCAAAAAGTTTTTTTGGAATTTTTTTCTCTCCACAACTAATTTACTACTAAAAAGCTTTAAATAATGGCATGTTTTATTTTCGAATTTCCCTTTTTAATGGCTGAGTTCACCAGTGTCAAGTTAGCACTACCTACTCTTATTTTTTTAAAAAAGTACGGCAACAAATTTTTTGGAATTTTTTTCTCTCCACAACTAATTTACTACTAAAAAGCTTTAAATAATGGCATGTTTTATTTTCGAATTTCCCTTTTTAATGGCTGAGTTCACCAGTGTCAAGTAAGCACTACCTACTCATATTTTTTTTTTTTAAAGTACGGCAAAAAATTATTTGGAATTTTTTTCTCTCCACAACTAATTTACTACTAAAAACCTTTAAATAATGGCTTGTTTTATTTTCGAATTTCCCTTTTTAATGGCTGAGTTCACCAGTGTCAAGTTAGCACTACCTACTCTTATTTTTTTTAAAAAGTACGGCAACAAATTTTTTGGAATTTTTTTCTCTCCACAACTAATTTACTACTAAAAAGCTTTAAATAATGGCATGTTTTATTTTCGAATTTTCCTTTTTAATGGCTGAGTTCACCAGTGTCAAGTTAGCACTACCTAGTCTTATTTTTTTTAAAAAAGTACGGCAACAAATTTTTTGGAATTTTTTTCTCTCCACAACTAATTTACTACTAAAAAGCTTTAAATAATGGCATGTTTTATTTTCGAATTTCCCTTTTTAATGGCTGAGTTCACCAGTGTCAAGTTAGCAGTACCTACTCTTATTTTTTTAAAAAAGTACGGCAACAAATTTTTTGGAATTTTTTTCTCTCTACAACTAATTTACTACTAAAAAGCTTTAAATAATGGCATGTTTTATTTTCGAATTTCCCTTTTTAATGGCTGAGTTCACCAGTGCCAAGTTAGCACTACCTACTCTTATTTTTTTAAAAAAGTACGGCAACAAATTTTTTGGAATTTTTTTCTCTCCACAACTAATTTACTACTAAAAAGCTTTTAATAATGGCATGTTTTATTTTCGAATTTCCCTTTTTAATGGCTGAGTTCACCAGTTTTAAGTAAGCACTACCTAGTCTAATTTTTTTTTAAAAACGACGGCAACAAATTTTTTGGAATTTTTTTTTCTCCACAAATTATTTACTACTAAATAGCTTGAATTAACTGCGTACTTAGTTTTTAGAATTTCAGAAAGTGTAGTGCCAAGTTTATATCAAGTTAGCACTACATATAATTTTTTTTTTTAATATTAAAAATACTACTCAAAAATTTTTTTAGAATTGTTTTCTTTCCACAACTAATTTACTACTAAATAGCTTGAATTAACTGCGTACTTAGTTTTTGGAATTTCACAAAGTGTAGTGCCAAGTTGATATCAAGTTAGCACTACTTACCATTTTTTTAAAAAATAGTAGAGCTACAAATTTTTTTTTCCACAACTAATTTAGTACTAAAAAGCTACAATTAACTGCATATTTACTTTTTTGAATTTCCACAAATGTAGTGCTAACTTGACATACATTTAATTTTTAATATTTTTGATGTTCATTCTAATAATTGGTCTATTGAATCATATAAAAGCTATACTCATAAAAAAAAAATATTTAATTTACACATTAAAAAATGCAATCTAATATTTCCAGATGTGCAATGTAATTGTGAAGTTAGGATTACCTTCACAAATTTAAGGTATTTTTTTATTATTTTTTTTATTAGATCCAATTAAAAAAAAGTCAAAACATTCATTAGTTTTTTAGTTAGAGGTTCTTTTTTGCGTTTTTTTTAACAAAAAATTCTTTCCACACGCATACAAGGAAGCTGCAGTTCACAATAATTCCACTTCAGTATCAGCGCCAACTCTCTTAAAAAAAAAACAAATATCGCACATGCGATCTCATATTATTTTGTTCTGTTTTTTTTGCATATATATATTTGGGCACAACTGAACTAGAGTATATAAAAAATCTCTTGTCGAATATGCATTGGGTTTTTTCTTCAGCTGACCACCGAGAAAACGGTGGTTGGCAAAAAAATTATGTGATGGATGGTGGAAGCAAAAGTATATGACATAACTGCGCTTTTCATCATGAACATCATGATTTATGAACAAGGAAATGCAAGTGTAATTCGATGCATTGTCGTGGATCGGTCGTCGTCGTTGTTCGTGCCAGGGTAGGTAAATTTAAGATATTTATTTTTATTTGTTTTTTGATTAAGGGTCGGTGCTCGGTGGTTTAAATTCGCAAGAAATTTGGAATTACGCGGTGCCCTGGCGCATATGTTTTAAAAAGGGGTTAGTTTTTTTGTTTCTATGTAGGTGAAATATGGTATTATATTATTATGAATGAACGATTTCAATTCATCAAAAATTTAGTAGGGCGTATGTAGGTCAGTTATATATGTATCTATTTTTGTTTATTCAGTGTTTTTTTTTAGAAATGGGTTGGATTTGACAGAAAAAAACTGGTTTCTATTTTTGTTTTTATAGGTTAGAAAAGAGTTATGAATGGTATGGGTAGTGTGGTTGAAAATACAATTATACAACACATGATCATCAATATCTACAACACTTGTCTCTATCTAAGTTAGGTATACATAATATACCTACACAAAAATAGGAAAGTTTTGAGACATTGTGGTTTCCGGACATTCATTTTAAAAAGGATACCTGACTCCTTTTGTTGAAACGCCTTTACAAAAATATAAAGTTAAATAGGTATGCAAATGAATGAATGATGTTAATTTGGTGGAAAATGTCCATGTTTTTTGTTTGCCAGTATTGTTTTTATTTTTTAAAGAAACGGATACTTTTAATCTATTGTTGGTGATTTTATTGGATTTGAACAAAAAGAATAAACAATTTATAAACAATTAAATCAAGATTTTCATTTTGGTGATGTGATAGTTGTATGGTGTTGTGCTGATTGCAGTTATTTACAAAAAAAAAGAGTGCCAGTGCACTTATATAGTGTTTGTTCTGATTGTAAGATGATATAGTTTAAAATAAAAAAGAGTGCTTGTGTGTTTATCCCTCAATTTTATTTTATTTAAATGAAAAAATGCATAAAACACCAATTTTTGGAGCTCGTAGAATGAAACATGGGGTTAAAAAAAAGAATTATGGAAGAAGGTATGTATGTAATTTTGTTTTAATAGTTTCACGTTTTTATGAACCTACCCTCACATGTTTTATTTGTTTTATATTTTATCCTGCTTTTGTAGGTACCTAGCTAATTTTATTATTTTTTCGCATACCTATCATAGGTGTTTGTAGTTGATTTCAAATATATTTTGTCCAGTCTAGCTACTTGTGCTTTCATTTGATTTACATATACAGTTATGGAGAAAACAATAAGACCATTCAAAATAGGTTTAAATTTCATATGAAGTACCTATCATAATTCAAAAGTTTCCACTATTAACAAGCACCTATCAACTTGCTCTGATTTTTTAATTGTAATCAGTCTCACGCACAAAATCTGAATCAAAATCTGAAATGTTCCTAAAAACTCGGGTGGCAAAGATTTTCGGCCTATTTCTATACTTCCTTTTCTGTCAAAGGATTTTGAAAAAATTGTTCAGTTACAAATGAAACCCTTCTTGAATTCTTCTCGCGTCCTCACCCCTTTGCAATCTGGGTTTCGAGAAAAACATAGCTGCATTACTGCCCTTCTGACGGTTGTTGATGAAATCCGACAGAACATTGATAAAGATCAAATTACAATTCTCTTGCTGCTTGATTTTTCAAGAGCTTTTGATACTGTTGACCATTCTATTCTTTGCAATAAACTCCTTAACAATTTTAATTTTTCATTCAGTGCCACAAAACTTTTGTTTTCCTATCTTACTGGTCGTGAACAAGCTGTTTATATCAATAATGTTTTGTCAAACTTTATTGCTGTACCTACTATGCTCAGCTACACATAAGTTGTCCTCTTGGACTTATTGAAGATTGTGTTAGCCGCATCAATTGTGACCTAGAAAACATTGCCAATTGGTCAAACAAAAATCTTCTTTTACTTAATTCGAAAAAGTCTAAGTGTATTGTAATTTCAAAAAAAACCTGTGTCCACGTCTTACTTTCCTTCAGTCATCCTTAATATTGCTCCTATCGAATATGTCTCTACTGCTAAGAACCTAGGAATGACATTCAATAATACACTTACTTGGGGTAACCACATCAGTTTAGTCGTAGGCAAAGTTTATGGCATTGCAAGTGGACGTCTCAGTACTATACTCCAATAAATACTAGAATTGTCTTAGTTAAATCACTGATTGTTCCTATATTGACCTACGGATGCGAAGTATACGGGAACTGCGATACTTCAAGTAGGAGAAAACTTAATGTTGCTTTTAACAACGCTACCAGATATATATTCGGTCTTCGTAGATTACGATACTTCAAGTAGGAGAAAACTTAATGTTGCTTTTAACAACGCTACCAGATATATATTCGGTCTTCGTAGATTTGACAGAATATCTGATTTTTCAAAGAGAATATTTAATCTCACATTTAATAACCTACTGAAGTTTCGATGTCTTACTATGGTATTCAACATAATTCAGACCAGACAGCCCTGAATTACGTTCTGTGCTTCCACTAGAACAGCGCAGATTCTTCAACCGCGATTTTCTTGTTTGACATCCGAGCGACAGTTCTTCGTTTATACCGTCCGACTCTGGAACTCTCTGCCGCGACATATGAGGGACATTGCAGTAAGGAGGAGATTTCAGATGGAACTTAAAGCACATTTATTAAATTGAATAACTATATACGAGTATTGTACAGCACTAAATAAGAATACATTCTTCCTATCTTTCTTTTTTCTTACAGCACTAAATAAGAATACATTCTTCCTATCTTTCTTTTTTCTTTCATATTTTGATACAGTTTTTTTTTTCTTTCTCATAGTATTATTATATTAAATTAATTAAAATTAAAGCCCTGTATCAAAAAGTTTTCGTTAAAATTAAACAATTATAACTTTGCACTAGCTTATAAGATTTATTATCTTAATGTGTATAAGAATTCCATGAAATAAATAAATTGGTTGAACACTACAAACAAATTTGCAGATCCGTATTTTTCGGTGGATTGTTGGATGATTTATTTGTATTTGTTAGCTTATCTTTGTCAATTTACTTATCTTTTAGATTTTAATATTCCATAGAGAAAATATTATCAAACCCTTTTGCGTATAACACATCAAATAGCCATATTTCGAACATTTTTGAATAAAAAAAATAAATAAAAATTAAATTGTTTAAAATAACGTTATAAATATTATATGACTTAAAATACATACATCATACAAACAATAATATGACAAAGGGAAGGTGAATGTATGTATTTTAATTCATATAATATTTAGTACCTGGGAGACCGAGCTTCGCTCGGCTTTTCCGGCAGATTTATATTTTTAACTTCCTATTGGAAGTTATTGTAATTGGTACGATTTGTCGAATTGAAAATTTTCACATATCTTCACGTTTTGAAGTCTCTAGAATCAGAATCCGTCGTTTTTAGCAAGATGTCTGTATGTGTGTATATTTACGTACGTTCATGTTTTTTTTTTTAAGTGCACTCTAATGAAAAAGCACGTTGGTTTTTTCTGCACAGACTTCTTTATTAAAAAAATAGACAAAGGCTTAGAATAAAATAATATAGATACTAAATTTGGTATAATACATAATGTTGGTAATACTGAGCTTAATAAGTACTATAGATGTTATAACATTTGTTTCATAGATGGCATTATCTTAGGGTATTGTGGGGTAATTTTGATATATATAAAACACACTCCCCTGATTTTGGTATTTTTTTATTTGGCTTAAATAGTTAATACCTCCATACCGAGAAGAGAGAGGAACAAAAGTTTTATAAGTAAGATACTTAGAATTTTGTAAGCTATTTACAAAAAAAAATATAAAAATTGTACTATTATAAATAGCTAAAGTACAAAATATAGGTAATGTTTTGCCCTGTATCTCTATATCTTATCTACCTACCAGCTACCTATATACTGATAATGCAAAAACCCAAAGTTTTTACATTATAAAATATATAATTAGAATTACCTATATTATAATATATACTCTACTACCCACCACTTAGGTAAATATGTACATATGTATTGGTGCAATGGGAAGTTACTAGTGTGGGTCGACCCCAAACTCATTTTTATTTATTATTATTCCAACCTATCCAAATAAATTAAATATATATATATTAAATTAAATATATATATTATACGGAGCTCTGATAAATGATTTGAAACACGATGAAATCGAAGCTTGAGTCGCATTTCTTATATAGTGGAGATTTGATAACCACTCTAACTTATATACCTACTATACACAATTTTTTTTTTAGATATGGAATTACATCATTAGATTTCTAAGCTTTACCTTTGATAATATTGCAGCTTGAATCCTTTATTCCAGCTTAAGTGCAGAGCATGTAGGCCGCAAAGGCATTTTTAACGCAAATAAATTGATTTTATGTTTTCTTTGATTTAATCCATTGACAAAAAAAACTCCGTTCACTCTTCTTGGCTCTAACCCAATGTACATCAGGACACACTGTCGATGCACAGACTGACGGACGTCTGGTCGAAAATCACTTGTTTGGACTGCTCCAACATGGTGCTGTTATATTATAGTTCTGATTAAAAACTTTTTTATCACGAATTTTGTCACGAAATCAATATGTTAATGGCGTTTTCGTGTGATAACATATGTACATAGAGCTCTGTTAAAAAATCATTGAATGTTTTTAATGAACACCAAACACTTAAGCTGGCTTCTACTGTAATACATAAGCTAGAATTTTTGTTCTTCTCATAAGAAAAAACTGTGAACATTTCATTAAAATCGTTTAGCCAATTCCGAGAAACAATAAAGTGTGAAAAGTGGATGTGGAAGAAAGCGGCTGTTACTCAAAATACTTTCAAAATGTTTTTCTTTCTTATTTCAAAAAACCCTCAACATATTATCAGAGTTTCCGGGAAAACGAAAAATGATTAAATTGGGCGTGGCAGTGGGTGAATATTAGTGTAAGTACTTTCAAATTATGTTTGCGCATAACAAAAAATTGTAAAAATTTGATCAAAAACGTTGGAAAAGTTTCCGGGAAACAATAAAGTGTAAGACTTGGGCGTGGCAGTAGGCGGATTTAGATGAAACTGTTCTTCGATATCTTTTCTTGCTCATATACACAGATTCGGAAAATTTCATCAAAATCGTTGGAGCATTTCCGAGAAATAGAAGAGTTTGAAAAGTGAGTGCGGTAGTAGTGGGCGGATTCCACTAAAACTATTTTTCAACATTTCGCCCTACCCATATAAACACACTGAAAATTTCCATTTAGATTTTGAAGGTATTTGCGACCTATAATGCAGATGTGCACTATATGTCGCAAAAACCTTCCAAATTAAAATTTCAACAAAAGTGCACTTAACAAATAACAAAAACAATTTCTCTATTGTTGTTTTTTATCTTCTTACTGAAAACTTCCTCTAAATCCTTTGTATCGTTTTCTATAAAACCTTCTAGTACAGGCAACATGCAGTCAAATAAGGGCAATCTGAAAAAAGTTTGGACGTCTGAAAAGTTTGAATGCAGTTTTGAAGAGGGGTTGCTTCTTAGCATAAATCTCGATTTGTTTTTTTTTTTAATTTTGAGTTTGAAAATTATTTTCCCAAAAACTATTTGCTCAAACAACTTGATTTGAAAAGTTAATTTAAGAATAGGTTTTTTGGCTTTCAAAAAGCTATAACATGCTATTTGGAGTGTTGCCGTTGATTTGAAATATTTTTTTTTACATTTTAAGTCAGTTTTTTTTAGAAAATTGCCCGAATGGCATAACTTTAAACTGCCGCAGAACATTTCCTGTAGAGAAAGCTGTCTTCTCGCGATATTCTGGATGAATTTCTACCTGCCAGTAGCCACTCTTTAAGTCCAGCGTCGAAAACCCATGAGCTCCTTCCATTGCATACAAAGTATGGCTGATTCTGGGCAAAGGGTAGCTGTCTTTCTTTGCCACATCGTTCAGCCTACGGAAGTCAACACAAAACCGGGTGCTTCCATCTTTCTTTTTGACAAGAACTACTGGTGATGCCCAAGGGCTTTTGGAATTTTCGATTAGCCCATCTTTCTTCATTGTCGATATCATCTCTTCAACTTCGGCTTGTTTGGCTAATGGGAGACGTCTTGCTGGTTGTCGAATCGGTCTTGCGTCACGGAACGTACGGTTTGCTGTTCAGTATCCGTACGGGTACCATGTTTTTTTGTTTTGGTTCCACAAGAGTCTTCCCTAAGATAATGTTTTGGGAAGATTGCTCAGACTCTGGTTCCACCATGAGGTATCGATGGCTACCTAAATCGCCGGTAGCCGGTAGTCGGTTCTTAGAATTGATAAGTTTTCGTTGCCATAAACCATAGGAATCTCTACATTTTGGTAATTCAGGCCTTGCTTACCGATATCGAGAATCACTCTGTGCTCCTTCATAAAGTCGATTCCAATTATGCACTCATCACATCTATCCGCTACCAAAAATCGATGCAAAAACTCTAGTTCTGCCAAACAGATCTTCAGACGAACTTCTCCTTTGCCGCCTCACCTGTCTCAGTTTCTAGACGGTACCTATTGGCGTTATGTAACCATGTCATCTTGACCAAGTCTTTTCTTACAATGGAGGCTGTGGCACCGGTGTAAATTGTAGCCACGTGTTTCTTGCCACTTAATATTGCGTCCACTGTCAGACTATTATTGTTTCGTTTAGTCTGCGAGACTTGGATTGTGGTTCTGGGCACATCGTTACCAGGGCGAGCGGGAGCGATGATGTTATTGCTTACCTGTTTGCGGGTATTATTCCTGTTTCCACAATGTTGACAGGCGACTCTTCTTGGTGGCAATCTGCACTGGCGCTGAAGATGTCTGGTTTTGTTGCAATTCCAGCATCGAACAGGCCCTTCTCGCTGACTTCAACGGAATTCAGCTCTCTGACAAGAACATTCCTCAACACCAAGTTCTCTTACCCGATGAACTCCTAAGGAAGGCTGTTCTGATGCTTCCATAGTCGGAGCGAATGCTAATGTTTCAGAAAGCGTGCGTTTACCAGCAGTTCGAATTGCTCGCTGGAGGTTTATGTCACAAACTGCACGGACAAAAGCCTCCGTTACTAGCTGGTTTGTAATTTCATCTCCTGCAGTCGGGTATGCTTAATGCGCTAACCGCTCAATGTTCGCTTGTAGTTGTTGCAGACTTTCACCTCTTTTCTGGACTCTGGTATTGAGTTGGACGCGGAAGACTTCTTGCATATGGCCATCACCAAAGCGTTTGTCAATGGCCTGAACAAGGGCACTGAATTTTCCGTTCTTGTCTGCTGGTAAGGTTTGCAATAGTTCAGCAGCAGAACCTCTAAGTGCAAGCGTCAGGGCAATAAACTTGTCTTCGTCATCCCAGCCATTTGTTGTTGCGGCTGCCTCAAACTGCTTCTTGTAGATTGACCAAGAAGTTTGTCCATCAAAGGTTGATGGATGCATTTCTTTCTTCTTAGGAAAATTGCAACTGCTCTCTCTTACCTTCATTTTCCTAACCTTATTTAATTCATTGGCAAAGTTCTGCATTTTGTCTTCAAATTTCTCGAACTGTTTTTCGACGTTTTCAACGCGTTCACCAATAGCCATGAATTTATTTTTAAATGAATTTAGTTTACTTTTGATTAGGTTTTTCTGGTCGTCTTGAAGTTTCTTTTGCTCGTTGCGTTGTTCTTCCAATCGTACAAGCAGATTCTTTTGGTCATTTCGCTGTTCTTCTAGAAGATTATTTTGCTCCTTTCCTTGGTCTTCAAACTGGGCGAGCAGCTGAGCCATCATATTGGAAATGTCTAAGCTTGTACTTACTTGCTCTTCTTGCATCTCAATCTCAAATAGAAACGTGTCTGGATTTTCATCGTGTTGCCTTAATTCTTCCTGCAGACGGATAATGAGGTAATTTTTCGTTCCAGCAGTAAGAAGACCTCGTCTGTTTAGTTCTGCTTTAAGTTCAACACAATTCAATGCATTCACAATTTTACCCACTTTTGTTTTCTATTTTGTTATATTTTTTTTTCACAACACCTTTCTTATTTGTTCACTAATCCACACACTTTATCAATTTTCACCATCAATAATTATCTGAATTCACAGATTAAAAAAGTTTTATTCCACTTTTTCTGACACCAATGTAATATTTTACTACGGGTTCGCAAATAAAACTTATTTTATTTATTCAAACTGAATATACCATTACTTCACAAAATAAAACGCTTTTATTTCAAATACTTTTATTTCTAATACTATTATTATAACCAAGCACAAGTATGGAACTCTTTATACACACTGACATTTATTCGTTCACTTTCAAAATCAAACTGCCGCTTTCGGACTGGTGGCCCTCTATTTATATCCGAAATAAAGGGTTCTAGAATTTTCTATGGTCTGCTAGATGGTGATTTCCAAAAAGGTTTCGTCAATTATTCCAGTACGAAAGAGGCTGGACGCCAACCGTGATGGATTTAATTATTTATTTCATTCATAGATGGCGCGCAAAGTTGTACTAATGTGTCGTTGTATACATAACTGGGCATATTCACCACAATATGTTTCTTCTTCTCTTCTGTGGGTTATCGTTAGGTGATTCTTTTTGTTTTCTTTTGGTTTCAAGATACTTATGTAGGTACATAAATGTATATAGATTCCGGTAAGGAATTTAAGATACAGCGAATAAACAAGTGCGAGTGTCTAAACATTTTTTTTTTTTTTGCAATATACGTTGTATAGGGCAAGTTTATTTTGTTTGTCCTTTTGCAATTAGGTATCGGATTCAGTTTTTAATTATTTAATGCTAATGTTTAGTATTTCACTTGATGGATTAGCAATTCGGAATTGAGTCGTTTTAATTCCGTTTTAAATTTCGCAATGAGTAGGTTATTTGAGTGAAATTGTTAGAGCACGTAGAACATGGAAATTCAGTGGTTGAAACCGAAGTGTATTTATTTTGTTTCGAGAACTTTATTTTTTTTTTTTTTTTTATATTCCACGCGCGCAAAAGGGGTTATGGCTACCCTTAAAATGTTTTAAACACAGCACGAGCGATTAGGTAAGTAGGAGAGGGTTTAGAAGGAGATACCGATGCACATTGGATTTGAACGTTTGCACATCGAAATGGGAGGGGAAAGTCGAGTCAGGTAAAGCATTCCACATTCGTGTGGTGCGACTGAAGAAAGAATCTCTGTACATTACAGTACGTCCTACGTTGGGCTCGAGGGTGAACTGATGGGCATTCCTAGAAGCGCGAGTATTACGGTTGAATTTTTTAAGGGGGGGAATGCAACTGGCTATTTCACTAGAACACTGATTATAATAATAGCGATAAAATAGAGAAAGACACGAAACATTACGGCGGTGTTCGAGAGATGTAATTGTTTCTGTTATAGATCTTTCGCCTATCATTTTTAAAGCTCTCTTTTGAATTCTGTCCAACAAACTCAAGTGAGTTCTTGGAGCTCCTGCCCAAACATGAGAATTGTACTCAAGTTTTGGACGAATAAAGACTTTGTAGATCACAGCCAGATCAGAAGGGGAAAAAAACTTCTTGCATCTACGGAGAAAACCTAAACACTTAGCAGCGTTTTTGGCGACATCAAATATGTGGTCATTCCACAAAAGGTGGTCTGTGACACACATACCGAGAACTGAGAGCTGTTCGGTTTCCTCGATGCAAGTGCCGCCCATGGATAGCGGCATTGGGGGTGGGTTTCGCTTTAACGACAGGAGACAACATTGAATTTTAGAAGCATTAAATTCTACGCGGTTTTTGATTCCCCATTGGACAATGCTGTCGAGATCAGAATTTAGTGAGCTTATCATACGCTGCCGTTCAAGTTCCACATCCGAAGGACATGGATGAGAATCTGTAAATGAATATGAGAAACTGAGGGTACTATCGTCAGCAAAACAGTTTAATGGATTAGAAGTTTCAGACAAAAGATCATTTATAAAAATAAGGAAGAGAGTCGGAGACAAAACGGAGCCCTGGGGCACACCAGCATTTATTTTGTGGATTTCGGACTTGAAACCGTCCAATACGACTTGTATTGAACGGTCCGAAAGGTAATTTCTAATCCAACGAAGAAGAGGTTCATCGAAACCAAATGCGCGCATTTTCGATAAGACAGCTTGGTGCCAAACTCTATCAAACGCTTTTGAAATATCAAGTGCAATAATCTTGCTTTCTCCAAAACGATGTAAAGATTTGTTCCACTGTTCGGTGAGATATACCATCAGATCACCAGTGGACCTATTGCTACGAAAGCCGTACTGCCGGTCATTAAGAAGCTTTCGTTCCTCGAGATATTTCTTGAGCTGGAAATTAATCAGCGTTTCCATGACCTTGGAAAGAAGGGATGTAAGTGCAATTGGCCGATAGTTAGAGGGTGAAGAAGATACGCCTTTTTTAGGGACAGGCTGGACAAATGCTGTTTTCCATCCACTCGGATAGAGACCAGTAGAGTAGGACAGATGGAAAAGCTTACGCAGTGGTTTTGCCAGCGTTGAAGAACACCTCTTCAGAACAATGGGAGGGATACCATCCGGGCCAGCGGATTTGTGTACATCGAGATCCTTTAGAACTCTAGCAACTGCACGAGTGCGAAAGAAGATTTATCCCATAAAATCATTTACGCTCTCAAGTACAGGAGGAGTCATAACACTTTCTGGCAGCGTCGAATTAACAGCAAACTGTGCTGCAAGCAAATTGGCTTTATCTTGCGAGCTGACAAAAGGAGTATCATTGAAGACGAGCGTTGGAACCGAGGACGAGGTGGTATTTCGTATGTTTTTTACAAATAACCAGATATTTTTACTACCTTTGGGACATTGTAGTATTTTTTGTCGTAATTTTTGATCATGTAAAAATTTTGTTCTTCGAATATGAACGTTACAGGTCTTTCTAGCTTGTTGAAGCTTTTTCCGGTTTTCCTGAGTAGGGTTGGCTTTATAACATCGGAAGCTTACTTCTCTAACCCTAATAACCTCTTTAAAACTCGAATCAAACCATGAGTTTTCTTTGGGTTTGATAGATTTCACCCTATTCGGGATAAAATTTCTCATTCCACAAAGAATCAAGTTTGTAATCATATCTGCACTGGCGTCAATGGCGCGGATGACTACGTAACATATGATAAGCTCATCAAATTCTGATCTCGACAGTATTGTCCAGTGGAGATTGGGGAACAAGAATCCTCGTAGAATTTTATGCTTCTAAAACTCAATGCTGTCTCCTGTCGCTAAAGCGGAACCCACCCACAATGGTTCTTTCTATGAGTTGCACTTGCATAGAGAAACTGAACAGCTTTCAGTCCTCGGTGTGTGTGTCACATACCACCTTTTATGGAATGCCCACATATTTGATATCGCCAAAAATGCTGCTAAGTGTTTATAGCCCCATCAATTTAGCAATTCTATCAAAGTTAAATGAAGTACAAAATATTTTGATGCAGTTAGGTTGCAATGATGGAGTAGAACATGAAACCACCGTTTTAGACCAGAATTTGGTATGGCGTGTGCCCGGAATTTTGAATTTTCTGTGTTGTCGATTTGCAGGCTTATTTTGAATTTCTCGCTAAAAATGTCATTAAATTTTCTACCTCCTTTATTTAGACAATTTTTTTGTGAAATAATTATTTTTTGCTTAAAATATGCAAAAATTGATAAAATCAGGATATTTCCCCAGTTTTTTCAACTTTTGACCATTTTTATTAAAAATTAGTGATATCGCTGCCAGACCGATGACATATAGCTTGCACTGATACAAACGACATGGCCACAAAATTTGAAGCGGTATAAGAAACTTTGAAAAATGTTCACTAGTAGTCTAGGAAAGATAGGAAATTTAATATGAGCAACTGGGGACAAATTAATTCATGAAATTTAATTGCTGGTATCGACGCAGAATTTTATCCTCAACAACATATCCAAAGTCCTCCAAAATCCCCGAATTGGCTTTTTGTATAGACGCATTTTAAGAGGTGGAGAGGGGAGGGAGTCAAGCTGAAAAATTTGTTCTAATACAATCTAATCATATGACACATGGTTTTAGAATGTTTTTTAACGTTGATTCTAAAGAGACCAAAACTGAAAAGATACATGTATCCCGTGGAAAGTTAATGTCATTTTTATGGAATGTTCACTTTTTTTAAAGTCCAACAAGTAATATCTCGACTGAAAAGGTAAAGTATCTTAAGTCGACTTAAGATATTTTGCGTTTTGTTGTTGAACCTCAGTGCCATTCTAAACGACTACAGATCTGACTGATCGGCATCCTTCTATCTCACTTCTTTGCTTATTTATAGACAAAAAAAATTACATCTTATGTTCAAAAGACACATCTCTACACGAGGTAAAATATCTTAAGTCCACATAAGATTGTGTGTTCTACCTTATTTTAAAACCTAAAAAAGACTTAAGACTTTTTTATTATTGTGAAATCGTAAATCATATTAGGTTGACTTAAGATATTTTCGCGCGTGCAAACAGAAACAAAAGTCATCCTTAGGGGCCGGTTATAGCTATGGGGCCAGTTATAGCTATCATTGAAAACCATCATTGAAAAAGTTAACTGTTGATTTTGAGACATTTTGAAAGTTTAATCATTGAATATTTGAATGCAGAAATATAGCTTACGACTTTTAAATAATTTCACCTTCAAAATAAATTCATTTTGACCCATATCTTCCCCATAACGTAACTTTTAATTTTTTCAATGATCATTGGTAAGGTAGTTCATCATTGAAAAATTAAAAGTTACGTTATGGGGAAGATATGGGTCAAAATGAATTTTTTTTTGAAGGAGAAATAATTTTGAAGTCGTAAGCTATATATCTGCATTAAAATATTCAATGATTAAACTTTCGAAAGGTCTCAAAATCAACAGTTAACTTTTTCAATGATGGTTTTCAATGATAGCTATAACTGGCCCCTATCATTGAAAATCATCATTGAAAATATTAATTGTCAATTTTGAGAGGTTTCGAAGAAAAAATAAATGATTATTTTGATGCTAAAGTAAAGCTTATTGACTTAGTAATCATTTCTAGGTAAAACAAAATTCAATTTGGCACAACTTTTCTCATAAAATGAATTTTAATTTTTCAATGATGAACTACCTTACCAATGATCATTGAAAAGATTAAAAATTACGTTATAAGGAATATATGGGTCAAAATGAATTTTTTTTGGAGGACAAATAATTTTGAAGTCGTAAGCTATATTTCTGCATTAAAATATTGAATGATTAAACTTTCGAAGGGTCTCAAAATCAACAGTTAACTTTTTCAATGATGGTTTTCAATGATAGCTATATCTATTATTGAAAACCATCATTGAAAATATTAATTGTCAATTTTGAGACATTTTGAAGAAAAAATATGTGATTGTTTTGATGCCAAAGTAAAGCTAATTGACTAAATATTTATTTCTAGGTAAGGGCCCAGTTATAGCTATCATTGAAAACCATCAATGAAAATATTAATTGTCAATTTTGAGTGATTTTGAAGAAAAATTAAATGATTATTTTGATGCCAAAGTAAAGCTTATTGACTTAATAATTGTATCCAGGTAAAACAAAATTCAATTTGGCACAACTTTTCTCTTAAAATGATTTTTAATTTTTCAATGATGAACTACCTTACCAATGATCATTGAAAATATTAAAAGTGAGGTTAGGGCTCAGTTATAGCTATCATTGAAAACCATCATTGAAAAAGTTAGCTGTTTATTTTGAGACCCTTGGAAGATTTAATCATTAAATATTTTAATGCAGAAATATAGACTACGACTTCAAAATTATTTCTCCTCCAAAAAAAATCATTTTGACCCATATCTTCCCCAGAACTTAACTTTTTATTTTTTCAATGATCATGGGTAATGTAGTTCATCATTGAAAAATTAAAAGTAATTTTATGAGAAAAGTGTTGCAAAATTGAATTTTGTTTAACCTAGAAATAATTATTAAGTCAATTAGCTTTACTTTGGCATCAAAATAATCATTCATTTTTTCTTCAAAATCTCTCAAAATTAACAAATAATATTTTCAATGATGGTTTCCAATGATAGCTATAACTGGCACCTTATGGAGAAGATATGGGTCAAAATGGTTTTTTTTTGGGAAAGAAATAATTTTGAAGTCGTAAGCTATATTTCTGCATTAAAATATTCAATGATAAAATTTTCGAAGGGTCTCAAAATCAACAGCTACGTTTTTCAATGATGGTTTTCAATGAAAGCTATAACTGGCCCCTAAAACAAAATTCAATTTTGCCATTGTATATAAAAACTATAGTACTATCATGAAGAAGATCGATAGAGAGATTCGAGGTGAGCACTACCAGTACTACGAAATTGTAGAGATTGGAGAGTACAGGACAGGGAGAAACTGAGGGAATTGACGATTAGAATGACGTTCAAGGCAACAATAAATAAACGAGAACAACGCATACAAAATTAAAGCTAGTGCAAGGGAGTAAACACTAAACTCTTTTTTGTTATTTTCTTCCACCAATTTTGTTTACGTAGCGGAAGACTGAAGCTTTTTTTTTGCTAAATTTAAGGAGGAAGTAGGATAATAAATATAATTTTAAAAGGAAATAATGTTTATATTTTCTCTTTCGTTGTGTGTGAGATATGCTGTAGCAAGTTGAGTAATATTGCCACTTTAAGTTGTACATGAATTTCTTATATTAAGTAGGGATAGGAAGAAATTGTTTTAATTTGTAGGTTGATATTTGCGTTCATATTTAAGGAGATATGACAAATATATTATATTAGATGGTGAACTCCATTTAGTAGGTAGGTACTTATTATTTTATATTATCTATTATAAATTTATACTATATAAAAGAAAGAATTTTAATCGTATTAAATATGACCATTTTTACAAATCACGCTACAGCCTAAACTACAAGTCATAAAAATTCAAACTAAAATTTATACGATTGCAAATTTTATGTAGGTGAACGATAAGATCGGATTTTTTTGAAATTCGCGTATTTAATAGGGTACACGAGGGTAAATGTAGGGCAAAGTCGGATTTCTAACTTCTAAACGCGACGTCGTAGGAACTTCATTTTTTATTTATTTTTTACTATATTATAGAATAATTTGATATTAATTAAATGGTAAATATTTTATCTTTCTTACTTATCATTTGACAGATTTATTTAAGGAGTAAAAATTTTTAAATTTGTTTTTTTTTTTGGTTTTTTATTAATAACTTTTTAATTAACTGTCGTACAGGCTTGCAATGTACCAATGAAATAAAGCTATATATTCTAGGAATTTGTATAAGTAAAAATTATATTCCTATTGTACCGTTGAGCTGAGAAATTAACAATATAATATTGTTTATGCATATAACTTAATAACATGTGAGTGTGTGCATGGATTGATTTAGTTTTTTCTTATATTTAATCTCAATGGAATACCCATTAATTTGGTACCTCATTTCTTAATCTACCTTCTATATTAACGCCACAATTGATTTTTTAAAATTCATAAAAAATCGAATAAAATCCATAGAAATGCTCCGCTTTGTTCATTCTCAAAATTCGTCAACCACTATAAAGAACCCGTTATCTCAAATTATTTTTTATTCGATTATTTTTAATATGAAAAATCATAACTTCATTTCTAATTGGCCGATATTTAAAGTTAATATCTCAAAATTTAGCTATGCGATGTGGCTAAATTTGTGTATAAAAATTATTGAGGGGGGTGAAAAATTTCATAATAAGAGGGTGTGTAAGTGACCCGTCAAATTTATATTACATATATTAAATTCAAAACTTGATGAAACTTTTTCGAAATTCAAAAAACTAATGATGCAGAATTATTATTTTTTAAAAAAAATTAACGATTTCTCACAATCATTTTAAAATGTCCCAGAATGAATTTTTAAAGTATTATAAATAATTTCTATAAAGTTTTCAAAAATGAAACAAGCTATGTTTAAAAATTCACGGCGAATTTTCACGTGGAAATTCTAACATTTCCAGAAGTGAAATTCTAACTTTATGAGATTATTTTTTAAAATATCCTAGATTATAACATTTTTAAAAATTTTATAGTTCACCATGTGAAAATTCGTGCGTAAAAAGTTTCAAAATGAAATTTGAATTTAATAAGTAATTTTTAAAAATTCTTAATTAATCTGCATATTTTCCAACTACCAACTAAAAATTCCACACACTACTTTTCGCGGGAATTTTGAAAAAAGAATACTTAATTTGATTTTCTCACGTGAATTTTTTAAAAATTACTTAATAAAGTTCAAATTTCATTTCAAACACCTTACAAAATGCGAATTTATTGCCTAATAAAATATTCACAATTGAATTTTTCACGTGAATTTTTCAATATTATTTCATAAAGTTGAGATTTGGTTTTTGAAAATTTGAATAAGCGTTTTTAAACTAGGTGAGCTAAATTGCATTTGTTTACGTGAATTAAAAAAAATACTTCGTAAAGTAAAATTTCTTTAGTTTGAATGCGAATTTATTAAAATTACTTAATGCAATTTTCATAAACGATATTTGAATTCTGTTAAGTAAAAATTTAACAAAGTTAAAAAATAAACAACGTTAAGAAGTAAAATTAAAATTTACTAAAAAATTAACAAAGTGCTTATCTTAAATAGACAAAAGATATTTATTTTTTAAAATTTACTAAAATTTCTCTTTTAAAAACATATAGATAAAATATTTTTTTTTTTTAATTTTTTCAATTGGTTTTATCTTATTTTCTTTTAAAGATAAAAAGATATTTATTTTTTAAATTTCGCCAAAATGTCTCTACCCTTAAAAATACTTTTTTTTAAAGGTAAAATAGATTTTTTTTTAATTTGTTTTCAATTTGTTTTATCTTAAGTATTTTTTAAAAGTAAAGAGTTTTAATTTTTTACAATTGAATACTTTTTTCTTAATTTTTTCCATTTCTATTTATTAATTTATTTTTTAAATTTCTCTACTCTTAAAAATATTTTTTTTTAGGTAAAATAGTTTTTTTTTTTAATTTGTATCTTAAGTAGGTATTTTTTAAAGGTAAAAAAATATTCATTTTTTTTAATTTTCCCAAAATTTTTATTTAAGTTGTTTTTTTTTAATATTTTCGAGTTTGTTTACCTTAAAAAGAGTTTTTTAAGGTAAAAAGTTATTCTCTTTTAAATTTTATCAAAATTTCTTTACATTTAAAGCAAGCAAGCTTTTGATAAATTTACCTGTACAAAAATTACTTTTAAAGTGTTTTTTTTCTATTTTTTTCTTTTCCAAAAAAATAAACCTCAAAAAAATGTTTCTTGATTTTTTTTTTCGAAAAAAATGTTTGTTCTTAAAAGCCTCATAAAGAAATATAGCATCGTTGTAAGACTATGTTTGCCTAGTAATTGTGAAAATTAGCAACGGTGTAGTCTTGATAATATGATTTTCAGCTGAAATTGAAAATTTTCAACAAATTCGAAGCAAATCAAGTCATAATTAACCTATCTATAGACATATGTATGTATATTGTGTACTATCATAGACTTTGATAGAAAACAACAAAAAAATCTGTTTGAAAATTCAAATTCAAACAAAAAACGATACTGTTGTACAATGCACCATGACAACGAGAACATTTTTTTCATTTTGTGCGAATAATCCCCTTCGTTGGCATGACGAAAAACTATCTCACTCACACCAGGTAATTGTTGTCAGCAACTGTCAGAATCAACAAAATATACTTTTATTCCTCTTCCTATCCTCATTCACATCTCTCCAAACAAACGTGGCACGATGTTTGCGCCCTCACGAGAACACTCCCAGTAACAGAAAAATCGATTCCATAATAGTACTATAGTTTTTATATACAAAGATTTTGCACAATTTTTCTCATAAAATAACTTTTAATTTTTCAATGATGAACTACCTTAGCATTGATCATTGAAAAAATTAAAAGTTACTAAAGTCCTAAGCTATATTTCTGCATTAAAATAGTCAATGATTAAACTTTCGAAGTTTCTCAAAACCAACAATTAACTTTTTCAATGATGGTTTCCAATGATAGCTATAACTGGCACCTTAAGAAGACATAAGATAAAATACTTAAAAAAAATTCCGAAAAAGTGTGAAAAAGCAAATCATCTTATGTCAGCATAAGATGATTTTTTGAATTAAAAACTGAAAATTTTCTCTCCCTAAATAGTTATAAGATATTTTGTCGTTTGGAAACCTAAATAAATTCCCGTAATAACTAGAACATAAGATATTTTTAAGCGTAGTTTGGTTCTGGATTTCCTTTAGTGCGAACGTTTTTCTTTTAGTGTTTCAGTTTGTATTTCAGATAGTGTTGTTTTATACGCGATTGAAAAATTATTACAAACAAAACACATACATACAACAAAAAAAAATGTGTGAGTACCGGGACTCAAGGGGATGATGTGTAAACATCAGTGTAGTATATAGTTTATACTATAGCTTACAGTATATAGTAAGCTGATAAGGTTGCCAAAGGTGCCCGTCGAACATATTATGTTATTTCATGTGATTCAGGGCTGAGCGTAAATATGTATTTAATTTTGTTTATAACCTCACCCTCCACTTTCAAAAAACGTACTTTAAGAGAATGTAGCAACTCTTAAAATCATACCCAATTTAGACCTTAAAATCATAACTTGCAACACGCCTTAAAAAACTGCATTTTCCACAATTATATGATAATGATAATTTTCCCGACACTATTTAATGCACAAACCGTTGGCTTGGTTGGTGTCGTTGGTGTATTACTATACCCAACCACATTACCGACATTTACCACGATATCTCAATTTACTCTATTCAATGCACGAACCATTCGCATCCATTAGTTAAAAATCTAAATAAACAAGATGGTGGCGTATCCGTAATTTTGTCTTTTCTCTTTCAAGTTTACCCTTACCGAGAGTATGTTTATTTTCTTAATACCTAGCGCTACGATGTTTACACATCAATATTTTTGTCTTCCGTAATTGTGTGTCAGCTATAACATATTTCACTTTTATCGAAATCGGTCCAAGAACAACGTAGTTACAATTTTTTGCACCACCCTAACTTAAAAATATTTTTTTCTTTCATAATTGTGTGTCAGCTATAACATATTTCAATTTTATCGAAATCGATCCAAGAACAACGAAGTTGAAATTTTTTTGCACCACCCTAACTTAAAAATATTTTGTTCTCTCACAATTGTGTGTCAGCTATAACATATTTCAATTTTATCGTAATCGATCCAAGAACAACGAAGTTGAAATTTTTTTGCACCACCCTAACTTAAAAATATTTTTTTCTTCCATAATTGTGTGTCAGCTATAACATATTTCACTTTTATCGAAATCGTTCCAAGAACAACGTAGTAACAATTTTTTGCACCACCCTAACTTACAAATATTTTTTTCTTCCATAATTGTGTGTCAGCTATAACATATTTCAATTTTATCGAAAACGATCCAAGAACAACGAAGTTGAAATTTTTTTGCACCACCCTAACTTAAAAATATTTTTTTCTTTCATAATTGTGTGTCAGCTATAACATATTGCAATTTTATCGAAATCGATCCAAGAACAACGAAGTTGAAATTTTTTTCCACCACCCTAACTTAAAAATATTTTTTTCTTCCATAATTGTGTGTTTGCTATAACATATTTCAATTTTATCGAAATCGGTCCAAGAACAACGAAGTTGAAATTTGTTTGCACCACGCTAACTTAAAAATATTTTTTTCTTCCATAATTGTGTGTCAGCTATAACATATTTCAATTTTATCGAAATCGGTCCAAGAACAACGAAGTTGAAATTTTTTGCACCACCCTAACTTAAAAATTTTTTTCTCCCATAATTGTGTGTGAGCTATAACATATATCAATTTTATCGAAATCGATCCAAGAACAACGAAGTTACATTTTTTTTGCACCACCCTAACTTAAAAATATTTTGTTCTTCCATAATTGTGTGTCAGCTGTAACATATTTCACTTTTATCGAAATCGGTCCAAGAACAGCGAAGTTGAAATTTTTTTGCACCACCCTAACTTAAAAATATTTTTTTCTTCTATAATTTTGTGTCAGCTATAACATATTTCAATTTTATTGAAATCGGTCCAAGAACAACGAAGTTACATTTTTTTGCACCACCCTACCTTTAAAATATTTTTTTCTTCCATAATTGTGTGTCAGCTATAACATATTTTACTTTTTCGAAATCGGTCCAAGAACAACGAAGTTACATTTTTTTTGCACCACCCTAACTTAAAAATATTTTTTTCATTCATAATTGTGTGTCAGCTATAACATATTTCAATTTTATTGAAATCGGTCCAAGAACAACGAAAATACATTTTTTTGCACCACCCCAACTTAAAAATATTTTTTTCTTCCATAATTGTGTGTCAGCTATAACATATTTCAATTTTATTGAAAGCGGTCCAAGAACAACGAAGTTACATTTTTTTTGCACCACCCCAACTTAAAAATATTTTTTTCTTCCATAATTGTGTGTCAGCCTTGTATATAAAAACTATAGTACTATTATGGAATCGATTTTTCTGTTACTGGGAGTGTTCTCGTGAGGGCGCAAACATCGTGCCACGTTGGTTTGGAGAGATGTGAATGAGGATAGGAAGAGGAATAAAAGCTGGTAGTAAGAAGGAGAGGAGTATATTTTGTTGATTCTGACAGTTGCTGCCAACAATTACCTGGTGTGAGTGAGATAGTTGTTCGTCATGGCAACGAAGGGGATTATTCGCACAAAATGAAAAAAATGTTCTCGTTGTCATGGTGCATTGTACAACAGTATCGTTTTTTGTTTGAATTTGAATTTGCAAACAGATTTTTGTTGTTGTTTTCTATCAAAGTCTATGATAGTACACAATATAGATACATATGTCGATAGATAGGTTAATTATGATTTGATTTGCTTCGAATTTGTTAAAAATTTTCAATTTCAGCTGAAAATCATATTATCAAGACTACACCGTTGCTAATTTTCACAATTCCTAGGCAAACATAGTCTTACAACGATGCTATATTTCTTTATGAGGCATTCAAGAACAAACATTTTTTTCGAAAAAAAAAATCCAGAAACATTTTTTTGAGGTTTATTTTTTAGAAAAAAACACTTTAAAAGTAATTTTTGTACATTTATCAAAAGTTTGATTACTTTAAATGTAAAAAAATTGATAAAAACAAAGAATTTGTTTTAGCTACCTTTCAAAAAAATACTTTTACAGGAAAACAAATTTTGATAAAATTAAAAAAAAGTATTTTACATTTAAAAAACTCTTGATAAATTTAAGAAAAAATAGGTTTAACTTTAAAAAATATACTTTTAAAAGTATAGAAATTTTGATAAAATTTAAAAAAGAATAACTTTCCCTTAAAAAAAACTTTTTAAGGTAAACAAAATTCGAAAATATTCAAAAAAAAAAAACAATTTAAGTAAAAACTTAAAAAAATAAATATTTTGTTACCTTTAAAAAATACCTACTTAATATAAAAATAAAAAAAAAACTATTTTACCCAAAAAAAAATATTTTTAAGAGTAGAGAAATTTAAAAAAAAAAATAAATAAATAAAAATGGAAAAAATTAAAAAAAAGTATTTAATTATAAAAAAAATTAAATCTTTTTACTTTTAAAAAATACTTAAGATAAAACAAATTGAAAACAAATTTAAAAAATCTATTTTACCTTTAAAAAAAAGTATTTTTAATGGTAGAGACATTTTGGCGAAATTTAAAAAATAAATATCTTTTTATCTTTAAAAGAAAATAAGATAAAACCAATTGAAAAAATTAAAAAAAAAAAATATTTTATCTATAAAAAAATGTTTTTAAAAGAGAAATTTTAGAAAAATTTTAAAAATAAGTATCTTTTGTCTATTTAAGATAAGCACTTTGTTAATTTTTTAGTAAATTTTAATTTTACTTAACGTTGTTAATTTTTTAACTTTGTTAAATTTTTACTTAACAAAATTCAAATTTCGTTTATGAAAATTGAATTAAGTAATTTTAATAAATTCGCATTCAAACTAAAGAAATTTTACTTTTCGAAGTATTTTTTTTAGTTCACGTAAAAAAATTCAATTTAGCTCACCTAGTTTAAAAATGCGTATTCAAATTTTCAAAAACCAAATTTCAACTTTATGAAATAATATTGAAAAATTCACGTGAAAAATTCAATTGTGAATATTTTAACAATAACTATTAGGCAATGTTCAAATTTCGATTATGAAAATTGTATGAAGTAATTTCAATAAATTCGCATTTTGTAAGGGGTTTGAAATGAAATTTGAACTTTATTAAGTAATTCTTAAAAAATTCACGTGAGGAAATCAAATTAAGTATTCTTTTTTCAAAATTCCCTGTGAATATTTAGACACTACTTACTCAACAAAAAAATTTCCAAATCTTGTTTTTTTAATTCCCGCGAAAAGTAGTGTGTGGAAAATATGCAGATTAAATTTAATTTAAATCAAATTTTGTTTGTAAATTGTTATTTAGATAACTTTTAAAAATTACTTATTAAATTCAAATTTAATTTTTGAAACTTTTTTCGCACGAATTTTCACATGGTGAACTATAAATTTTTTAAAAACGTTATAATCTAGGATATTTTAAAAAATAATCTCATAAAGTTAGAATTTCACTTCTGGAAATGTTATAATTTCCACGGAAAAAATCCCCGTGAATTTTTAAACATAGCATGTTTCATTTTTGAAAACTTTATAGAAATTATTTATAATACTTTAAAAATTCATTCTTGAACATTTTAAAATGATTGTGAAATATCGTTAATTTTTTTAAGATATTACACACAAAATTTAAAATTTCGCTTGAGAAAATATTAAAATCATTTTTAAATTCGGGTTTCTTTCGAAAGAAATTAGCTTTTTCCTCGTCACCAAATAAATGCATATAATTTTCTCATATTTTTCTCGCCTAATAACTTTCATTTTTGTCAACGAAAAGTTCACTTCACTTGGATGTATATGAAAAACTTTAGTTAAAAAGGTTTCGTACCGAAATTGTATAAATTATTAAATTTTATTTTGTTTACCAGTTATACAGGGTGTCCCGTAAGTAATGGATAACCCTGAAATGCCGCATAGTAGACTTTATGACCGTCCTGAAAACTGATACAAAAAAGTTCTATCCCAACCACAAGAAAAGTTATTTGCATTTTTTTGTTCAGTGCATTATTTTTTTTCTTACTTTACATTTTTGAATACCACGACTACAAGTGAATGAGCTCCATCATTTTCTTTTTGCAGGAATATTTTACATTACTTGTGCCAACACATAAGTAGAAGAAAATTATTATAACTGTTGGACTTCTTAGAGAAAAAAATTATTTATCATTGAATTTCAATGCAAAATGTGAAAACAAATAATTTTTGAAAAAGTTAAATCATAGCTGGTATAAAAAAATGCATGAATACCTGAGTGGCCAACTATTTTAAAAATATGCGCGTTAAATGCAGATTTCAAAATGGTATTACTTATTATTATATCTAGAGTCAATAGCAAGTTATTGGTAAAAATCTGCAATACTAGAGTAAATTTAGCAAAAAACATAACTTTTCAAAATTAGCACAGTAAACGTGAAAATAAAACCAAGCGTTGAACATAGCAGATTTTTGATTTATTGGCTGTTTCTACGATGTTGTCCTTATGATAAATCCAAGCTTTCAACTTCTAGGGCCGAATGCATTATTGTTAAAAATTTCAAAAAAGTGCAAAAAACGGTTACATTTTCGAGCTTGTTTTTAATTTTACCTGTTCTATTGGGCTTTAACAAACCCATCAAATATTTTGTTGGTTGCTATTAGTTTATTTGTTATTTTCTCTAAACAAAAATTTTTGAGCCAGCTTTAAATCACATGATCACTTAGTTAGAAAACAAAAACAAAAATAGATAATTTTTTTAATTTTTTTTTATTTAAAGCAAATGCTCAAACTGTTTTCCACCCACTCTTATACAGGTTCTGCACCTCCGAATAAATGAACGTCTTAGTGAACGTGCAAGGTTTTGCTCAGAAATTTGTAATGCAGCTGCCTCCACACGATTTCTTAGCTCCTCTAAAGACCTGATCGGCTAGCTGTATACGATTTCCTTAATGCATCCCCAATTAAAAAAATCAAGTGGATTTAGGTCTGGTGAACGGGGTGGCCATAAAATTGGTCCCAGACTTCCTATCTATCTGTCTGGATATCTGGCATTTAAATATGCCCGCACAGGCACAGCATAGTGTGCTAGACAACCATCATTTTGAAGCCAATGGGATTCCTTTAGTTCTTGAGGTACTTCTTCCAGCAAGGTTGGGAGATCATTTTGGAGGAACTCCAAATAACCTTGGCCAGTTAAAATCCCCGGCAACTGAAAGGGTCCAATTATTTTCCCATTGAGAATCCCAGTCCAATAGTTTATTTTGAATTGGTACTGGGACCTGTCTTCCCTCATGATGTTTGGGTTTTGTAGTGCCCAGAAGTGGAGATTATGGAGATTAGTGAAGCCATCTCTTTTAAATGTCGACTCATCGCTCCAAAAAATTTTGTCAAAAAACTGCGGATCTTCTTCAATTTTCATTATCATTTGTCGACAAAAACGCATATTTAAATGCCAGATATCCAGGCAGATGGATAGGACGTCTGGGACCAATTTTATGGCCACCCCGTTCACCAGACCTAAATCCACTTGATTTTTTTTATTGGGGATGCATTAAGGAAATCGTATACAGCTAGCCGATCAGGTCTTTAGAGGAGCTAAGAAATCGTGTGGAGGCAGCTGCATTACAAATTTCTGAGCAAAACCTTGCACGTTCACTAAGACGTTCATTTATTCGGAGGTGCAGAACCTGTATAAGAGTGGGTGGAAAACAGTTTGAGCATTTGCTTTAAATAAAAAAAAATTAAAAAAATTATCTATTTTTGTTTTTGTTTTCTAACTAAGTGATCATGTGATTTAAAGCTGGCTCAAAAACTTTTTGTTTAGAGAAAATAACAAATAAACTAATAGCAACCAACAAAATATTTGATGGGTTTGTTAAAGCCCAATAGAACAGGTAAGATTCAAAACAAGCTCGAAAATGTAACCGTTTTTTGCACTTTTTTGACATTTTTATCAATAATGCATTCGGCCCTAGAAGTTGAAAGCTTGGATTTATCATAAGGACAACATCGTAGAAACAGCCAATAAATCAAAAATCTGCTATGTTCAACGCTTGGTATTATTTTCACGTTTACTGTGCTAATTTTGAAAACTTATGTTTTTTGCTAAATTTACTCTAGTATTGCAGATTTTTACCAATAACTTGCTATTGACTCTAGATATAATAATAGGTAATACCATTTTGAAATCTGCATTTAACGCGCATATTTTTAAAATAGTTGGCCACTCAGGTATTTATGCATTTTTTTTATACCAGCTATGATTTAACTTTTTCAAAAATTATTTGTTTTCACATTTTGCATTGAAATTCAATGTTAAATAATTTTTTTCTCTAAGAAGTCCAACAGTTATAATAATTTTCTTCTACTTATGTGTTGGCACAAGTAATGTCAAATATTCCTGCAAAAAGAAAATGATGGAGCTCATTAACTTTTAGTCGTGGTATTCAAAAATGTAAAGTAAGAAAAAAAATAATGCACTGAACAAAAAAATGCATATAACTTTTCTTGTGGTTGGGATAGAACTTTTTTGTATCAGTTTTCAGGACGGTCATAAAGTCTACTATGCGGCATTTCAGGGTTATCCATTACTTACGGGACACCCTGTATATGTATATGTATATTTATAATAGATAATATAAAATAATAAGTACCTATCTACTAAATGGCGTTCACCATCTAATATCATATATTTGTCATATCTCCTTAAATATGCACGCAAATATCAACCTACAAAATTAAAACAATTTCTTCCTATCCCTACTTGATATAAGAAATTCTTGTACAACTTAAAGTGGCAACATTACTCAACTTGCTACAGCATATCTCACACACAACGAAAGAAAAAATAAAATCATTATTTCCTTTTAAAATTATATATATTATCTTATTTCATATATATATCATATCTACTTAAATATCAAACTACAAAATTTAAATAATTTCTTCCTATCCCTAGTTCATATACAAAATTCTTATATAACTTATATTCTTTAGTGGCAACATTGGTTGTAGCCTTTTATTTGGGCATACAGTAATACTTACTTGACTTTGCTACAGTATATCTCGCACACAGCGAAAAGAAAAAATACAACCGCTAATTCCTTTTAAAATTATATTTATTATCCTACTTCCCCGTTAAATAGAGCAAAAAAAGCTTCAAACTTCCCTTTCGTAAACAAAATTGGTGGAAGAAAATAACAAAAAAGAGTTTAGTGTTTACTCCCTTGCACTAGCTTTAATTTTGTATGCGTTGTTCTCGTTCATTTATTGTTGCCTTGAACGTCATTCTAATCGTCAATTCTCTCAGTTTCTCCCTGTCCTGTACTCTCCAATCTCTACAATTTCGTAGGACTGGTAGTGCTCACCTCGAATCTCTCTTTCGATCTTCTTCATGATAGTACTATAGTTTTTATATACAAGGCATATACAAAAATTCAATTTACTCTATGCACGAACCATTCGCAGCCATTAGTTAAAAAAACAAGTTGGTGCGTATCCGTAATTCTGTCTTTCCTCTTTCAAGTTTACCCATACCGAGAGTTTGTTTTTTTCTTAATACCCAGCGCTAAGATGTTTACACATCAAAAAGGTTTGTACTTGTTATTAAATCCTTTATAAACTACTGTTTCAAGGATAGTTCATAAATTACTTCTTTAAAATACATTTTTTTTAGATATATTGATAGATATAATGTTTAGCAACTCGCGTGCTGCAGCCATTCTGCGAATGGTAAATTCAAAAAAAAAAAAAAAATATGCAACCAGTTAAATTCACCAGAGACTCCTTCATCAAGCGGTGTAAATAATGAGCTTCAATTTCTGGCAGATGGAATTTTTGACGATACCGAAGCGGATCCTAATAGGCCAAGAGCCCAAAGCAAATTTTTGGAGTGGATTGATAACCAAAATATGAGTATGAGTGTTTGTAGGTGCATATATCCCGGTATCAAAAACAACCGTCTGGCAGGTTTATTTTTCAGCCCTTGACGGGGGTGGGGGTTTGAAAATAGTGATTTTCCAGTTTATTTTGTCAGAGATATTACCACTTCAATAAAATTAAAAAAATATGTTATATAATGCTCTGTCAGTTTCTTTAAGTCAAAACGTCATAACCTTGGCAATCCAACCATTAGAACTCAAAATATAAGCTTTTTACGAGGACCTTATCGTCTTTTTCTTGGAGAATTATAATAAAACACAAAAATCAACAAAACAAAGTCTCCAAAATAAATCGATTAAGGTTCGCTTAAAAGCCTAATATCTTGAGTTCTATTGGATGGATTGCCAAGATTATGACGTTTAGGCTTAAAGAAATTAAAAGAGCATCACATAATTATTTTTTTAATTTATAGAAGTGGTAACACATCTGACAAAATAAACTGGAAAATCGATATTTTCAAACCCCCAACCCACCAAAGACTGAAAAAGAAACCTGCCAGACGGTTGTTTTTGATACCGCGATATATGCACCTAAAAACCCTCATACTCATATCTTGGTTATCTATCCACTACCAAAACAACACAAATAAAAGCTCTTTTTCTTCTCATTAAATTTTAAAAGCCTCATGAAGGTCATAAGAACCTGTGAACATATACATACATACTCATTCATACATAATGTTTTGATATCCCATTTTCTTTTTTTACAGATTGGAATTAAAAATAGCTACATACAAAGGTAATAATTTTTCATTATGTCAGGTCTGAGGATGAAAAGCAACATGAGATTGAACTCCAAAAAATATTCCTAGTCCACAGGATTTGTGGAAATTATGCAGAAATTATTTATGTGACGATCTTAAGAAAGAAAACAAATTTTTAAAGTGTTTTAAATTGATTTATATTTCAGTGAATGATCAAAAAAAAAAAAAAAAAAATAATTGTGCGCGTATCCAAACAAGAAAAATCCGATTAAAATATACACAATTCGCCAAAAAAACAATTCCCCTAATGAAAATAGATCCTGGCCGATATGTGCCGCTTGGATTTTGGGGTGTAGGTACCTACTTTTTTTTACTTTAATGCGCGCACAATTATTTTCGTTCTTTTATACTTATTAGTACTATCTTACGAAATATAAACAAATTGAATACACTTTAATATTTTATTTGTTATCCGGGCAATCATTCTTTTGCTTTTTGTGGCAACAAAATTGCTGTCAAATAGCACATACACAATTTGTTTAATTTCTTGACATTTTGAAAATATGAATAAATTCGTTTCACTTTTTCTCGTAAACTTCGTATGTAAGAGGAGCAGAACCTATTTTTTGTATACAGGGATGTGAGCAAACTCAGTTTTAACTAAAATATCCCGATAATTTCCCTTTTCTACATTGGTGAAACTGAAAAAATTTATTGGTCTGTTATAATTTAAGAGGAGTTTAGATAAAAGCGATTTTAGTGAATGTTTATGAAATTGGCCATTAAAGTTTTAAAAATAAAAACCAAAAAATATCATCTTAAATCTCTTTTTTTCCACTTTTGCACACGCAAATCATCTTAAATGGACATAAGAATTGAAAACGTCCTTCGAAAAAACGAGCCAAATATCTTATCTCAACTTAAGATTTTGGAAATTAATATAAAATACAATTTAAAGAAAAGCCAAACTATCTTAAGTCATATTTTTCCTTATAACGGGCGAAATATTATAATTATCTTTTTTAAATAAATTAAAAAAAAAAGATCATAAGATTTGACATCTAAATGATTTGTTCAATAAAGTCTACACTTGAAAGATTTTTTGGGAGGAAGCTTTGAAGTGTTTTTTTGCTCTCCTGAAAAATCATCAAAATTGACTTAAGATACTTTACCTTTTCAGCCGAGATATATTACCCAAAACCATTTTAAAATATTGGGATATTAATGAAATTCAGTATAAATGTTTCATTTGGCATGCTTACCAAGAGTAAAAAGAGTTCCCACAAATATCTTTGTTTAAAGCGTGTTTTTTTGACGGAGAGATGCAAGTGAGTGCTTATTGCCATAACATCCAAGAACAAATTCTGACACTTATTAGGGCTGGCCACGAGACGAGAAAAGTCTCGGTCTCGATCTCGGTCTCGCATGACGACACCGAGACGAGACTGCCTTCTAAGCAACCGAGACGAGACCGAGACGAGACTGTTTATTGGTACCTAAATTTACAGAGAGTCTAATAAATTGAAAAATCCAAAGTCAGTTAAGTATTTATTTTCTTAAACTATAATCGAAAATATTTCGTTCCAATAATCAACAGGTTGTCCCGAAATCGTATTTTTCGAAGACGAGACCGAGACGAGACTAAATAAAACGAGACCGAGACTAAAAATTTTCGATTTTAACGAGACCGAGACGAAACTTACAGAAGTTTCGCAGAGTCTCGTCTCGTGGACAGCCCTAAGAATTATGAACTCTGCTTAAAATATTAAAGTTATATTGGCTCCCAAGGATCAAAAGAGTCCGTACAAATACCTACGGTGTTCTTTGGGGTGTAATGTTGAACCCGCTTAACGGAAAAAACAGTTATTTCTACTTCAAAATTAATCAACTTTTTAAAGGGTGCCTGTATCATACTGGTTTTTCTTTTATTAGATTCGGCGTTAAAAAATACCTTTAAGTCATATATCATGTGTAGCTCATCCCAGATAGCCATTCCTATTTTTAAAAACTCAACTTTTTGAATTTTTTTCATGCCAATCGTTTGTGACTGTTTGTGACAGTAATAAAAAGTTTTGTGTTTTGCTAGTTATTTAGTTATTAACAAATTAAAAAAAACGTACCAGTTAGCCATTTTGTTTTTTTGAAATCTGTAGTAGTATAGACTTTTTTATACTCAATCGATCAGAAATCGTTTGTGACTTCTGAATATATCAATAAAATCGTTTCTGACAACGTAGTTTTCGAGAAAAATTAGAAAACTGATTTGAATTCACCACATAGGTGCTGCAGTATGTGTACCGTGTACCTGATTCATGATGCTGAGGTAAGTATTATGCTTTGAGGTGAGCAACATGTTGCAATGATAAATAAGTATAAAAGATGAATTTTAAAAATAAAATAGGGTTGTTTCTACTTCAAAGATGGGAAATGGACTTTGAATTTTGAATTTATTAACAAAAAAAAGTGCTACTACCATTTGCAACTACACTATCACGGATAGAGCTTGTATAATGTTTTACTTCAATCGACGGAAATTTTTTTACAAATTTCAAATTTACCGATAAAATCGTTTGTGGCTACCCAGTTTGTTTGTGACAGCCTATTTTCCAAAAACTCGTAGTGGCTGGTTTAAATTTATCCTCATTCCATTGAAAATTGTTTCTAAAATTGGAATTTACCAAAGAAATCGTTGGTGACAACCTAGTTTGTTTGTGACAGCTGTTAAAGTCGGAACTATTTTGTTCCGACTGGCTGTTCAGGGCATATAAACCTTGACCAGATCGTGGAGTATACAAAAGGTTCTTTGTACCTTTGTATATTGCAGCGATTGTTTTCTTTTCTGAATATTATTGCCCCTTACCACTGGTGGGGGGAAGCAATAATAATAAAGTAGACTGGACACCTTTTTGATCGTGAATGATAGAATTTTATTAACTTACAATGCTATTTATACAATAATTTTGGTTAATTAGCTAAATTTACAAACATCAAAAATACATACATAATTACTATAATACAGAGGAAAGAAAGAAATATGATATATTTCTGCCAGTTATGTTTTGAACCTGCATGCAGAATGCTGACTATTGGGATTATTTTACCTGCAGAACACTGCTGACTATTATGAAAAATATGCGAGAAATATGATTCGAAAATAAAGCATACAGAGAAGCTGTTGCTGTTGTTATTTATTATACAAACAGAGAAGCTGTTGTAGGGTAAATAATAAATTGTGAATTAAAAGTGTTGGTATACGATAATCTGATGGATTAAAATATACATTCTCCGCCCGTTGAACTATGTTCGAAACTATAGCGCCATTTCAAAGGATATATTACTGGGATTCTTGTCGTTGAGTTCTTCTGTTTTTCGGTTGAGGCTGTCCTTATTGTTCGCTGATGTTCTGCTAGGATTTCTTTCGTCTTTTGAAGTAACTGTCTTAGATTTGCAGTAATAGCGGTATGACCATCGAAACAAGCACAGTAGGATTATGATGCATGTGAATAATGCGACGTAGCTCACTGTAAATTGGTGCACATCATTTTGATATATAATTGAAGGCAACGCTTTAGTTATATTTATGAGTTCTCGCTTGAGTGCATCCAATTCCTCCAAATGTTTTTTGTAAGGCAAGGTTTCGTAAGAAGCTGTAAGGAGATTATCTGGTAATGCATAATTGGATAGGTTTGCAGCTGGAGAGAGTGACATTCTAGAGACCGTTCTTTGAATAAAATGGCCACGTAAGGTTACGAAGTCATCTTTAATAATGCAGCCGGGTTGAATTTGCAGAATTCCACAACCCTCCAAAACAGTCTGTGTTACGGTTTCATTGCAAACTACATTTAGTGTGGTTCTAAACTTTAAAACGTTAATCCATTCGTTTGGCTTGTTCAGTTGGATCCCATAAGGACCATCATTGGCGCTTACAACCTTGCATGCAGGAGATTGTTGACCATAGTTTAAGAAGTTGATTTCACAAGAGCTTACTTCGGATCCACGTCTGTAAATCGGACGTTGCAGGTGGCATATAGCCTTTCTTCAGTAAGGGAGAAACATCCTTGAAACTCTATTGTTGATAGGGGGTAGTACTGGTCACGGTGTAGGTTGATCATAATGTAGTCGGTTGATGGTTGTATAGTCGAAAATGACTCTCCGATAAGAACTGGAACAGGAGTCACTTTGAAGACCTCAAACTCATCAAGACTTAGGAGCGGCAATTAAATTTTAAAGATGATGTGTTCTTTCAAAGTTTTGCCATGAATGCGTCGGAATTTTGTCTGGGGTAACTGGAAGCCGGACTGAAGATGGTAGATTTGCTTTTATATTTGTGAGCTCCTGTTTTATTTGAGCAGGTGAAATAAGCTGAGGGTTTATTTTCCCATGATTATCGATCATTACGTCTATTTATGAAGCTTGGGTCTATTGGAATTGTGAAGAAACTAATATGAGTTGCAGTGCGATTGAATTGAAAAGTTGACGCAGCCTTTCCTGGTGGTATTGCTGTCTTATATCATTAACAAGAGCTGCGAACTGTTTGAGGTTTTCGTCTATCTCTTCAAAACGGGAACTCGTCTCCTGCTCATTTTGTTTAATAATATTTATGGTGGCGTCAATTATTGAAGTCTGGTTTCGAATAAGGTTAACTATATGACCTTCATCTTGCTTGATTTTGGTAGCGGACATTTCGTTGGCGTATTCATCATCAAGGACTCCAAATAAGGCATAAGCGACATTGCCTATGAAATTTAAAGCTCCACGACGAGCTCTCTGACTGATTGATTTTACGGACAGGAGATCATTATCCCTTTTGATGTCTGCGTTTATCGGGTCAAATTGAAGGAGTGTCCCTTTGCAAGTTTTGTTTTTATTTGGGAGCAAATGGCAAATTTCTGCTAGCTTTCTACTATAGGTTGCTATCGAATGGTATCGGTCCAATAAGGGTCCATGTCATAATAGGCAATTATATTCCAACTACTTGAGGTTACGCCTGAGGTTCCGAAATTTTCGAAGTAGATCCCTGGCTATGACAGAAACGGTTGAATCCTGACTGGAGCACATGCTATTATGGGAGCGAATAGAAACATTAAGAGTATAGCAAGGGTTGCTGATGCAATGGAAGGCTTGAACCTTTTTTTGGGTGCAAATGTGGCAAAGTTGACGAGCACTAACTTGAAGAGTTATCTGCCTTTTCCTTTGGATTGACATCATCATCTTGAATTGGAACTGGAAGTGGAGCCAATCTGTGTATAGCACGACGGAATATCCAAGTAGCTGTCCGCACATCTGCTACTTGAACAAGTCCATCATCTCCAGTTATAACGTTAGTGATACGTCCAAGTGGCCATTGCAAGCTTGGTGTGTTGTCTTCCTTGATTATGACCATCATTCCAGGTTCTGCATTCAGACATCTCTCCTTCCATTTATACCTGTGCTGTAGCTGATTCAGGTAATCACGTGACCATCGCCGCCAGAACTCATTTTTGATATGCTTTACAAGATTCCAGCGAGCAAGAATCCCTGAATCATCTGATGTGGCTGCATTAGGATCAACATTGTTAATGAGAGGTTCTCCAATAAGGAAATGGCCTGGTGTAAGAGCAGTAAGATCGTTTGGCGAATCGGACATTGGAGTTATTGGCCTTGAATTTAAAATAGCTTCAACTTGAATGGAAGCAGTTTCAAGTTCCTCGTATGTCAATGAAGCTCCTGCAAGAGTGTGCTATAGAAGATGCTTCGATGATTTGATTGCACCTTCCCATTGACCACCTAAATGCGGTGAACGTGGTGGAATGAAATGAAAGTCACATCCTTTGGTAGTGCATGAGGATGTTATTTTCTCTCTTTCTGTCTCGGATTCCATAAAAGACATTAGATCAGATAGCTGGTTTTTGGCGCCAACAAAGTTCGTTGCATTATCGTAATATATGTTCCTGCAATGGCCTCTCCTGGCCATGAATCGTTTAAGCGCCCCTATGAAACCTTGTGCAGTTAAATCGGTTACAAGCTCCAAATGGCTGGATTTGGTGGAAAAACAGCAGAAGATCGCAATGTAAGATTTTTGAGGCCGTTTGCCTCTTATCTTGTAGTGTGTAGATATCGGACCGCAAAAGTCAACGCCTGTATTGATGCAAGGCCTTGCTGGTTGAATTCTATCCGCAGGTAAATTTCCCATTTGTTGCGACAAAAGCTTTGGTGTGGCACGAGCAAAATCGACACACTTATGTAGCACTGACCGAGCAAGCGTCTTTCCTCTCACTGCCCAAATGGTCTGTCTAGCAATCGAAAGCATGCTTTGTGGACCAACATGATTGTTGTCTTCATGAATTTCAACAAATATCATTCTACTGTACTGGTGACTATATGGGATCAATATGGGATGCTTAGCGTCGTATGCAAAGACGATGCTTTTAAGCGCCCGCCACACGAATCAGTCCTTCTTCATCTAGAAAGGGTGCCAGACTCTTATAAGGATTTGTATTTGGTACTTCACCCTCGTCGTTCAGATGCTCGATTTCATCCTTGAATTGCTCGTGTTGCATGTTTTTGTAGACAATATTTTTTGCTTCATTTAGTTCCACAACTGATAGAGGACCATTTTTCAGCTTGATTTTTTCTAGTTTTAACACAATTTCTTCAATTGACACTTCTTCTTTGTTTTTCCTGATTTTGGTTATTGTCGCCTTTTGTCCCAGATTGTGGATGTATCTCAGCATAAAGCCAACTATTCGTTCTGCTAATTTGAAGGAATTTTTATGATTGATGGCAGTTAAAATTCCTTCTTGATGCGGGGGTGAATCGTGTACAGCGGCCCCCAAAGATAGATTCTCTTCAATTGGTTTGTATTTTGGTGGCCAAATTGAAGTGGCCCCATGAAGAAACATTGGTCCGTAGAACCAAATGTTGCACTCTTGAAGTCGTTCAGGGCCTATCCCTCGTGATAGCACATCAGCTGGATTTTCTTTTGGAGGGACATGGTGCCATTGCTGAGGAATTGTACTTTGTTGAATACGCGCTACTCGATTAGCAACAAAAATAGGGAGTGAGGCGGATGATGATGAGTTAATCCAAGCAAGAACAATTTCTGAGTCTGTCCATAAGAATGTTGCCTCATTATGGATCCTTAGGTCCTTTTATATACGAAGCAGTAGCTCAGTGGCAAGGCAAGCGGCACAAAGCTCTTGTCTGGGGATAGTTGCTTGCTGTGCTAATTTGGTTCGTTTTGACGGTGCTACTCTTGATTTGGAGCATAGTAATCGCGCCGTGATAGTATTGTCACTGTTAATAGATCGGACGTATACTGCTAATACGTATCAGCAAATACGTGATATTGTACGTTTTTGGGGCTTTTGTGTGCAAATATGTGTCTATCAATATTGATGTTGTTGAGAGATTGTAGACCTTTACGATACTTAAGCCATCTCGTCTGCATCCCAATCAAGCTTTAACTCCCACAGTTTATGAAAAAACATTTTTGCGACGACGACCACCGGAGCCATAATTCCAAGTGGATCAAACAAATGTGCGATGTCGGAATATGCAGACCGCTTGGTTACGCGAACTTTATCAACCCAGGATGTCTTGACACAGTTATTTTAGGTAGTTTGAGGGCTTGCTGCGGTGTGGAAGAAAGGTTCATGCTAGGTGGAAACACATTTTTGGTCGAGATTTGTTCAGATCTGCTGGTCAGAGAGATCAAATATTCTTGGACATCGGCTTCTATGGTGTAAAGCTCGACAAAGTTGTATCCATCTTGTTTTGGATCCTCTGAAATTTCGTTAATCAAACGATGTGTTTCTTCTGCTTCCATCCAGTATTTTTGCAGTGTATTTAATTTCACGCTATAAAAGGTTAAACTCCAAGTGTCTTCCGAAGTGTTTTTAAGGCAACCAAGCAATCGCTGCAAAGACTGTATTGTGGTTCTTTGCCTTCTTATAACCCTAGTTAATCAGATGCTGGAATTGTTATGGACGGCTGTGTTTCATCTGTTTTCTTGAGACTTGATGGACAACCAGCCCAGTTGATTTAATTGACGGGTCGGCATCTATGGGCACAATTGACTCCAAGGTTTGCTTTAGCTCAATGAAAGCCTGTTTAACCTTCTCGTACGTGTTGGATTGCACGTACGGAGTGTCCGCCTTCACATTATCTTTTATTTGGTCATGATTGTTAGCAATTTCCAACCATAGCGCTTCTAAAGATCTTAGTTTTTTGGCCTTATAGTCGACTGTTTTTCGATCGGGACCATCTTTACCAACATTGATCTTGAGTCGTGACAGCTCGTCAGTTATGGTCTTTTGCCTAGCCACGAGGGTATATACCTTCAACTCATCCATATTGTTTCTGATAGATGCCGGACCTCAGGAACTCTGGAAACTCTGATATTTAGTCTATGATTGCAGACTAAGTGCTTATGTCCAATGTAGTGGATTCTACGGACTCTGGAACTCAGGAACTGCTGACGCCTGGTCTATGATTGCAGACCAGCTGCTTCTCTCCACTGTAGTGGATTCTCGATCTCGGGAACTCTGGAACTGCTGATACTTGATCTATGATTGCAGGCCAGGTGCTTATGTCCAGTGAAGTGGATTCTCGAACTCGGAACTCTGGAACTCAGGAATTGCTGATACCTGGTCTATGATTGCAGACCAGTGCTTTTGTCCACTGAAGTAGATTCTCGAACTCGGAGCTCTGGAACTCAGGAATTGCTGATACCTGGTCTATTTTTGCAGGCCAGGTGCTTATGTCCACTGTAGTGGATTCTCGAACTCGGAACAATGGAACTCAGGAATTGCTGATACCTGGTCTATGATTGCAGACCAGTGCTTTTGTCGACTGAAGTGGATTCTCGAACTCAGGAACTCTGGAAATCAGAACTGTTGAACCTGGTCTATGACTAAAAACCAAGTGCTTATGTCCACTGTAGTGGATTCTCGAACTCGGAACTCAGGAACTGATGAACCTGGTCTATGACTGAAGACCAAGTGCTTGTGTCCACTGTAGTGGATTCTCGAACTCGAACTCTGGAACCAAGGAATTGCTGATAACTGGTCTAGATTGCAGACCAGTTGCTTCTGTCCACTGTAGTGGATTCTCGAACTCAGGAACTCTGGAACTCAGAACTGATGAACCTGGTCTATGACTGAAGACCATGTGCTTATATCCACTGTAGTGTATTCTCGAACTCGGGAACTGACTTCACTTACGATCAAAAAGGGTGCAGAATACTATCACGTCGGGGTCACCAATGATAAAGTCGGAACTATTTTGTTCCGACTGTCTGTTCAGGGCACATAAACCTTGACCAGACCGTGGAGTATACAGAAGGTTCTTTGTACCTTTGTATATTGCAGCGATTGTTTTCTTTTCTGAATATTATTGCCCCTTACCACTGGTGGGGGGAAGCAATAATAATAAAGTAGACTGGACACCTTTTTGATCGTGAATGATAGAATTTTATTAACTTACAATGCTATTTATACAATAATTTTGGTTAATTAGCTAAATTTACAAACATCAAAAATATATACATAATTACTATAATACAGAGGAAAGAAAGAAATATGATATATTTCTGCCAGGTATGTTTTGAACCTGCATGCAGAATGCTGACTATTGGGATTATTTTACCTGCAGAAAACTGCTGACTGTTATGAAAAATATGCGAGAAATATGATTTGAAAATAAAGCATACAGAGAAGCTGTTGCTGTTGTTATTTATTATACAAACAGAGAAGCTGTTGTAGGGTAAATAATAAATTGTGAATTAAAAGTGTTGGTAAACGATAATCTGATGGATTAAAATATACATTCTCCGCCCGTTGAACTATGTTCGAAACTATAGCGCCATTTCAAAGGATATATTACTGGGATTCTTGTCGTTGAGTTCTTCTGTTTTTCGGTTGAGGCTGCCCTTATTGTTCGCTGATGTTCTGCTAGGATTTCTTTCGTCTTTTGAAGTAACTGTCTTAGATTTGCAGTAATAGCGGTATGACCATCGAAACAAGCACAGTAGGATTATGATGCATGTGAATAATGCGACGTAGCTCACTGTAAATTGGTGCACATCATTTTGATATATAATTGAAGGCAACGCTTTAGTTATATTTATGAGTTCTCGCTTGAGTGCATCCAATTCCTCCAAATGTTTTTTGTAAGGCAAGGTTTCGTAAGAAGCTGTAAGGAGATTATCTGGTAATGCATAATTGGATAGGTTTGCAGCTGGAGAGAGTGACATTCTAGAGACCGTTCTTTGAATAAAATGGCCACGTAAGGTTACGAAGTCATCTTTAATAATGCAGCCGGGTTGAATTTGCAGAATTCCACAACCCTCCAAAACAGTCTGTGTTACGGTTTCATTGCAAACTACATTTAGTGTGGTTCTAAACTTTAAAACGTTAATCCATTCGTTTGGCTTGTTCAGTTGGATCCCATAAGGACCATCATTGGCGCTTACAACCTTGCATGCAGGAGATTGTTGACCATAGTTTAAGAAGTTGATTTCACAAGAGCTTACTTCGGATCCACGTCTGTAAATCGGACGTTGCAGGTGGCATATAGCCTTTCTTCAGTAAGGGAGAAACATCCTTGAAACTCTATTGTTGATAGGGGGTAGTACTGGTCACGGTGTAGGTTGATCATAATGTAGTCGGTTGATGGTTGTATAGTCGAAAATGACTCTCCGATAAGAACTGGAACAGGAGTCACTTTGAAGACCTCAAACTCATCAAGACTTAGGAGCGGCAATTAAATTTTAAAGATGATGTGTTCTTTCAAAGTTTTGCCATGAATGCGTCGGAATTTTGTCTGGGGTAACTGGAAGCCGGACTGAAGATGGTAGATTTGCTTTTATATTTGTGAGCTCCTGTTTTATTTGAGCAGGTGAAATAAGCTGAGGGTTTATTTTCCCATGATTATCGATCATTACGTCTATTTATGAAGCTTGGGTCTATTGGAATTGTGAAGAAACTAATATGAGTTGCAGTGCGATTGAATTGAAAAGTTGACGCAGCCTTTCCTGGTGGTATTGCTGTCTTATATCATTAACAAGAGCTGCGAACTGTTTGAGGTTTTCGTCTATCTCTTCAAAACGGGAACTCGTCTGCTGCTCATTTTGTTTAATAATATTTATGGTGGCGTCAATTATTGAAGTCTGGTTTCGAATAAGGTTAACTATATGACCTTCATCTTGCTTGATTTTGGTAGCGGACATTTCGTTGGCGTATTCATCATCAAGGACTCCAAATAAGGCATAAGCGACATTGCCTATGAAATTTAAAGCTCCACGACGAGCTCTCTGACTGATTGATTTTACGGACAGGAGATCATTATCCCTTTTGATGTCTGCGTTTATCGGGTCAAATTGAAGGAGTGTCCCTTTGCAAGTTTTGTTTTTATTTGGGAGCAAATGGCAAATTTCTGCTAGCTTTCTACTATAGGTTGCTATCGAATGGTATCGGTCCAATAAGGGTCCATGTCATAATAGGCAATTATATTCCAACTACTTGAGGTTACGCCTGAGGTTCCGAAATTTTCGAAGTAGATCCCTGGCTATGACAGAAACGGTTGAATCCTGACTGGAGCACATGCTATTATGGGAGCGAATAGAAACATTAAGAGTATAGCAAGGGTTGCTGATACAATGGAAGGCTTGAACCTTTTTTTGGGTGCAAATGTGGCAAAGTTGACGAGCACTAACTTGAAGAGTTATCTGCCTTTTCCTTTGGATTGACATCATCATCTTGAATTGGAACTGGAAGTGGAGCCAATCTGTGTATAGCACGACGGAATATCCAAGTAGCTGTCCGCACATCTGCTACTTGAACAAGTCCATCATCTCCAGTTATAACGTTAGTGATACGTCCAAGTGGCCATTGCAAGCTTGGTGTGTTGTCTTCCTTGATTATGACCATCATTCCAGGTTCTGCATTCAGACATCTCTCCTTCCATTTATACCTGTGCTGTAGCTGATTCAGGTAATCACGTGACCATCGCCGCCAGAACTCATTTTTGATATGCTTTACAAGATTCCAGCGAGCAAGAATCCCTGAATCATCTGATGTGGCTGCATTAGGATCAACATTGTTAATGAGAGGTTCTCCAATAAGGAAATGGCCTGGTGTAAGAGCAGTAAGATCGTTTGGCGAATCGGACATTGGAGTTATTGGCCTTGAATTTAAAATAGCTTCAACTTGAATGGAAGCAGTTTCAAGTTCCTCGTATGTCAATGAAGCTCCTGCAAGAGTGTGCTATAGAAGATGCTTCGATGATTTGATTGCACCTTCCCATTGACCACCTAAATGCGGTGAACGTGGTGGAATGAAATGAAAGTCACATCCTTTGGTAGTGCATGAGGATGTTATTTTCTCTCTTTCTGTCTCGGATTCCATAAAAGACATTAGATCAGATAGCTGGTTTTTGGCGCCAACAAAGTTCGTTGCATTATCGTAATATATGTTCCTGCAATGGCCTCTCCTGGCCATGAATCGTTTAAGCGCCCCTATGAAACCTTGTGCAGTTAAATCGGTTACAAGCTCCAAATGGCTGGATTTGGTGGAAAAACAGCAGAAGATCGCAATGTAAGATTTTTGAGGCCGTTTGCCTCTTATCTTGTAGTGTGTAGATATCGGACCGCAAAAGTCAACGCCTGTATTGATGCAAGGCCTTGCTGGTTGAATTCTATCCGCAGGTAAATTTCCCATTTGTTGCGACAAAAGCTTTGGTGTGGCACGAGCAAAATCGACACACTTATGTAGCACTGACCGAGCAAGCGTCTTTCCTCTCACTGCCCAAATGGTCTGTCTAGCAATCGAAAGCATGCTTTGTGGACCAACATGATTGTTGTCTTCATGAATTTCAACAAATATCATTCTACTGTACTGGTGACTATATGGGATCAATATGGGATGCTTAGCGTCGTATGCAAAGACGATGCTTTTAAGCGCCCGCCACACGAATCAGTCCTTCTTCATCTAGAAAGGGTGCCAGACTCTTATAAGGATTTGTATTTGGTACTTCACCCTCGTCGTTCAGATGCTCGATTTCATCCTTGAATTGCTCGTGTTGCATGTTTTTGTAGACAATATTTTTTGCTTCATTTAGTTCCACAACTGATAGAGGACCATTTTTCAGCTTGATTTTTGCTAGTTTTAACACAATTTCTTCAATTGACACTTCTTCTTTGTTTTTCCTGATTTTGGTTATTGTCGCCTTTTGTCCCAGATTGTGGATGTATCTCAGCATAAAGCCAACTATTCGTTCTGCTAATTTGAAGGAATTTTTATGATTGATGGCAGTTAAAATTCCTTCTTGATGCGGGGGTGAATCGTGTACAGCGGCCCCCAAAGATAGATTCTCTTCAATTGGTTTGTATTTTGGTGGCCAAATTGAAGTGGCCCCATGAAGAAACTTTGGTCCGTAGAACCAAATGTTGCACTCTTGAAGTCGTTCAGGGCCTATCCCTCGTGATAGCACATCAGCTGGATTTTCTTTTGGAGGGACATGGTGCCATTGCTGAGGAATTGTACTTTGTTGAATACGCGCTACTCGATTAGCAACAAAAATAGGGAGTGAGGCGGATGATGATGAGTTAATCCAAGCAAGAACAATTTCTGAGTCTGTCCATAAGAATGTTGCCTCATTATGGATCCTTAGGTCCTTTTATATACGAAGCAGTAGCTCAGTGGCAAGGCAAGCGGCACAAAGCTCTTGTCTGGGGATAGTTGCTTGCTGTGCTAATTTGGTTCGTTTTGACGGTGCTACTCTTGATTTGGAGCATAGTAATCGCGCCGTGATAGTATTGTCACTGTTAATACGTATCAGCAAATACGTGATATTGTACGTTTTTGGGGCTTTTGTGTGCAAATATGTGTCTATCAATATTGATGTTGTTGAGAGATTGTAGACCTTTACGATACTTAAGCCATCTCGTCTGCATCCCAATCAAGCTTTAACTCCCACAGTTTATGAAAAAACATTTTTGCGACGACGACCACCGGAGCCATAATTCCAAGTGGATCAAACAAATGTGCGATGTCGGAATATGCAGACCGCTTGGTTACGCGAACTTTATCAACCCAGGATGTCTTGACACAGTTATTTTAGGTAGTTTGAGGGCTTGCTGCGGTGTGGAAGAAAGGTTCATGCTAGGTGGAAACACATTTTTGGTCGAGATTTGTTCAGATCTGCTGGTCAGAGAGATCAAATATTCTTGGACATCGGCTTCTATGGTGTAAAGCTCGACAAAGTTGTATCCATCTTGTTTTGGATCCTCTGAAATTTCGTTAATCAAACGATGTGTTTCTTCTGCTTCCATCCAGTATTTTTGCAGTGTATTTAATTTCACGCTATAAAAGGTTAAACTCCAAGTGTCTTCCGAAGTGTTTTTAAGGCAACCAAGCAATCGCTGCAAAGACTGTATTGTGGTTCTTTGCCTTCTTATAACCCTAGTTAATCAGATGCTGGAATTGTTATGGACGGCTGTGTTTCATCTGTTTTCTTGAGACTTGATGGACAACCAGCCCAGTTGATTTAATTGACGGGTCGGCATCTATGGGCACAATTGACTCCAAGGTTTGCTTTAGCTCAATGAAAGCCTGTTTAACCTTCTCGTACGTGTTGGATTGCACGTACGGAGTGTCCGCCTTCACATTATCTTTTATTTGGTCATGATTGTTAGCAATTTCCAACCATAGCGCTTCTAAAGATCTTAGTTTTTTGGCCTTATAGTCGACTGTTTTTCGATCGGGACCATCTTTACCAACATTGATCTTGAGTCGTGACAGCTCGTCAGTTATGGTCTTTTGCCTAGCCACGAGGGTATATACCTTCAACTCATCCATATTGTTTCTGATAGATGCCGGACCTCAGGAACTCTGGAAACTCTGATATTTAGTCTATGATTGCAGACTAAGTGCTTATGTCCAATGTAGTGGATTCTACGGACTCTGGAACTCAGGAACTGCTGACGCCTGGTCTATGATTGCAGACCAGCTGCTTCTCTCCACTGTAGTGGATTCTCGATCTCGGGAACTCTGGAACTGCTGATACCTGATCTATGATTGCAGGCCAGGTGCTTATGTCCAGTGAAGTGGATTCTCGAACTCGGAACTCTGGAACTCAGGAATTGCTGATACCTGGTCTATGATTGCAGACCAGTGCTTTTGTCCACTGAAGTAGATTCTCGAACTCGGAGCTCTGGAACTCAGGAATTGCTGATACCTGGTCTATTTTTGCAGGCCAGGTGCTTATGTCCACTGTAGTGGATTCTCGAACTCGGAACAATGGAACTCAGGAATTGCTGATACCTGGTCTATGATTGCAGACCAGTGCTTTTGTCGACTGAAGTGGATTCTCGAACTCAGGAACTCTGGAAATCAGAACTGTTGAACCTGGTCTATGACTAAAAACCAAGTGCTTATGTCCACTGTAGTGGATTCTCGAACTCGGAACTCAGGAACTGATGAACCTGGTCTATGACTGAAGACCAAGTGCTTGTGTCCACTGTAGTGGATTCTCGAACTCGAACTCTGGAACCAAGGAATTGCTGATAACTGGTCTAGATTGCAGACCAGTTGCTTCTGTCCACTGTAGTGGATTCTCGAACTCAGGAACTCTGGAACTCAGAACTGATGAACCTGGTCTATGACTGAAGACCATGTGCTTATATCCACTGTAGTGTATTCTCGAACTCGGGAACTGACTTCACTTACGATCAAAAAGGGTGCAGAATACTATCACGTCGGGGTCACCAATGATAAAGTCGGAACTATTTTGTTCCGACTGGCTGTTCAGGGCACATAAACCTTGACCAGACCGTGGAGTATACAGAAGGTTCTTTGTACCTTTGTATATTGCAGCGATTGTTTTCTTTTCTGAATATTATTGCCCCTTACCACTGGTGGGGGGAAGCAATAATAATAAAGTAGACTGGACACCTTTTTGATCGTGAATGATAGAATTTTATTAACTTACAATGCTATTTATACAATAATTTTGGTTAATTAGCTAAATTTACAAACATCAAAAATATATACATAATTACTATAATACAGAGGAAAGAAAGAAATATGATATATTTCTGCCAGGTATGTTTTGAACCTGCATGCAGAATGCTGACTATTGGGATTATTTTACCTGCAGAAAACTGCTGACTGTTATGAAAAATATGCGAGAAATATGATTTGAAAATAAAGCATACAGAGAAGCTGTTGCTGTTGTTATTTATTATACAAACAGAGAAGCTGTTGTAGGGTAAATAATAAATTGTGAATTAAAAGTGTTGGTAAACGATAATCTGATGGATTAAAATATACATTCTCCGCCCGTTGAACTATGTTCGAAACTATAGCGCCATTTCAAAGGATATATTACTGGGATTCTTGTCGTTGAGTTCTTCTGTTTTTCGGTTGAGGCTGCCCTTATTGTTCGCTGATGTTCTGCTAGGATTTCTTTCGTCTTTTGAAGTAACTGTCTTAGATTTGCAGTAATAGCGGTATGACCATCGAAACAAGCACAGTAGGATTATGATGCATGTGAATAATGCGACGTAGCTCACTGTAAATTGGTGCACATCATTTTGATATATAATTGAAGGCAACGCTTTAGTTATATTTATGAGTTCTCGCTTGAGTGCATCCAATTCCTCCAAATGTTTTTTGTAAGGCAAGGTTTCGTAAGAAGCTGTAAGGAGATTATCTGGTAATGCATAATTGGATAGGTTTGCAGCTGGAGAGAGTGACATTCTAGAGACCGTTCTTTGAATAAAATGGCCACGTAAGGTTACGAAGTCATCTTTAATAATGCAGCCGGGTTGAATTTGCAGAATTCCACAACCCTCCAAAACAGTCTGTGTTACGGTTTCATTGCAAACTACATTTAGTGTGGTTCTAAACTTTAAAACGTTAATCCATTCGTTTGGCTTGTTCAGTTGGATCCCATAAGGACCATCATTGGCGCTTACAACCTTGCATGCAGGAGATTGTTGACCATAGTTTAAGAAGTTGATTTCACAAGAGCTTACTTCGGATCCACGTCTGTAAATCGGACGTTGCAGGTGGCATATAGCCTTTCTTCAGTAAGGGAGAAACATCCTTGAAACTCTATTGTTGATAGGGGGTAGTACTGGTCACGGTGTAGGTTGATCATAATGTAGTCGGTTGATGGTTGTATAGTCGAAAATGACTCTCCGATAAGAACTGGAACAGGAGTCACTTTGAAGACCTCAAACTCATCAAGACTTAGGAGCGGCAATTAAATTTTAAAGATGATGTGTTCTTTCAAAGTTTTGCCATGAATGCGTCGGAATTTTGTCTGGGGTAACTGGAAGCCGGACTGAAGATGGTAGATTTGCTTTTATATTTGTGAGCTCCTGTTTTATTTGAGCAGGTGAAATAAGCTGAGGGTTTATTTTCCCATGATTATCGATCATTACGTCTATTTATGAAGCTTGGGTCTATTGGAATTGTGAAGAAACTAATATGAGTTGCAGTGCGATTGAATTGAAAAGTTGACGCAGCCTTTCCTGGTGGTATTGCTGTCTTATATCATTAACAAGAGCTGCGAACTGTTTGAGGTTTTCGTCTATCTCTTCAAAACGGGAACTCGTCTCCTGCTCATTTTGTTTAATAATATTTATGGTGGCGTCAATTATTGAAGTCTGGTTTCGAATAAGGTTAACTATATGACCTTCATCTTGCTTGATTTTGGTAGCGGACATTTCGTTGGCGTATTCATCATCAAGGACTCCAAATAAGGCATAAGCGACATTGCCTATGAAATTTAAAGCTCCACGACGAGCTCTCTGACTGATTGATTTTACGGACAGGAGATCATTATCCCTTTTGATGTCTGCGTTTATCGGGTCAAATTGAAGGAGTGTCCCTTTGCAAGTTTTGTTTTTATTTGGGAGCAAATGGCAAATTTCTGCTAGCTTTCTACTATAGGTTGCTATCGAATGGTATCGGTCCAATAAGGGTCCATGTCATAATAGGCAATTATATTCCAACTACTTGAGGTTACGCCTGAGGTTCCGAAATTTTCGAAGTAGATGCCTGGCTATGACAGAAACGGTTGAATCCTGACTGGAGCACATGCTATTATGGGAGCGAATAGAAACATTAAGAGTATAGCAAGGGTTGCTGATGCAATGGAAGGCTTGAACCTTTTTTTGGGTACTGGACCATCGTCAGACTTCTGGTGCAAATGTGGCAAAGTTGACGAGCACTAACTTGAAGAGTTATCTGCCTTTTCCTTTGGATTGACATCATCATCTTGAATTGGAACTGGAAGTGGAGCCAATCTGTGTATAGCACGACGGAATATCCAAGTAGCTGTCCGCACATCTGCTACTTGAACAAGTCCATCATCTCCAGTTATAACGTTAGTGATACGTCCAAGTGGCCATTGCAAGCTTGGTGTGTTGTCTTCCTTGATTATGACCATCATTCCAGGTTCTGCATTCAGACATCTCTCCTTCCATTTATACCTGTGCTGTAGCTGATTCAGGTAATCACGTGACCATCGCCGCCAGAACTCATTTTTGATATGCTTTACAAGATTCCAGCGAGCAAGAACCCCTGAATCATCTGATGTGGCTGCATTAGGATCAACATTGTTAATGAGAGGTTCTCCAATAAGGAAATGGCCTGGTGTAAGAGCAGTAAGATCGTTTGGCGAATCGGACATTGGAGTTATTGGCCTTGAATTTAAAATAGCTTCAACTTGAATGGAAGCAGTTTCAAGTTTCTCGTATGTCAATGAAGCTCCTGCAAGAGTGTGCTATAGAAGATGCTTCGATGATTTGACTGCACCTTCCCATAGACCACCGAAATGCGGTGAACGTGGTGGAATGAAATGAAAGTCACATCCTTTGGTAGTGCATGAGGATGTTATTTTCTCTCTTTCTGTCTCGGATTCCATAAAAGACATTAGATCAGATAGCTGGTTTTTGGCGCCAACAAAGTTCGTTGCATTATCGTAATATATGTTCCTGCAATGGCCTCTCCTGGCCATGAATCGTTTAAGCGCCCCTATGAAACCTTGTGCAGTTAAATCGGTTACAAGCTCCAAATGGCTGGATTTGGTGGAAAAACAGCAGAAGATCGCAATGTAAGATTTTTGAGGCCGTTTGCCTCTTATCTTGTAGTGTGTAGATATCGGACCGCAAAAGTCAACGCCTGTATTGATGAAAGGCCTTGCTGGTTGAATTCTATCCGCAGGTAAATTTCCCATTTGTTGCGACAAAAGCTTTGGTGTGGCACGAGCACAATCGACACACTTATGTAGCACTGACCGAGCAAGCGTCTTTCCTCTCACTGCCCAAATGGTCTGTCTAGCAATCGAAAGCATGCTTTGTGGACCAACATGATTGTTGTCTTCATGAATTTCAACAAATATCATTCTACTGTACTGGTGACTATATGGGATCAATATGGGATGCTTAGCGTCGTATGCAAAGACGATGCTTCTAAGCGCCCGCCCACACGAATCAGTCCTTCTTCATCTAGAAAGGGTGCCAGACTCTTATAAGGATTTGTATTTGGTACTTCACCCTCGTCGTTCAGATGCTCGATTTCATCCTTGAATTGCTCGTGTTGCATGTTTTTGTAGATAATCTTTTTTGCTTCATTTAGTTCCACAACTGATAGAGGACCATTTTTCAGCTTGATTTTTGCTAGTTTTAACACAATTTCTTCAATTGACACTTCTTCTTTGTTTTTCCTGATTTTGGTTATTGTCGCCTTTTGTCCCAGATTGTGGATGTATCTCAGCATAAAGCCAACTATTCGTTCTGCTAATTTGAAGGAATTTTTATGATTGATGGCAGTTAAAATTCCTTCTTGATGCGGGGGTGAATCGTGTACAGCGGCCCCCACAGATAGATTCTCTTCAATTGGTTTGTATTTTGGTGGCCAAATTGAAGTGGCCCCATGAAGAAACTTTGGTCCGTAGAACCAAATGTTGCACTCTTGAAGTCGTTCAGGGCCTATCCCTCGTGATAGCACATCAGCTGGATTCTCTTTTGGAGGGACATGGTGCCATTGCTGAGGAATTGTACTTTGTTGAATACGCGCTACTCGATTAGCAACAAAAATAGGGAGTGAGGCGAATGATGATGAGTTAATCCAAGCAAGAACAATTTCTGAGTCTGTCCATAAGAATGTTGCCTCATTATGGATCTTTAGGTCCTTTTATATACGAAGCAGTAGCTCAGTGGCAAGGCAAGCGGCACAAAGCTCTTGTCTGGGGATAGTTGCTTGCTGTGCTAATTTGGTTCGTTTTGACGGTGCTACTCTTGATTTGGAGCATAGTAATCGCGCCGTGATAGTCACTGTTAATAGATCGGACGTATACTGCTGCCCCATATGCTTTTTCCGAAGCATCAGCAAATACGTGATATTGTACGTTTTTTGGGCTTTTGTGTGCAAATATGTGTCTATCAATATTGATGTTGTTGAGAGATTGTAGACCTTTACGATACTTAAGCCATCTCGTCTGCATTTCTTGAGGTAAGGCTGCATCCCAATCAAGCTTTAACTCCCACAGTTTCTGAAAAAACATTTTTGCGACGACGACCACCGGAGCCATAATTCCAAGTGGATCAAACAAATGTGCGATGTCGGAATATGCAGACCGCTTGGTTACGCGAACTTTATCAACCCAGGATGTCTTGACACAGAGTTGATCGGATTTCGACATCCACATTAGTCCTACCGTTTTGATGTGTTCATAAATGTTACTGCTGAAGTCTAGCTCTGTTTCTCTGTCCCGAACGGAATACCCTTCAGGAGAGATGTATGATTAGCGCACCACTTTCTTAACTTGAAACCACTTCTTTGTTAAATTGCTTGTGGTTCCGATTGGGTTGTTAGCAACTCGACAATTTTGTCAGAGCCAGTTAATACCTCATCCACGTAGAAATCCCGTGACAGAGCCATTGATCCCAATGAAAATCGTTCCTTGTTTTCTTGAGCCATTGCTTGAAGGCACTTTGTGGCTAAGTAGGATGCAGATGTGGTACCGTAGGTAACTGTCTGAAGCTTGAAACACTTTAGAGCGTCATTTGAGCTATTTCTCCACCAAATCAGCTGGAACTTCTGATCCTCCTCGCTTACGAGTACCTGCCGGTACATCTTTTCAATATCTGCGGTAAACACATATCTTGGCATGCGGAAACGTAGCAACATTGAAAAGAAATCGTCTTGAATTGTTGGACCAGTAGAGAGAACATCATTAAGTGATAAATTTGCGGCAAAAAGTAATATGGTTTTGCAATTTGTTGAAGGGCCACTTCTTTCATGTGACCTAGTTGAAGATATTCTTCCATGAACTGCCTGTAAAGCTTTTTTAGCTCTGGTGCATTTGCAAGTCTCCGCTCAAGCGCAATAAATCTTCGAAACGCAATGTCTTTTGATTCTCCCAAGCAAGAGGGTGCCTCTTTGAAGGGTAACCGAACCACGAAGCGACCAGTTGAATCCCTAGTTGTAGTTTGAATGAAGTGATTTTCACAGCGTTTCTCGGATTGAGTAAAATTGTCCGTGGTTGAAGTTACTTCCTCTAATCGCCAAAATTTTTCAATCTGTTGGTCAAGAGCCTCATCCACGGTGCAAATTCCGCAAGCTGCTACCATATGACTGTAAATGGGGGTTGATACATTTCCCACTACTGTCCATCCAAATACGGTATTTTGCAGTGTTGGAAGATCATCTCCTAGGCTTATTTGTCCAACCACCAAAGTCGAATAGAAGATTTCAGCACCGATAAGCAAGTCAATTGTTCCTGGATGATCAAATTGTGAATCAGCCAAAACAACAGAATCCAACAATGCTCGGCATGCTATCTGCTTTCCTGATTGACATCTTATGTTAACGATAGCTGTGCCAAGTATCACGCTTGTCGACATTCCGACACTGAGACTGGTTCCAGCTGCAGAAGTAAGGCTTGCTGAATCTGCCGTAGAGGTTGTTTTAACTGGTGATGCTAATATTTTCCAGTTTTTGGGCCTGGTTGACACATCCAAATGAAGAAGTGTGTTGTGCTTCTTCTGGCATTTTGTACAGCCTCGGTAATGACATTCTTTGGTGACATGTCCTGATCCAAGGCAGTTTGCGCAGTGCCTTGATCTTAGCACCAAGTTTAATCGCTGTGATGGGCTTAATTTCAAAAATTTGTCACAGTAGTACAACTGGTGATTGCCCTTGCAGGAGACACATGTGTCTATTGTTACTAGCGGCGTATACGCTTTGTCAGGCCTTGGCCGCTGGCGTTGATCTTCTGAAGATTTTCTTGGGCTTGGCCCTAATGCTTCTATGGATTGGTACCGCGTCTCTAAGAAACACATCAACTCGTTTAAAGATGGTAGCTCCTTTGGTTGCTTGAGTGACTGCTTCCAAAGTGTAAGCATGTTTCGATCAAGTTTCTTGATCAAAACGCACATCAGAAGCGGGTCCCAATTAGCAGTGTCTATGTTTAAACCCTTTAAACTTAGCATGCACTCTTGTGTGGTGTCATGCAAGACCTTTATTGCCTTGGAGCCTTCACTCTGGATGGCAGGTTGCATCAGCAATCTCTGAATATGCGCTGTAACCAGAAGCCTAAGATTGTCATATCGATCCTTAACTACTTGCCATGCTGCACTATAGTTGTCATCTGATGGCGTGAAGTGCCTTATAAGACTTTCTGCTTCTTGTAAATGTGCTTAATGTTAATGTCGTCTTTAGATAAAACAGATTTTGACAATCCGCAATGCTCTGTTTATGCACCAGTTCAGTGAATAGATCACTGTACTGCTTCCACTAAGTGTAATCTCCATCAAACTTGGGCAGCGTTATTTTAGGTAGTTTGAGGGCTTGCTGCGGTGTGGAAGAAAGGTTCATGCTAGGTGGCAACACATTTTGGGTCGAGATTTGTTCAGATCTGCTGGTCAGAGAGATCAAATATTCTTGGACATCGGCTTCTATGTTGTAGAGCTCGTCAAAGTTGTATCCATCTTGTTTTGGATCCTCTGAAATTTCGTTAATCAAACGTTGTGACAGTCGTGACAGCTCGTCAGTTATGGTCTTTTGCCTAGCCACGAGGGTATATACCTTCAACTCATCCATATTGTTTCTGATAGATGCCGGACCTCAGGAACTCTGGAAACTCTAATATTTAGTCTATGATTGCGGACTAAGTGCTCATGTCCAATGTAGTGGATTCTACGGACTCTGGAACTCAGGAACTGCTGATGCCTGGTCTATGATTGCAGACCAGCTGCTTCTCTCCACTGTAGTGGATTCTCGATCTCGGGAACTCTGGAACTGCTGATACCTGGTCTATGATTACAGGCCAGGTGCTTATGTGCAGTGAAGTGGATTCTCGAACTCGGAACTCTGGAACTCAGGAATTGCTGATACCTGGTCTATGATTGCAGACCAGTTGCTTCTGTCCACTGTAGTGGATTCTCGAACTCAGGAACTCTGGAACTCAGAACTGATGAACCTGGTCTATGACTGAAGACCATGTGCTTATATCCACTGTAGTGTATTCTCGAACTCGGGAACTGACTTCACTTACGATCAAAAAGGGTGCAGAATACTATCACGTCGGGGTCACCAATGTTAAAGTCGGAACTATTTTGTTCCGACTGGCTGTTCAGGGCACATAAACCTTGACCAGACCGTGGAGTATACAGAAGGTTCTTTGTACCTTTGTATATTGCAGCGATTGTTTTCTTTTTATTATTGCCCCTTACCACTGGTGGGGGGAAGCAATAATAATAAAGTAGACTGGACAACTTTTTGATCGTGAATGATAGAATTTTATTAACTAAAATATATAGGCTGTCACAAACAAACTAGGTTTTCCAAACGATTTCTTTGATAAATTCCAATTTTAGAAACAATTTTCAATGGAATGAGTATAAATTTAAACTAGCCATTACCAGTTTTTGGAAATTAGGCTGTCACAAACAAACTAGTGTTCACAAACGATTTCTTTGGTAAATTCCAATTTTAAAAACAATTTGCAATGGAATGAGTATAAATTTAAACCAGCCACTACGAGTTTTTGGAAAATAGGCTGTCACAAACATCGGTTAATTCGAAATTTGTAAAAAAATTTCAATCGATTGAAGTAAAACATTATACAAGCTGTGTCCGTGATAGTGTAGTTGCAAATGGTAGTAGCACTTTTTTTTGTTAATATATTCAAAATTCAAAGTCCATTTCCCATCTTTGAAGTAGAAACAACCCTATTTTATTTTGAAAATTCATCTTTTATACTTATTTATCATTGCAACATGTTGCTCACCTCCAAGCATTATAACTTACCTCAGCATCATGAATCAGGTACACGGTAAACATACTGCAGCACCAATGTGGTGAATTCAAATCAGTTTTTCTAATTTTTCTCGAAAACTACGTTGTCAGAAACGATTTTATTGATATATTCAGAAGTCGCCAACGATTTCTGATCGATTGATTATAAAAAAGTCTATACTACTACAGTTTTCAAAAAAAAAAATGGCTAATGGCTAAAACAGATGTGCAACGAGTCTGCACGCATCTCTGCATGCAGAGCTGCACACGAAACACATGTGCATTGTTTCTGATATTCATGATGCATAGTTATGTCAAACAAATTCATGAAAGCACAGCGTTGCCGATGTCACAAAATAGTGTTGGAATGAGATTTTCTCCGTTGGACGATTGGAGGGTGGCACGCCGGCTTCATGGATTCTTAAACAAAAATCACCAACACAAACAAATTTTTTGAAACAATGGCAGGTGATGTCAATATGAGTAATGCCAAATAGCAATTATTTAGAAATTTTCGTTTTTCAGTTGTGGCTGCAATGAAACTAGGCAGCAAATTTAGAAATAGAGACATCGTGCAGCGCTGCGCTGCATGCAGACTTTGAGTGAATCTGCTCCCATAAGAACCTGTGTAATTTAATTTCGCTGCATGGAAAAAGCTGGACTTCTGTTAAGGGCATAACTGCTACTTTTTTTTTAATTTGTTTATAATTAAATAACTAGCTTGTCACACAACTTTTTATTGCTGTCACAAACAGTCACAAACGATTGGCATGAAAAAAATTCAAAAAGTTGAGTTTTTAAAAAATTGGAATGGCTATCTGGGATGAGCTATCATATGTACTATCTCGATTACACAAAAATACAATTTTTCGTAAGACCTAACATTTTGCTTAGTATAGGGCAGGTCAAACATAAACTCTCTTAAAAACTCTTTGTATCAAGTTATTTTAATGGACACTTTTGATACTTGGAAACCATGAAATATTTAATATTTATAGCAAATTTCATCAGTGTCAAAACTTATTCATAGATGTTATGGTAATAATGACGCATTAACATCTCTCCCTCAAAAAAATACCCTTTCACCACACATATTTTTGGTGACTCTTTTGATTCTTAGTAAACATGACAAATGAAACATTTTTACCAAATTTCATTACTGACTCCTCCTGTATTTGAGAGCGTAAATAATTCTATGGGACAAATCTTCTTTCGCACTCGTGCAGTTGCTAGAGTTCTAAAAGATCTCGACATTCACAAATCCGCTGGCCCGGATAGTATCCCTTCCATTGTTCTGAAGTGGTGTTCTTCAACCCTGGCAAAACCACTGCGTAAGCTTTTCCATCCGTCCTATTCTACTGGTCTCTTTCCGAGTGGATGGAAAGCAGCATTTGTCCAACCTGTTTCTAAAAAAGGCGTATCTTCCTCGCCCTCAAACTATGGTCCAATTGCACTTACGTCCCTTTTTTCCAAGGTCATGGAAACGCTGAAGAAGAACGAAAGCTTCTTAATGACCGGCAGTACAGCTTTCGTAACAATAGGCCCCTTGGTGATCTGATGGTATATCTCACCGAACAGTGTAACAAATCTTAACATTGTTTTGGAGAAATTATGATTATTGCGCTTGATACTTCAAAAGCGTTTGATTGAGTTTGGCATCAAGCTCTCTTATCGAAAATGCTCGCATTTGGTATCGATGAATCTCTTCTTCGTTGGATTAGAAATTACCTTTCGGACCGCTCAATACAAGTTGTATTAGACGGTTTCAAGTCTGAAACCCACAAAGTAAATGTTGGTGTGCCCCAGGGCTCCGTTTTGCCGCCGACCCTCTTCCTCATATTCATTAATGATATGCTGTCTGAAACTTTTAATCCATTAAACTGTTTTCAAGATGATAGTACCCTCAGCTTTTCATATTCGTTTTTAGATTCACATCCATGTCCTTCGGATGTGGAACTTGAACGGCAGCGCATGATAAGCTCATTAAATTCTGATCTCGACAGCATTGTCCAATGGGGAATCAAAAATCGCGTAGAATTTAATGATTCAAAAACTCAATGCTGTCTACTGTAGTTATAACAAACCCCACCCAATGCAACTATCCATGAGTGGCACTTGCATTGAGGAAACCGAAAAGCTTTGTGTCCTCGGTATGTGTGTCACAGATCACCTTATGTGGAACGATCACATATTGGATGTAGCCAAAAATGCAGCTAAGTGTTTAGGTTTTCTTCGGCGATGCAAGAAATTGTTTACCCCTTTGGATCTGGCTGTTATCTATAAAGCCTTTATTCGTCCAAAACTCGAGCACAATTCTCATGTTTGGGCAGGTGCTCCAATAACCTACTTGAGTCTATTGGATAGAATTCAAAGAAAAGCTATAAAAAATGTTTACATAATCAAACCTCAAGTGAATGTAAGTTTTCCACCATGTTCTGCTTTCAATGTTCTTATGTTTGAAATGTTTATTTTATTTTTGTAAATAAAAGATCCTCTGAAGATGATGGCAACAACCGCCGAAACGTAGGGAAAAGAGATGAAAATGTATTTTCATTAATTAACAATACGACCAAAACAGCCGAATGAGAATATTTTCAAATTCTTAGACATCTATAATTATTCAACTACTTGGTCAAATTACTCATCAACAAATATATTCAATCCGGCGGCTAGCCGAACACCTACTTTTATCTACAAACATGAAGAACTATTATCAACATATGTTATACAAATATGGCGAATATGTATGTACTATTCTCAAGGAATATAGTTACTTTAAAAGAAAATTAGCTCAACAAAAACAAAACCAATCGTTTCTGCTGATATGCAGACAATACGGCCTTATTCCCAATCATTTATTTAAATCCACAAACAGCACAAAAAAACCTTTTTTTTTCGAATGAAAAACGAGAAAATTGAATTTAAATTCCATTTGAAAATCCTCAACTTGGAGATTTCTGAAATATTTCACAAAATAAAAAAACACCCAAAATACTCTGAGGATAATTCACAGAAGAATAAAAGAAAACATCACTGCTGATGAACATAAACAATTTATTAACAAACTGAAACGGTTGTCGGTTGGTGTGGGACGTGCTCCCTAGCTCTGTATATAAAGAAGCAGACGACGAATGAGACGTACTCCCTAGCCTCAATATATAGCAAAGCGGTCGTTTGTTGGTCGGTGTGGGACGTGCTCCCTAGCTCTGTATATAAAGAAGCAGACGACGAATGGGACGTGCTCCCTAGCCTCAATATATTACAAAGCGGTCGGTTCTTGGTCGGTGTGGGACGTGCTCCCTAGCCTTGGATAAATAGAAGTGGACGAGTGGGACGTGCTCCCTAGCTCCTATTTCTGAAAACGCAAGCTGACACACTATGCATCCAACTGCAAGTTCCAAGGTAGTCGTAATTAATATAATTATAACAATGGGATTTTGTATGAAATTCATACATCCTCTTGTTAATTTTCCTGATAACAGCGACTGTGAACTCAGAGGAAGGGTAAACGCAAATAGTTGCAACTCAATGTTGGCAATCAATGTGTACATTGTGTGTGTATCTCGTGCCGTTGGGTGACGTGGCATCGTATCACACTGCTGCTTGTCGTCGTCGTCTTGCTGCATAGGGAATCACACTGCTGCTCGTTGTCGTCGTCTTGTTATTTAGTGTAGTTGCATAGGGTTCTGGTAGTCGGTGGTCGGCTGAGAGGGTGTACATTTGTAGCACTTCGTTACAAAAGGGTTACACACAAATAAGCTGATTGAGGATAGCTAGAAGGCATTCTGCCATACCTTCGATCTATGGTTTACCCAAAATACATAAACAAAACATGCCTCTGCGACCGATAACAGCATCGATGAAAGTTCCATGCTATGAGCTTTCAAAGTATTTGGGAAGAATATTACAGTGCGTGACACAAAATTCGGTCCACTCGGTTAAAAATTCATTTGAGTTTAAGGAAAAAGATGTAATTCTTGATCAAAATGATGTTTTGGTATCATAAGACGTAGTTTCTTTATTTACCAATATTCCTGTTCAACTTGCAGTTGGAATTATTAAAAAGAAATGGCATATAGTATCTAGAAATACTAAGTTGAGCCAAACTAAATTTCTAGAATTATTAGACTTTTGCCTCAAAGAAAACAATTATCTTCAATATAAGAAGGATTTTTACAGACAGATCCATGGAATGCCAATGGGCAATCCACTTTCTCCAACTATTGCTGATTTGGTGTTAGATAATCTTTTGGATGAACAAATTTCACGAAAAAATAAACCCAAAATAATCGTTAAATATGTTGATGATTTGTGTGCAGTTATGAACATAGGGTTGATAGTTTGTAGTTTTTTAAGGTGCCTTAATGACTACAATGACAAGATACAGTTTACCGTTGAGAGGGAGAAAAAAAAAACCATAACGTTCTTAGATGTCCATATCACTCGCATCAATGAACGACTCTCTTTCAACTGGCATCAGAAAGATACGGCTTATCAACTTCAGGTCCAACCAGGCAAAACACATCCTTATAAACACAGCATCAAATCTCGTCAACAAAGTCTTTGCATTGAGTGATCAGGAATTCCACTCCGCCAATGAGAATAAAGTGACTCAGATTCTCAAATACAATGGCTATCCAGTTTATATCACGTGGAGCTTATTACTACGGCAAAAACACAAAAGTTCCGCTTATAAGAGTTTAGTGTATGTTCCTTAACTTTCGGAAAATTTTAAGGGAAGGATGAAAAAGAACACCAATTATGTCAATCTTGCGTACAAACCTAACATGACTCTTGCACCACTTTTCAGCAACTTGAAGACCAAGACAGAGAAGGACAGACGCACAGATGTTGTATACAAAATAAACTGCCTTGGCAAATCCTAACGAAAACTGCGACTTGGGCTATGTTGGTACAACGAAACAACTTCTTCGTCAGAGAATTTCAAACCACAAATCGGATATTAATCTTAATCTTTGACGTAGTTGAAATTTTGGAAACGGAGAGACATTTTTCAAAGCGATACACTTTGGAAACGCTCCATATAATTAACAACAAGAACAATATGAACCGCAAGCAAGACACTCAAAACATTTCGTCTGTGTACTGCTCACTAGTGACTGGGAAGAAACCATGACTTATCTTCTTATTTGAAGTGTTTGCAATAAAACTGATTTACTAAAGTAATTTTTATAATTTGTATTTATAATAACTTTTTTTACATCCAAATATTTAACTTGTTTTACAGTTTTTTAAGTTACATATATTCATATACACATTTGATTATTTAAAGTTTATATAATCAAACCTCAATTGAATGTTAGTTTTCCACCATGTTCTGCTTTAAATGTTCTTATGTTTGAAATGTTTATTTTTTTTTTGTAAATAAAAGATCCCCTGAAGATGATGGCAACAACCGCCGAAACGTAGGGAAAAGAGATGAAAATGTATTTTCATTAATTAACAATACGACCAAAACAGCCGAATGAGAATATTTTCAAATTCTCAGACATCTATAATTATTCAACTACTTGGTCAAATTACTCATCAACAAATATATTCAATCGGGCGGCTAGCCGAACACCTACTTTTATCTACAAACATGAAGAATTATTATCAACATATGTTATACATATATGGCGAACATGTATGTACTATTCTCAAGGAATATAGTAACTTTAAAAGAAAATTAGCTCAACAAAAACAAAACCAATCGTTTCTGCTCACATGCAGACAATACGGCCTTATTCCCAATCATTTATTTAAATCCACAAACAGCACAAAAAATCCTTTTTTTCGAATGAATCCCTCCCTCAATACGAGAAAATTGAATTGAAATTCCATTTGAAAATCCTCAACTTGGAGATTTCCGAAATATTTCACAAAATAAAAAAACACCCAAAATACTCTGAGGATAATTCACAGAAGAATAAAAGAAAACATCACTGCTGGTGAACATAAACAATTTATTAAAAAACTGAATCTGGCTTTCACAAACATTTGCAATAAAAAACAACAAATAAACACGCACAAAATCGAACAACTTATAATATCACTTTGGAGAAGCTTGAATATCACAATACACGACAAGTGGGATGTTAACAAAAGTGATATAGAAATTTTTCTTGAAATTAAATGGCTTCTTTCACTGGGTAAAAAATTCTCTTTGCCGTTTGATAAAAACACCTTTCCTCTTTTCCAATTGATTGCGGATGGAGAAGAAGTCATACGAAATGTGAAAGATGAAACGGAGCAGGAGGTGACAATAGCGAAATATAGCAATATGCTGCACTCTTTCCAACGACATCACGTCAACGATAGATTTGCAAAATGCGTACTCGAAGTCCATAAAGATGCTACGGATTTTCTTAAGAAAACCAAAAATGTAATTATTGTGTCTGCCGATAAAGGTAACACAACAGTTTCAATGAATCGTGAAGAGTATGAAAGGAAAATGAAAGAACAACTGGCTGATCGTTCTGTCTATCGACCCACCCGCGCAACCCCGCTTTCTTCTCTCCAAAGTAAAAACAATGAGCTTATCTGAGCTGAGGTAGTTCAGCGGTGTGCAGGGTTTAACCGAGGAAAGCAATACAAGCTCGGGTTTATTCAGGTTCGGAACTCCAATCGAATGATTAAATTTATTTATTATTCTCTTATTAAATAAAATACCTTTTTAATTTTTATAAAATACAATCACTTAAGATATAGCTAAAATAACAAGGTATTACATATAATCTGCGGGACGTACTCCCTAGCTTCAATATAGGGTAAAGCGGGCGGTTGTCGGTTGGTGTTGGACGTGCTCCCTAGCTCTGTATATAAAGAAGCAGACGACGAATGGGACGTACTCCCTAGCCTCAATATATAGCAAAGCGGTCGTTTGTTGGTCGGTGTGGGACGTGCTCCCTAGCTCTGTATATAAAGAAGCAGACGACGAATGGGACGTGCTCCCTAGCCTCAATATATTACAAAGCGGTCGGTTCTTGGTCGGTGTGGGACGTGCTCCCTAGCCTTGGATAAATAGAAGTGGACGAGTGGGACGTGCTCCCTAGCTCCTATTTCTGAAAACGCAAGCTGACACACTATGCATCCAACTGCAAGTTCCAAGGTAGTCGTAATTAATATAATTATAACAATGTGATTTTGTATGAAATTCATACATCCTCTTGTTAATTTTCCTGATAACAGCGACTGTGAACTCAGAGGAAGGGTAAACGCAAATAGTTGCAACTCAATGTTGGCAATCAATGTGTATCTCGTGCCGTTGGGTGACGTGGCATCGTATCACACTGCTGCTTGTCGTCGTCGTCTTGCTGCATAGGGAATCACACTGCTGCTCGTTGTCGTCGTCTTGTTATTTAGTGTAGTTGCATAGGGTTCTGGTAGTCGGTGGTCGGCTGAGAGGGTGTACATTTGTAGCACTTCGTTACAAAAGGGTTACACACAAATAAGCTGATTGACGATAGCCAGAAGGCATTCTGCCATACCTTCGATCTATGGTTTACCCAAAATACATAAACAAAACATGCCTCTGCGACCGATAACAGCATCGATGAAAGTTCCATGCTATGAGCTTTCAAAGTATTTGGGAAGAATATTACAGTGCGTGACACAAAATTCGGTCCACTCGGTTAAAAATTCATTTGAGTTTAAGGAAAAAGCAAAAGATGTAATTCTTGATCAAAATGATGTTTTGGTATCATAAGACGTAGTTTCTTAAATTACCAATATTCCTGTTCAACTTGCAGTTGGAATTATTAAAAAGAAATGGGATATAGTATCTAGAAATACTAAGTTGAGCCAAACTAAATTTCTAGAATTATTAGACTTTTGCCTCAAAGAAAACAATTATCTTCAATATAAGAAGGATTTGTACAGACAGATCCATGGAATGCCAATGGGCAATCCACTTTCTCCAACTATTGCTGATTTGGTGTTAGATAATCTTTTGGATGAACAAATTTCACGAAAAAATAAACCCAAAATAATCGTTGAATATGTTGATGATTTGTGTGCAGTTATGAACATAGGGTTGATAGTTTGTAGTTTTTTAAGGTGCCTTAATGACTACAATGACAAGATACAGTTTACCGCTATTTGAAGTGTTTGCAATAAAACTAATTTACTAAAGTAATTTTTATAATTTGTATTTATAATAACTTTTTTTACATCCAAATATTTAACTTGTTTTACAGTTTTTTAAGTTACATATATTCATGTACACATTTTATTATTTAAAGTTTATATAATCAAACCTCAATTGAATGTTAGTTTTCCACCATGTTCTGGTTTAAATGTTCTTATGTTTGAAATGTTTATTTTATTTTTGTAAATAAAAGATCCCCTGAAGATGATGGCAACAACCGCCGAAACGTACGGAAAAGAGATGAAAATGTATTTTCATTAATTAACAATACGACCAAAACAGCCGAATGAGAATATTTTCAAATTCTCAGACATCTATAATTATTCAACTACTTGGTCAAATTACTCATCAACAAATATATTCAATCGGGCGGCTAGCCGAACACCTACTTTTATCTACAAACAGGAAGAATTATTATCAACATATGTTATACAAATATGGCGAACATGTATGTACTAATCTCAAGGAATATAGTAACTTTAAAAGAAAATTAGCTCAACAAAAACAAAACCAATCGTTTCTGCTCACATGCAGACAATACGGCCTTATTCCCAATCATTTATTTAAATCCACAAACAGCACAAAAAATCCTTTTTTTCGAATGAATCCCTCCCTCAATACGAGAAAATTAAATTGAAATTCCATTTGAAAATCCTCAACTTGGAGATTTCCGAAATATTTCACAAAATATAAAAACACCCAAAATACTCTGAGGATAATTCACAGAAGAATAAAAGAAAACATCACTGCTGATGAACATAAACAATTTATTAAAAAACTGAATCTGGCTTTCACAAACATTTACAATAAAAAAACAACAAATAAACACGCACAAAATCGAACAACTTATAATATCACTTTGGAGAAGCTTGAAAATCACAATACACGACAAGTGGGATGTTAATAAAAGTGATATAGAAATTTTTCTTGAAATTAAATGGCTTCTTTCACTGGGTAAAAAATTCTCTTTGCCGTTTGATAAAAACACCTTTCCTCTTTTCCAATTGATTGCGGATGGAGAAGAAGTCATACGAAATGTGAAAGATGAAACGGAGCAGGAGGTGACAACAGGTGGTAGCCCACTCAAGTGGTTGTTGAAAATTCAAACATTCAATAATATAAATTACGGAGCGAAAGCTATGCAGCCTAACTGCAAGTGTGTTATCACACAAAAAGCCCAATTTAATTCAATCAATTCTTGACCAGTGTCAAATCTTTCATACAATCTCCCACCTTACAATTGTTCAACGAATTGTTGGTTTGTAAACAGTGTACGGAGAAAAGAGAAAGAACCCGAATGATCAACAACCAACTTGTGTGCGGCTAGTAAAAATGCTCGTTGTCTCAATATGCAATTTATAAAGACAAAACCTTACATTGGATGGGCATGATCAGGTGACCTCGGTGGCGCAATGCGTAGTGCATAGGCCTCAGAGGTAGCTGGTCTAGGTTCGATTCCAATTGACGGCACTAATTTATAAATTAAAATTGAACATAAAGACTAAGCACCACTGAAAGGAATCTGATGATTGGTGTGGCAGCCATGAAATTGCAATAATTCCAGCCAAATACAATGGTGGTAGCCCACTCAAGTGGTTGTTGAAAATTCAAACATTCAATAATATAAATTACGGAGCGAAAGCTATGCAGCCTAACTGCAAGTGTGTTATCACACAAAAAGCCCAATATAGCTAAAATAACAAGGTATTACATATAATCTGCGGGACGTACTCCCTAGCTTTAATATAGGGTAAAGCGGTCGGTTGTCGGTTGGTGTGGGACGTGCTCCATAGCTCTGTATATAAAGAAGCAGACGACAAATTGGACGTACTCCCTAGCCTCAATATATAGCAAAGCGGTCGTTTGTTGGTCGGTGTTGGACGTGCTTCCTAGCTCTGTATCTAAAGAAGCAGACGACGAATGGGACGTGCTCCCTAGCCTCAATATATTACAAAGCGGTCGGTTCTTGGTCGGTGTGGGACGTGCTCCCTAGCCTTGGATAAATAGAAGTGGACGAGTGGGACGTGCTCCCTAGCTCCTATTTCTGAAAACGCAAGCTGACACACTATGCATCCAACTGCAAGTTCCAAGGTAGTCGTAATTAATATAATTATAACAATGTGATTTTGTATGAAATTCATACATCCTCTTGTTTATTTTCCTGATAACAGCGACTGTGAACTCAGAGGAAGGGTAAACGCAAATAGTTGCAACTCAATGTTGGCAATCAATGTGTACATTGTGTGTGTATCTCGTGCCGTTGGGTGACGTGGCATCGTATCACACTGCTGCTTGTCGTCGTCGTCTTGCTGCATAGGGAATCACACTGCTGCTCGTTGTCGTCGTCTTGTTATTTAGTGTAGTTGCATAGGGTTCTGGTAGTCGGTGGTCGGCTGAGAGGGTTTACATTTGTAGCACTTCGTTACAAAAGGGTTACACACAAATAAGCTGATTGACGATAGCCAGAAGGCATTCTGCCATACCTTCGATCTATGGTTTACCCAAAATACATAAACAAAACATGCCTCTGCGACCGATAACAGCAAGTATTTAAGAAGAATATTACAGTGCGTGACACAAAATTCGGTCCACTCGGTTAAAAATTCATTTGAGTTTAAGGAAAAAGCAAAAGATGTAATTCTTGATCAAAATAATGTTTTGGTATCATAAGACGTAGTTTCTTTATTTACCAATATTCCTGTTCAACTTGCAGTTGGAATTATTAAAAAGAAACGGGATATAGTATCTAGAAATACTAAGTTGAGCCAAACTAAATTTCTAGAATTATTAGACTTTTGCCTCAAAGAAAACAATTATATTCAATATAAGAAGGATTTGTACAGACAGATCCATGGAATGCCAATGGGCAATCCACTTTCTCCAACTATTGCTGATTTGGTGTTAGATAATCTTTTGGATGAACAAATTTCACGAAAAAATAAACCCAAAATAATCGTAAAATATGTTGATGATTTGTGTGCAGTTATGAACATAGGGTTGATAGTTTGTAGTTTTTTAAGGTGCCTTCATGACTACAATGACAAGATACAGTTTACCGTTGAGAGGGAGAAATAAAAAACCATAACGTTCTTAGATGTCCATATCACTCGCATCAATGAACGACTCTCTTTCAACTGGCATCAGAAAGATACGGCTTATCAACTTCAGGTCCAACCAGGCAAAACACATCCTTATAAACACAGCATCAAATCTCGTCAACAAAGTCTTTGCATTGAGTGATCAGGAATTCCACTCCGCCAATGAGAATAAAGTGACTCAGATTCTCAAAGACAATGGCTATTCAGTTTATATCACGTGGAGCTTATTACTACGGCAAAAACACAAAAGTTCCGCTTATAAGAGTTTAGTGTATGTCCCTAAACTTTCGGAAAATTTTAAGGGAAGGATGAAAAAGAACACCAATTATGTCAATCTTGCGTACAATCCTAACAAGACTCTTGCACCACTTTTCAGCAACTTGAAGACCAAGACAGAGAAGGACAGACGCACAGATGTTGTATACAAAATAAACTGCCTTGGCAAATCCTAACGAAAACTGTGACTTGGGCTATGTTGGTACAACGAAACAACTTCTTCGTCAGAGAATTTCAAACCACAAATCGGATATTAATCTTAATCTTTGACGTAGTTGAAATTTTGGAAACGGAGAGACATTTTTCAAAGCGATACACTTTGGAAACGCTCCATATAATTAACAACAAGAACAATATGAACCGCAAGCAAGACACTCAAAACATTTCGTCTGTGTACTGCTCACTAGTGACTGGGAAGAAACCATGACTAATCTTCTTATTTGAAGTGTTTGCAATAAAACTAATTTACTAAAGTAATTTTTATAATTTGTATTTATAATAACTTTTTGTACATCCAAATATTTAACTTGTTTTACAGTTTTTTAAGTTACATATATTCATGTACACATTTTATTATTTAAAGTTTATATAATCAAACCTCAATTGAATGTTAGTTTTCCACCATGTTCTGCTTTAAATGTTCTTATGTTTGAAATGTTTATTTTATTTTTGTAAATAAAAGATCCCCTGAAGATGATGGCAACAACCGCCGAAACGTAGGGAAAAGAGATGAAAATGTATTTTCATTAATTAACGATACGACCAAAACAGCCGAATGAGAATATTTTCAAATTGTCAGACATCTATAATTATTCAACTACTTGGTCAAATTACTCATCAACAAATATATTCAATCGGGCGGCTAGCCGAACACCTACTTTTATCTACAAACATGAAGAATTATTATCAACATATGTTATACAAATATGGCGAACATGTATGTACTATTCTCAAGGAATATAGTAACTTTAAAAGAAAATTAGTTCAACAAAAACAAAACCAATCGTTTCTGCTCAAATGCAGACAATACGGCCTTATTCCCAATCATTTATTTAAATCCACAAACAGCACAAAAAATCCTTTTTTTCGAATGAATCCCTCCCTCAGTACGAAAAAATTGAATTGAAATTCCATTTGAAAATCCTTAACTTGGAGATTTCCGAAATATTTCACAAAATAAAAAAACACCCAAAATACTCTGAGGATAATTCACAGAAGAATAAAAGAAAACATCACTGCTGATGAACATAAACAATTTATTAAAAAACTGAATCTGGCTTTCACAAACATTTGCAATAAAAAACAACAAATAAACACGCACAAAATCGAACAACTTATAATATCACTTTGTAGAAGCTTGAATATCACAATACACGACAAGTGGGATGTTAATAAAAGTGATATAGAAATTTTTCTTGAAATTAAATGGCTTCTTTCACTGGGTAAAAAATTCTCTTTGCCGTTTGATAAAAACACCTTTCCTATTTTCAAATTGATTGCGGATGGAGAAGAAGTCATACGAAATGTGAAAGATGAAACGGAGCAGGAGGTGACAATAGGTGGTAGCCCACTCAAGTGGTTGTTGAATATTCAAACATTCAATAATATAAATTACGGAGCGAAAGCTATGCAGCCTAACTGCAAGTGTGTTATCACACAAAAAGCCCAATATAGCTAAAATAACAAGGTATTACATATAATCTGCGGGACGTACTCCCTAGCTTCAATATAGGGTAAAGCGGTCGGTTGTAGGTTGGTGTGGGACGTGCTCCCTAGCTCTTTATATAAAGAAGCAGACGACAAATTGGACGTACTCCCTAGCCTCAATATATAGCAAAGCGGTCGTTTGTTGGTCGGTGTGGGACGTGCTTCCTAGCTGTGTATATAAAGAAGCAGACGACGAATGGGACGTGCTCCCTAGCCTCAATATATTACAAAGCGGTCGGTTCTTGGTCGGTGTGGGACGTGCTCCCTAGCCTTGGATAAAGAGAAGTGGACGAGTGGGACGTGCTCCCTAGCTCCTATTTCTGAAAACGCAAGCTGACACACTATGCATCCAACTGCAAGTTCCAAGGTAGTCGTAATTAATATAATTATAACAATGTGATTTTGTATGAAATTCATACATCCTCTTGTTAATTTTCCTGATAACAGCGACTGTGAACTCAGAGGAAGGGTAAACGCAAATAGTTGCAACTCAATGTTGGCAATCAATGTGTACTTTGTGTGTGTATCTCGTGCCGTTGGGTGACGTGGCATCGTATCACACTGCTGCTTGTCGTCGTCGTCTTGCTGCATAGGGAATCACACTGCTGCTCGTTGTCGTCGTCTTGTTATTTAGTGTAGTTGCATAGGGTTCTGGTAGTCGGTGGTCGGCTGAGAGGGTGTACATTTGTAGCACTTCGTTACAAAAGGGTTACACACAAATAAGCTGATTGACGATAGCCAGAAGGCATTCTGCCATACCTTCGATCTATGGTTTACCCAAAATACATAAACAAAACATGCCTCTGCGACCGATAACAGCATCGATGAAAGTTCCATGCTATGAGCTTTCAAAGTATTTGGGAAGAATATTACAGTACGTGACACAAAATTCGGTCCACTCGGTTAAAAATTCATTTGAGTTTAAGGAAAAAGCAAAAGATGTAATTCTTGATCAAAATGATGTTTTGGTATCATAAGACGTAGTTTCTTTATTTACCAATATTCCTGTTCAACTTGCAGTTGGAATTATTAAAAAGAAATGGGATATAGTATCTAGAAATACTAAGTTGAGCCAAACTAAATTTCTAGAATTATTAGACTTTTGCCTCAAAGAAAACAATTATCTTCAATATAAGAAGGATTTGTACAGACAGATCCATGGAATGCCAATGGGCAATCCACTTTCTCCAACTATTGCTGATTTGGTGTTAGATAATCTTTTGGATGAACAAATTTCACGAAAAAATAAACCCAAAATAATCGTAAAATATGTTGATTATTTGTGTGCAGTTATGAACATAGGGTTGATAGTTTGTAGTTTTTTAAGGTGCCTTCATGACTACAATGACAAGATACAGTTTACCGTTGAGAGGGAGAAAAAAAAAACCATAACGTTCTTAGATGTCCATATCACTCGCATCAATGAAAGACTCTCTTTCAACTGGCATCAGAAAGATACGGCTTATCAACTTCAGGTCCAACCAGGCAAAACACATCCTTATAAACACAGCATCAAATCTCGTCAACAAAGTCTTTGCATTGAGTGATCAGGAATTCCACTCCGCCAATGAGAATAAAGTGACTCAGATTCTCAAAGACAATGGCTATCCAGTTTATATCACGTGGAGCTTATTACTACGGCAAAAACACAAAAGTTCCGCTTATAAGAGTTTAGTGTATGTCCCTTAACTTTCGAAAAATTTTAAGGGAAGGATGAAAAAGAACACCAATTATGTCAATCTTGCGTACAAACCTAACAAGACTCTTGCACTACTTTTCAGCAACTTGAAGACCAAGACAGAGAAGGACAGACGCACAGATGTTGTATACAAAATAAACTGCCTTGGCAAATCCTAACGAAAACTGCGACTTGGGCTATGTTGGTACAACGAACCAACTTCTTCGTCAGAGAATTTCAAACCACAAATCGGATATTAATCTTAATCTTTGACGTAGATGAAATTTTGGAAACGGAGAGACATTTTTCAAAGCGATACACTTTGGAAACGGTCCATATAATTAACAACAAGAACAATATGAACCGCAAGCAAGACACTCAAAACATTTCGTCTGTGTACTGCTCACTAGTGACTGGGAAGAAACCATGACTAATCTTCTTATTTGAAGTGTTTGCAATAAAACTAATTTACTAAAGTAATTTTTATAATTTGTATTTATTATAACTTTTTTTACATCCAAATATTTAACTTGTTTTACAGTTTTTTAAGTTACATATATTCATGTACACATTTTATTATTTAAAGTTTATATAATCAAAACTCAATTGAATGTTAGTTTTCCACCATGTTCTGCTTTAAATGTTCTTATGTTTGAAATGTTTATTTTATTTTTGTAAATAAAAGATCCCCTGAAGATGATGGCAACAACCGCCGAAACGTAGGGAAAAGAGATGAAAATGTATTTTCATTAATTAACAATACGACCAAAACAGCCGAATGAGAATATTTTCAAATTCTCAGACATCTATAATTATTCAACTACTTGGTCAAATTACTCATCAACAAATATATTCAATCGGGCGGCTAGCCGAACACCTACTTTTATCTACAAACATGAAGAATTATTATCAACATATGTTATACAAATATGGCGAACATGTATGTACTACTCTCAAGGAATATAGTAACTTTAAAAGAAAATTAGCTCAACAAAAACAAAACCAATCGTTTCTGCTCACATGCAGACAATACGGCCTTATTCCCAATCATTTATTTAAATCCACAAACATCACAAAAAATCCTTTTTTTCGAATGAATCCCTCCCTCAATACGAGAAAATTGAATTGAAATTCCATTTGAAAATCCTCAACTTGGAGATTTCCGAAATATTTCACAAAATAAAAAAACACCCAAAATACTCTGAGGATAATTCACAGAAGAATAAAAGAAAACATCACTGCTGATGAACATAAACAATTTATTAAAAAACTGAATCTGGCTTTCACAAACATTTGCAATAAAAAACAACAAATAAACACGCACAAAATCGAACAACTTATAATATCACTTTGTAGAAGCTTGAATATCACAATACACGACAAGTGGGATGTTAATAAAAGTGATATAGAAATTTTTCTTGAAATTAAATGGCTTCTTTCACTGGGTAAAAAATTCTCTTTGCCGTTTGATAAAAACACCTTTCCTCTTTTCCAATTGATTGCGGATGGAGAAGAAGTCATACGAAATGTGAAAGATGAAACGGAGCAGGAGGTGACAATAGGTGGTAGCCCACTCAAGTGGTTGTTGAAAATTCAAACATTCAATAATATAAATTACGGAGCGAAAGCTATGCAGCCTAACTGCAAGTGTGTTATCACACAAAAAGCCCAATATAGCTAAAATAACAAGGTATTACATATAATCTGCGGCACGTACTCCCTAGCTTCAATATAGGGTAAAGCGGTCGGTTGTCGGTTGGTGTGGGACGTGCTCCCTAGCTCTTTATATAAAGAAGCAGACGACAAATTGGACGTACTCCCTAGCCTCAATATATAGGAAAGCGGTCGTTTGTTGGTCAGTGTGGGACGTGCTTCCTAGCTCTGTATATAAAGAAGCAGACGACGAATGGGACGTGCTCCCTAGCCTCAATATATTACAAAGCGGTCGGTGTGGGACGTGCTCCCTAGCCTTGGATAAATAGAAGTGGACGAGTGGGACGTGCTCCCTAGCTCCTATTTCTGAAAACGCAAGCTGACACACTATGCATCCAACTGCAAGTTCCAAGGTAGTCGTAATTAATATAATTATAACAATGTGATTTTGTATGAAATTCATACATCCTCTTGTTAATTTTCCTGATAACAGCGACTGTGAACTCAGAGGAAGGGTAAACGCAAATAGTTGCAACTCAATGTTGGCAATCAATGTGTACATTGTGTGTGTATCTCGTGCCGTTGGGTGACGTGGCATCGTATCACACTGCTGCTTGTCGTCGTCATCTTGCTGCATAGGGAATCACACTGCTGCTCGTTGTCGTCGTCTTGTTATTTAGTGTAGTTGTATAGGGTTCTGGTAGTCGGTGGTCGGCTGAGAGGGTGTACATTTGTAGCACTTCGTTACAAAAGGGTTACACACAAATAAGCTGATTGACGATAGCCAGAAGGCATTCTGCCATACCTTCCATCTATGGTTTACCCAAAATACATAAACAAAACATGCCTCTTCGACCGATAACAGCATCGATGAAAGTTCCATGCTATGAGCTTTCAAAGTATTTGGGAAGAATATTACAGTGCGTGACACAAAATTCGGTCTACTCGGTCAAAAATTCATTTGAGTTTAAGGAAAAAGCAAAAGATGTAATTCTTGATCAAAATGATGTTTTGGTATCATAAGACGTAGTTTCTTTATTTACCAATATTCCTGTTCAACTTGCAGTTGGAATTATTAAAAAGAAATGGGATATAGTATCTAGAAATACTAAGTTGAGCCAAACTAAATTTCTAGAATTATTAGACTTTTGCCTCAAAGAAAACAATTATCTTCAATATAAGAAGGATTTGTACAGACAGATCCATGGAGTGCCAATGGGCAATCCACTTTCTCCAACTATTGCTGATTTGGTGTTAGATAATCTTTTGGATGAACAAATTTCACGAAAAAATAAACCCAAAATAATCGTTAAATATGTTGATGATTTGTGTGCAGTTATGAACATAGGGTTGATAGTTTGTAGTTTTTTAAGGTGCCTTAATGACTACAATGACAAGATACAGTTTACCGTTGAGAGGGAGAAATAAAAAACCATAACGTTCTTAGATGTCCATATCACTCGCATCAATGAACGACTCTCTTTCAACTGGCATCAGAAAGATACGGCTTATCAACTTCAGGTCCAACCAGGCAAAACACATTCTTATAAACACAGCATCAAATCTCGTCAACAAAGTCTTTGCAGTGAGTGATCAGGAATTCCACTCCGCCAATGAGAATAAAGTGACTCAGATTCTCAAAGACAATGGCTATCCAGTTTATATCACGTGGAGCTTATTACTACGGCAAAAACACAAAAGTTCCGCTTATAAGAGTTTAGTGTATGTTCCTTAACTTTCGGAAAATTTTAAGGGAAGGATGAAAAAGAACACCAATTATATCAATCTTGCGTACAAACCTAACAAGACTCTTGCACCACTTTTCAGCAACTTGAAGACCAAGACAGAGAAGGACAGACGCACAGATGTTGTATACAAAATAAATTGCCTTGGCAAATCCTAACGAAAACTGCGACTTGGGCTATGTTGGTACAACGAAACAACTTCTTCGTCAGAGAATTTCAAACCACAAATCGGATATTAATCTTAATCTTTGACGTAGTTGAAATTTTGGAAACGGAGAGACATTTTTCAAAGCGATACACTTTGGAAACGCTCCATATAATTAACAACAAGAACAATATGAACCGCAAGCAAGACACTCAAAACATTTCGTCTGTGTACTGCTCACTAGTGACTGGGAAGAAACCATGACTAATCTTCTTATTTGAAGTGTTTGCAATAAAACTAATTTACTAAAGTAATTTTTATAATTTGTATTTATAATAACTTATTATATTTATATATTTAATATATTTAAAGTTAATATAATCAAACCTCAATTGAATGTTAGTTTTCCACCATGTTCTGCTTTAAATGTTCTTATGTTTGAAATGTTTATTTTATTTTTGTAAATAAAAGATCCCCTGAAGATGATGGCAACAACCGCCGAAACGTAGGGAAAAGAGATGAAAATGTATTTTCATTAATTAACAATACAACCAAAACAGCCGAATGAGAATATTTTCAAATTCTCAGACATCTATAATTATTCAACTACTTGGTCAAATTACTCATCAACAAATATATTCCATCGGGCGGCTAGCCGAACACCTACTTTTATCTACAAACATGAAGAATTATTATCAACATATGTTATACAAATATGGCGAACATGTATGTACTATTCTCAAGGAATATAGTTACTTTAAAAGAAAATTAGCTCAACAAAAAAAAAACCAATCGTTTCTGCTGATATGCAGACAATACGGCCTCATTCCCAATCATTTATTTAAATCCACAAACAGCACAAAAAAACCTTTTTTCGAATGAATCCCTCCCTCAATACGAGAAAATTGAATTGAAATTCCATTTGAAAATCCTCAACTTGGAGATTTCCGAAATATTTCACAAAATAAAAAAACACCCAAAATACTCTGAGGATAATTCACAGAAGAATAAAAGAAAACATCACTGCTGATGAACATAAACAATTTATTAAAAAACTGAATCTGGCTTTCACAAACATTTGCAATAAAAAACAACAAATAAACACGCACAAAATCGAACAACTTATAATATCACTTTGGAGAAGCTTGAATATCACAAAACACGACAAGTGGGATGTTAATAAAAGTGATATAGAATTTTTTCTTGAAATTAAATGGCTTCTTTCACTGGGTAAAAAATTCTCTTTGCCGTTTGATAAAAATACCTTTCCTCTTTTCCAATTGATTGCGGATGGAGAAGAAGTCATACGAAATGTGAAAGATGAAACGGAGCAGGAGGTGACAAGAGCGAAATATAGCAATATGCTGCACTCTTTCCAACGACATCACGTCAACGATAGATTTGCAAAATACGTACTCGAAGTCCATAAAGATGCTCCGGATTTTATTAGGAAAAACAAAAATGTAATTATTGTGTCTGCCGATAAAGGTAACACAACAGTTGCAATGAGTCGTGAAGAGTATGAAAGAAAAATGAAAGAACAACTGGCTGATCGTTCTGTCTATCGACCCACCCGCGCAACCCCGCTTTCTTCTCTGCAAAGTAAAAACAATGAGCTTATCTGAGCTGAGGTAGTTCAGCGGTGTGCAGGGTTTAACCGAGGAAAGCAATACAAACTGGGGTTTATTCAGGTTCGGAACTCCAATCGAATGATTAAATTTATTTATTATTCTCTTATTAAATAAAATACCACTTTGTTTTTTATAAAATACAATCACTTAATCACAAGGTATTACATATAATCTGCGGGACGTACTCCCTAGCTTCAATATAGGGTAAAGCGGTCGGTTGTAGGTTGGTGTGGGACGTGCTCCCTAGCTCTGTATATAAAGAAGCAGACGACGAATGGGACGTACTCCCTAGCCTCAATATAAAGCAAAGCGGTCGTTTATCGGTCGGTGTGGGACGTGCTTCCTAGCTCTGTATATAAAGAAGCAGACGACGAATGGGACGTACTCCCTAGCCTCAATATATATCAAAGCGGTCGTTTGTTAGTCGGTGTGGGACATGCTCCCTAGCTCTGTATATAAAGAAACAGACGACGAATGGGACGTACTACTCCCTAGCCTCAATACATAGCAAAGCGGTCGTTTGCCGGTCGGTGTGGGACGTGCTCCCTAGCTCTGTATATAAAGAAGCAGACGACGAATGGGACGTGCTCCCTAGCCTCAATATATACCAAAGCGGTCGGTTCTTGTTTGGTGTGGGACGTGCTCCCTAGCCTTGGATAAATAGAAGCGGACGAGTGGGACGTGCTCCCTAGCTCCTATTTCTGAAAACGCAAGCTGACACACTACGCATCCAACTGCAAGTTCCAAGGTAGTCGTAATTAATATAATTATAACACCTGAGACTCGAATGCTTAATTCAATGTGATTTTGTATGAAATTCATACATCCTCTTATTAATTTTCCTGATAACAGCGACTGTGAACTCAGAGGAAGGGTAAACGCAAATAGTTGCAACTCAATGTTGGCAATCAATGTGTACATTGTGTGTGTATCTCGTGCCGTTGGGTGACGTGGCATCGTATCACACTGCTGCTTGTCGTCGTCGTCTTGCTGCATAGGGAATCACACTGCTGCTCGTTGTCGTCGTCTTGTTATTTAGTGTAGTTGCATAGGGTTCTGGTAGTCGGTGGTTGGCTGAGAGGGTGTACATTTGTAGCACTTCGTTACAAAAGGGTTACACACAAATAAGCTGATTGACGATAGCCAGAAGGCATTCTGCCATACCTTCGATCTATGGTTTACCCAAAATACATAAACAAAACATGCCTCTGCGACCGATAACAGCATCGATGAAAGTTCCATGCTATGAGCTTTCAAAGTACTTGGGAAGAATATTACAGTGCGTGACACAAAATTCGATCCACTCGGTTAAAAATTCATTTGAGTTTAAGGAAAAAGCAAAAGATGTAATTCTTGATCAAAATGATGTTTTGGTATCATAAGACGTAGTTTCTTTATTTACCAATATTCCTGTTCAACTTGCAGTTGGAATTATTAAAAAGAAATGGGATATAGTATCTAGAAATACTAAGTTGAGCCAAACTAAATTTCTAGAATTATTAGACTTTTGCCTCAAAGAAAACAATTATCTTCAATACAAGAAGGATTTGTACAGACAGATCCATGGAATGCCAATGGGCAATCCACTTTCTCCAACTATTGCTGATTTGGTGTTAGATAATCTTTTGGATGAACAAATTTCACGAAAAAATAAACCCAAAATAATCGTTAAATATGTTGATGATTTGTGTGCAGTTATGAACATAGGGTTGATAGTTTGTAGTTTTTTAAGGTGCCTTAATGACTACAATGACAAGATACAGTTTACCGTTGAGAGGGAGAAAAAAAAAACCATAACGTTCTTAGATGTCCATATCACTCGCATCAATGAACGACTCTCTTTCAACTGGCATCAGAAAGATACGGCTTATCAACTTCAGGTCCAACCAGGCAAAACACATCCTTATAAACACAGCATCAAATCTCGTCAACAAAGTCTTTGCATTGAGTGATCAGGAATTCCACTCCGCCAATGAGTATAAAGTGACTCAGATTCTCAAAGACAATGGCTATCCAGTTTATATCACGTGGAGCTTATTACTACGGCAAAAACACAAAAGTTCAGCTTATAAGAGTTTAGTATATGTTCCTAAACTTTCGGAAAATTTTAAGGGAAGGATGAAAAAGAACACCAATTATGTAAATCTTGCGTACAAACCTAACAAGACTCTTGCACCACTTTTCAGCAACTTGAAGACCAAGACAGAAGGACAGACGCACAGATGTTGTATACAAAATAAACTGCCTTGGCAATGCTGACGAAAACTGCGACTTGGGCTATGTTGGTACAACGAAACAACTTCTTCGTCAGAGAATTTCAAACCACAAATCGGATATTAATCTTAATCTTTGACGTAGTTGAAATGTTGGAAACGGAGAGACATTTTTCTAAGCGATACACTTTGGAAACGCTCCATATAATTAACAACAAGAACAATATGAACCGCAAGCAAGACACTCAAAACATTTCGTCTGTGTACTGCTCACTAGTGACTGGGAAAAAACCATGACTACTCTTCTTATTTGAAGTGTTTGCAATAAAACTAATTTACTAAAGTAATTTTTATAATTTGTATTTATAATAACTTTTTTTACATCCAAATATTTAACTTGTTTTACAGTTTTTTAAGTTACATATATTCATGTACACATTTTATTATTTAAAGTTTATATAATCAAACCTCAATTGAATGTTAGTTTTCCACCATGTTCTGCTTTAAATGTTCTTATGTTTGAAATGTTTATTTTATTTTTGTAAATAAAAGATCCCCTGAAGATGATGGCAACAACCGCCGAAACGTAGGGAAAAGAGATGAAAATGTATTTTCATTAATTAACAATACGACCAAAACAGCCGAATGAGAATATTTTCAAATTCTCAGACATCTATAATTATTCAACTACTTGGTCAAATTACTCATCAACAAGTATATTCAATCGGGCGGCTAGCCGAACACCTACTTTTATCTACAAACATGAAGAATTATTATCAACATGTATGTACTATTCTCAAGGAATATAGTAACTTTAAAAGAAAATTAGCTCAACAAAAACAAAACCAATCGTTTCTGCTCACATGCAGACAATACGGCCTTATTCCCAATCATTTATTTAAATCCACAAACAGCACAAAAAAACCTTTTTTCCGAATGAATCCCTCCCTCAATACGAGAAAATTGAATTGAAATTCCATTTGAAAATCCTCAACTTGGAGATTTCCGAAATATTTCACAAAATAAAAAAACACCCAAAATACTCTGAGGATAATTCACAGAAGAATAAAAGAAAACATCACTGCTGATGAACATAAACAATTTATTAAAAAACTGAATCTGGCTTTCACAAACATTTGCAATAAAAAACAACAAATAAACACGCACAAAATCGAACAACTTATAATATCACTTTGGAGAAGCTTGAATATCACAATACACGACAAGTGGTTTGTTAATAAAAGTGATATAGAATTTTTTCTTAAAATTAAATGGCTTCTTTCACTGGGTAAAAAATTCTCTTTGCCGTTTGATAAAAACACCTTTCCTCTTTTCCAATTGATTGCGGATGGAGAAGAAGTCATACGAAATGTGAAAGATGAAATGGAGCAGGAGGTGACAAGAGCGAAATATAGCAATATTCTGCACTCTTTCCAACGAAATCACGTCAACGATAGATTTGCAAAATACGTACTCGAAGTCCATAAAGATGCTACGGATTTTCTTAAGAAAAACAAAAATGTAATTATTGTGTCTGCCGATAAAGGTAACACAACAGTTGCAATGAATCGTGAAGAGTATGAAAGGAAAATGAAAGAACAACTGGCTGATCGTTCTGTCTATCGACCCACCCGCGCAACCCCGCTTTCTTCTCTGCAAAGTAAAAACAATGAGCTTATCTCAGCTGAGGTAGTTCAGCGGTGTGCAGGGTTTAACCGAGGAAAGCAATACAAACTCGGGTTTATTCAGGTTCGGAACTCCAATCGAATGATTAAATTTATTTATTATTCTCTTGTTAAATAAAATACCACTTACTTTTTTATAAAATACAATCACTTAAGATATAGCTAAAATAACAAGGTATTACATATAATCTGCGGGACGTACTCCCTAGCTTCAATATAGGGTAAAGCGGTCGGTTGTCGGTTGGTGTGGGACGTGCTCCCTAGCTCTGTATATAAAGAAGCAGACGACGAATGGGACGTACTCCCTAGCCTCAATACATAGCAAAGCGGTCGTTTGTCGGTCGGTGTGGGACGTGCTCCCTAGCTCTGTATATAAAGAAGCAGACGACGAATGGGACGTGCTCCCTAGCCTCAATATATAGCAAAGCGGTCGTTTGTCGGTCGGTGTGGGACGTTCTCTCTAGCTCTGTATATAAAGAAACAGACGACGAATGGGACGTACTCCCTAGCCTCAATACATAGCAAAGTGGTCGTTTGCCGGTCGGTGTGGGACGTGCTCCCTAGCTCTGTATATAAAGAAGCAGACGACGAATGGGACGTGCTCCCTAGCCTCAACATATGCGGTCGGTTCTTGGTCGGTGTGGGACGTGCTCCCTAGCCTTGGATAAATAGAAGCGGACGAGTGGGACGTGCTCCTTAGCTCCTATTTCTGAAAACGCAAGCTGACACACTACGCATCCAACTGCAAGTTCCAAGGTAGTCGTAATTAATATAATTATAACACCTGAGACTCGAATGCTTAATTCAATGTGATTTTGTATGAAATTCATACATCCTCTTGTTAATTTTCCTGATAACAGCGACTGTGAACTCAGAGGAAGGGTAAACGCAAATAGTTGCAACTCAATGTTGGCAATCAATGTGTACATTGTGTGTGTATCTCGTGCCGTTGGGTGACGTGGCATCGTATCACACTGCTGCTTGTCGTCGTCGTCTTGCTGCATAGGGAATCACACTGCTGCTCGTTGTCGTCGTCTTGTTATTTAGTGTAGTTGCACAGGGTTCTGGTAGTCGGTGGTCGGCTGACTTACTTTACTTAGGTCCTCGGACCTATTACGTCCGTGATGTTTCCCTTACGGGGCATAGGGCCTCCACTACACCTACGCGCCATCGTGTACGATTTCTTGAAATGTATTTCAGCTCTCTCCAACTTTTCCCCAGTCGTGCCGATTCCTGTTCGACCGTTCTTCGCCATGTACTTCTAGGCCGGCCCACTTGTCTTCCCTCCTGTGTGAGCGGGTTCCACTGCATTGCTTGAGATGCAATGCACCGATCGCCTTTTCGAAGCGTATGGCCAATCCACTGCCACTTTCTTCTTCGTATAATGGAGTCTATGGGCTCCTGACCCGTTCTCGCATGAAGTTCGGCATTGGAGATACGGTTGGGCCAGAAAATCCTCAAGATGTTTCGTAGACATCTATTAACGAAGGTTTGCAGCTTTCTAGTGACAATTTCAGTGACTTTCCAAGTGCTGCAGCCGTAAAGCAGAACGGATTCAACATTGGAGCGGAACAGTCGTAGCTTGGTCTTTAAGCTAAAAGAGTTGTTTCTCCATATTTTGGACAGCATTCCGAACCAGCCTTTGCTTTTCTGATTCGGCTGCTTACGTCCAGTTCAGTTCCGCCACCCGTAGAGACAATACTCCCAAGATATTGGAAATCCTGTACCATCTCTACGGGTTGTTTAGAAATATTTACTTGGATTGATGAGGAAGTTCCAAGGCTGATCCTTTTAGTTTTTGCCGAGTTGATCTTAAGCCCTACGATTTCTGCTTCTCTCTCCACCCTTGTTGTCATTTGATGGAGATCCATGATCCTATGAGAGAGTAAGCATACGTCGTCCGCGTAGTCCAGATGTTTGAGGTGAGATTGCAGAGTCCACTGAATTCCTCCATTTCCATTTGACAAAGCTGCGTGCAGTACGTCACTTACCACCAACAGGAACAGTATTGGTGACAGTATACAGCCTTGCCTAACTCCACTTTGGATTTCAAACTCCTCTGACACCCTACCTTTGTGCAAAACGTGACACCTGGATCCATCATATGTAGCCTTGATAATAGCAATCAATTTATCTGGGATGCCCCTCCTGTGCAAAGCAAGCCAAATAAATTCTCTATTGACACTGTCGAACGCCTTTTCAAAATCGATGAACAGCAGGTGAAGTGGTGATCGATATTCAACGCACTGTTCGATGATGATCCGCAAGGTGTTGATGTGATCCACACAGGAAGATCCAGTGCGGAAACCTGCTTGTTCGGCGTCGAGTGTGTCTTCGAGGTGGTCTTTAATTCGGTCCAATATTATCCTTGCTATTATCTTGGCTACTGCAGGCAGAACGCATATTCCTCTCCAGTTTTCGCACTGTGTGAGATCTCCTTTCTTTGGGAGCTTGACAATCATTCCTTTTTTCCACTCTTCAGGAAAGCTCTCTGTTTCCCAAGCTCTCTTAATAAGTGGGTGCAGTAGCTCGCTCGATGTCGTTGGGGCTGCTCCTAAGAGCTCTGCAGGAATACCATCAAGTCCAACCGCTTTGTTGTTCTTCAGTGCTTTGATGGCGGTGATAATTTCTTCTTTACTGGGGGGTACGGTGCGTATTCGGGAAATTGTTACTTCGGGTAGCTCAGTGGGAATAGGGTTCACTTCACTTGCGAAAACGCGGTTTAAAACCGCAGAAAAGTGTTCCCTCCACCTTATGAGCTGGTCCTCATCCGAAATTAGCAGGGATCCGTTTGTGTCTTTAACCAGGTGTTGTTTAGAGCTCTGGACACCAGTGAGCTCTTTGGTAATTCTGTAGACGGTCCTACTGTCACACCTACTAGCGGCTTCTTCTGCTTTTGTAGCCAATGCGTTGATGTAGTTACGCTTATCACGTCGCACACTACGGTGAACTTCCCTCATCTTCATGCGGTACGTAGACTCAAGCTCGTTTCTCCCTGCTGCTGGGGTAGCTGCGATGCGAGCTTTAAGGTATTTCTTTTCTTCGATCCTTGCCCAAGTTTCGTCGGAAAGCCAAGCACTATTTCTCCCTTGCGCCCGGCCGACTATACTTTCAGCACCGGATATGAACACATTTTTCACAGCACACCAATGATTTTCGATGGATGTGGTTTCCGTGCTGCTGATTGCATTCAATCCTTGTGAAAGGTGGTCCCCTAGTTGTTGGCGCACTGCGGGATCCCTTAGTCTATCTGTATTAAACTTGGGCATTCGAGTGTTTCCTTGGGATCTACGAACTGCAGCTGTACGCAATCTTACGGTAGCAACCATCCGATGGTGGTCCCGGGCCATTCCCATGTCAGCACCTCTTCTGTTACGGACGCCCTGGAGACTGCTTCTAAAACGCCGGCTGATCGCGAAGTGGTCAATTTGGTTGGAAGTTGCTTGTCTGTCAGTCGACACCCAACTGACTTTGTGGCACGTCTTATGCTCGAACATGGTCCCTCCAATAACAAGGCCGTTGGCGTTGCAGAAATCGACAAATCGTTCGCCATTGTCGTTTCGGTTACCAACACCATGTTTTCCCATGACATGCCTTAGCCCAGAGTTGTCATTGCCAACCTTGGCATTTAAGTCTCCCATCACCATAACTATATCACCTTGTGGAACGCTATCATAAGCAGCACTCAGCCGGTTATAAAAGGCCTCCTTCTCCTCGTCAGAAGAGAGCAAAGTTGGGGCGTAACACTGTATGATGGTGACGCGACGTACTCTAGTCCGGAACCTGGCTTTCAGGATCCTGTCACCTAAAGGCTCCCAGGAAATTAGGGTTTTGAGAGCTGTTTTGAAAAGCAGCAATCCAACGCCAGATTCCCGAGCGCTTCCAGGTGTTTTTCCGGAATAGAATAGTACAGTGTTACGGGTTGGTGACTTGAACTTCCCCGAACCCAGCCATCTAACTTCACTTAATCCTAAGATGTCCATCCTATACGGCATGAATTCCTTTTCGAGTTCTGGCATTCTGAGGACCTTCTTTTCCATTGTCAAGAAGCGTCTTCACATTCCAGAAACCAATCTTTGTCCGGGTACAATAGCCAAAAGTCGTCAACGAGTTATCATTAATTATCCGAGGCGAAGTGTTGGTTTCGGTAGCGGGTTGATTTCAGTTACGGAGAATGCTAACCTCCGTAACCTATCCTAGAAAGCTAGGCCTTTTCGCACTTGTAATTTTGGCCTATTTATGTATATTGGGATACACAATTAGTTGCCCGGGGACCACCACGAGGAGGTAAAACAAGCACTTCATCGTGACTGATTGTTGCGCTACTGGCCCAGACCAAGTTCTGAGCAATCAATAGTTTCCCGATCAGGCACGATGCAGGCCGCCCAGGTGGTCGGCTGAGAGGGTGTACATTTGTAGCACTTCGTTACAAAAGGGTTACACATAAATAAGCTGATTGACGATAGCCAGAAGGCATTCTGCCATACCTTCGATCTATGGTTTACCCAAAATACATAAACAAAACATGCCTCTGCGACCGATAACAGCATCGATGATTCCACTCCGCCAATGAGAATAAAGTGACTCAGATTCTCAAAGACAATGGCTATCCAGTTTATATCACGTGGAGCTTATTACTACGGCAAAAACACAAAAGTTCAGCTAATAAGAGTTTAGTGTATGTTCCTAAACTTTCGGAAAGTTTTAAGGGAAGGATGAAAAAGAACACCAATTATGTAAATCTTGCGTACAAACCTAACAAGACTCTTGCACCACTTTTCAGCAACTGGAAGACAGAAGGACAGACGCACAGATGTTGTATACAAAATAAACTGCCTTGGTAATGCTGACGAAAACTGCTACTTGGGCTATGTTGGTACAACGAAACAACTTCTTCGTCAGAGAATTTCAAACCACAAATCGGATATTAATCTTAATCTTTGACGTAGTTGAAATTTTGGAAACGGAGAGACATTTTTCTAAGCGATACACTTTGGAAACGCTCCATATAATTAACAACAAGAACAATATGACCCGCAAGCAAGACACTCAAAACATTTCGTCTGTGTACTGCCCACTAGTGACTGGGAAGAAACCATGACCAATCTTCTTATTTGAAGTGTTTGCAATTAAACTAATTTACTAAAGTAATTTTTATAATTTGTATTTATAATAACACAAGAAAACTTTTTGCTTCGAATGAATCCCTCGGTCAATACGAGAAAATTGAATTGAATTTCCATTTGAAAATCCTCAACTTGGAGATTTTTGAAATATTTCACGAAAGAAAAAACACCCAAAATACTCTGAGAATAATTCACAGAAGAATAAAAGAAAACATACCTGCTGATGAACATAAACAATTTATTAAAATCAGAATCTGGCTTTCGCACACATTTGCAATAAAAAACATTACATAAACACGCACAAAATCGAACAACTTAAAATATCTTTTTGGAGAAGCTTGAATATCATAAGACACGACAAGTGGTTTGTTAATAAAAGTGATATAGAATTTCCTCTTGAAATTAAATGGCCTCTTTTACTGGGTAAACAATTCTCTTTGCCGTTTGATAAAAACACCTTTCCTCTTTTCCAATTGATTGCGGATGGAGAAGAAGTCATACGAAATGTGAAAGATGAAACGGAGCAGGAGGTGACAAGAGCGAAATATAGTCAACGATAGATTTGCAAAATACGAACTCAAAGTCCATAAAAATGCTACGGAATTTCTTAAGAAAAACAAAAATGTAATTATTGTGTCTCCCGATAAAGGTCACACACCAGTTGCAATGAATCGGTAAGAGCATGAAAGAAAAATGAAAGAACTACTGGCTGATCGTTATGTCTACCGACCCACCCGCGCAACCCCGCTTTCTTCTCTGCAAAGTAAAAACTATGAGCTTGTGATAGAGTAACACACAAATAAACTGATTGACGATAGGCAGAAGGCATTCTGCCATACCTTCGATCTATAAAAATAAATAAAAAATTGTGTGGCACAACGGCTCAGTAAGAACCAGGGCTTATTGACTAACAACTCACAACCATTCCTGTGTGCGCCTGTCGACAGGAATGGAAGGGACCTACAATTTTATGCCGAATCCGAACGGCTAGACGAGAAGCACTTATTCGTGATAAGTGATACTCTTGGAGGATTTGTCAATTCCTCGCAAGAGGCAGTAGCTCTGAAAAAAAAAACTTTTTAGGTTTTAGGTGGATGAGCATGGGAAGCGAACCCAACCCTTCAGCGTGACAGTCGAACGCACTAACCATTACGCTTCGGGCTACTACTACCTTCGATCTATGGTTTACCCAAAATACATAAACAAAACATGTCTCTGCGACCGATAACAGCATCGATGAAAGTTCCATGCTATGAGCTTTCAAAGTATTTGGGAAAAATATTACAGTGCGTGACACAAAATTCGGTCCACTCGGTTAAAAATTCATTTGAGTTTAAGGAAAAAGCAAAAGATGAAATTCTTGATGAAAATGATGTTTTGGTATCATACGACGTAGTTTCTTTATTTACCAATATTCCTGTTCAACTTGCAGTTGGAATTATTAAAAAGAAATGGGATATAGTATCTAGAAATACTAAGTTGAGCCAAACTAAATTTCTAGAATTATTAGACTTTTGCCTCAAAGAAAACAATTATCTTCAATATAAGAAGGATTTGTACAGACAGATCCATGGAATGCCAATGGGCAATCCACTTTCTCCAACTATTGCTGATTTGGTGTTAGATAATCTTTTGGATGAACAAATTTCGCGAAAAAATAAACCCAAAATAATCGTTAAATATGTTGATGATTTGTGTGCAGTTATGAACATATGGTTGATAGTTTGTAGTTTTTTAAGGTGCCTTAATGACTACAATGACAAGATACAGTTTACCGTTGAGAGGGAGAAAAATAAAACCGTAACGTTCTTAGACGTCCAGATCACTCGCATCAATGAACGACTCTCTTTCAACTGGCATCAGAAAGATACGGCTTCGGGAAGACTTATCAACTTCAGGTCCAACCAGGCAAAACACATCGTTATAAACACAGCATCAAATCTCGTCAACAAAGTCTTTGCATTGAGTGATCAGGAATTCCACTCCGCCAATTAGAATAAAGTGACTCAGATTCTCAAAGACAATGGCTATCCAGTTTATATCACGTGGAGCTTATTTCTACGGCAAAAACACAAAAGTTAAGCTTATAAGAGTTTAGTGTATGTTCCTAAACTTTCGGAAAATTTTAAGGGAAGGATGAAAAAGAACACCAATTATGAAAATCTTGCGTACAAACCTAACAAGACTCTTGCACCACTTTTCAGCAACTTGAAGACCAAGACAGAAGGACAGACGCACAGATGTTGTATACAAAATAAACTGCCTTGGCAATGCTGACGAAAACTGCGACTTGGGCTATGTTGGTACAACGAAACAACTTCTTCGTCAGAGAATTTCAAACCACAAATCGGATATTAATCTTAATCTTTGACGTAGTTGAAATGTTGGAAACGGAGAGACATTTTTCTAAGCGATACACTTTGGAAACGCTCCATATAATTAACAACAAGAACAATATGACCCGCAAGCAAGACACTCAAAACATTTCGTCTGTGTACTGCTCACTAGTGACTGGGAAGAAATCATGACTAATCTTCTTATTTGAAGTGTTTGAAATAAAACTAATTTACTAAAGTAATTTTTATAATTTGTATTTATAATAACACAAAAAAACTTTTTGCTTCGAATGAATCCCTCGGTCAATACGAGAAAATTGAATTGAATTTCCATTTGAAAATCCTCAACTTGGAGATTTTTGAAATATTTCACAAAAGAAAAAACACCCAAAATACTCTGAGAATAATTCACAGAAGAATAAAAGAAAACATACCTGCTGATGAACATAAACAATTTATTAAAATCAGAATCTGGCTTTCGCACACATTTGCAATAAAACACAACACATAAACACGCACAAAATCGAACAACTTAAAATATCTTTTTGGAGAAGCTTGAATATCACAATACACGACAAGTGGTTTGTTAATAAAAGTGATATAGAATTTCCTCTTGAAATTAAATGAGTAGTTGGTTTAAGGGCGTTCTAGAACAGTGGCTAAGTGGCTAACAGGTGTGCACAGGTGAGAACAGGTGTGTACAGGTGAGACAGGTGCGACAGGTGAGCACAGGTGAGACAGGTGCGACAGGTGAGACAGGTGTGCCAGGTGAGACAGGTGAGACAGGTGCGACAGGTGCGACAGGTACGACAGGTGCGACAGGTGAGAAAGGTGCGACAGGTGAGCCAGGTGAACAGGTGTGCCCAGGTGAGGCAGGTGAGACACGTGCGGCAGGTGAGGGTGAAAAAGGTAGGTCGATCGGTAAGTGGGTGGTGGCTAAGTGGGTGGTGGCTAAGTGTGCGGTGACAAGTGAGTGGTGGCTAATCGGGCGGTGGTTCAGTGTGATACGGATCATGCAGGTTTCTGACCTAGTTGGTGGTGTTGTAGGTAGGTGGCCTAGTTTTTTGGATCGCTTAGTGGGTGGTGGCTAAGTGGGTGGTGGCTAAGTGGGCGGTGTTTCAGTGCAAAAGGGATCGTAAAGGCTTGTAGCCTAGTTGGTGGATGGGTCAGTGGGTGGTGGCTGTTGTAGATAGATGGCCTAGTTGTTGGATCGGTAAGTGGGTGGTGGCTAAGTAGGGCGATGGCTCAGTGTAATAGTGATCGTGTTAGTTGTGCTGCAGGTGTTAATAACACATACGTGTTGTTTGATACGTTGGGTTTTGTATCCATGATATTGTGTGCTAGCAAAAATATATATATGTATGTGATGGAAGCCCTTTAACGTCGTGTAACACATAATGTCTGATAGCATTTTAATAGTGATAAATAATTTATTTTTGGAAAAAAATTGATAACCGAGCAAGCCTAGCGATAATTTTATACGCATGAGTGTACAGGAATAAACATGCATTGACTATCCGGAAATATGCGACACATATCACTAGCATTCTAACAGTGATAATGCGTTTTTTTTTTTTTTTTCTTTTGTGTAAATTATGACGGTTATTTAATCAGAATGTGCAATGCATAGGTACCTACATTTAATATCATTTAATTCTAAGAAAAATTTGAAGAAAACTCCCCTTAGCTAAAGAAAGATAAAAGAATCACGTTCGTAAAAGTGAAAAAACAAAAATCAACCCAAGATTTTAAATAAGAAAGACTTTTTTTGTTTATTTTTTTTATTTAATATTTTCTCATTGTATTGTTTATTTGTTCTTAAGACTATTTTGTAGTTGTATATTGCTCTTTACATGTAATATAGATAATCATTTTGTTTTCTTGTTTTTTTTTTGTTTATTACAATAAATTATTTGTTTCTTATATTTTAGTATCACAATATACCTAGTAATTTTTACATAGTTACTCATGTGTAGCATAAATGATCAATTTAAAATATATTAAGAATTTATATTATAATGACCCCAAGCAAATGTATTTATATTATTTTCACACACATATCTCTTGTCATCTTCACAACTTAGACTTTTTTTATTAATTGTTTGGGTGTATATGACATGTTGCTTGGAACGGAAATTTATCATTGTGCAGTAAAAATCTTTCTTTTGTAGTAAACACTCTCTGTAATTACTCAAAGTTAATTTCCTTACAGCAGAGCCTTTAACACCTTTTGCTTTTTTAATAACTCCGGAATTTTGAACATTTATGCTATACATTTTGGCTCTTAGTCCAATAAATTCTGTCATTATTTTTCCACAATTTTCGTCTTTCATGTAACCCAGTTTTTTCATATTTTGTTGGGCAATACCAAAGGGATTATTAGGAGGGTAATCAGAGGTGTCAAATTTATCTTTAATGTCGTCTTGTATGTCATTATAAAAATCATGAGTATTGATTTGATATACGAATGAATCGGTGTCCATATACGCTAGCCTTAGGTTTTTGTCCGAAAATTTAGGCTTCATATACGCATAATGAAAATCATACATCTTATACTTAGAGATCTCTAAAACAGAAAACCCTAAGTATATGGGCTTGTTGTAAAGTGTAGATGTTCTGTTCATTTGAATAGCAGCCATGTTGTCACCAAACTCTAAAATGCTATGAAAATTTGGTTTCGCTATAAGTGCACGAGCACCAAGCTGTCTACCATTACTAGAATTGTCTGGTGATAAAACAATTCGCACATCTTTTCTTTTATCAACATTCTCCATGGTTTTCCCAAATACAGCGTTATTACAAAGTTTGCGCAGGTCTTTTTCAAACTTGTTTGTCGCTTCTGTTCTCAGTTTATTATTGAGATCTATATATTTTTTTAACCATGGAAATTGTTTAAATTTGATTACACGATGTATTTTTTTCAAAATCAATCCATTATCAATACACTGAATTAATGTTTTATAATGTACAGTGTAATTCAACTTGTCCCGCAAGTCTGCAATCAATTTTTTTGGTTTATTGTTAAGGGAAATACTAGTCGGACAGAATGGAAGATCGTTATGGTGATCATGAATATATTGCGGATATTCTAAATCAACTTCTAAAATGTATCCAACATGTTTATCTGCTAGCAACCATTCTTTTATGAAAGACAAATCTGTTGGAGGATCAATCCATTCAAAGCCTGAATGTGGAAGGTAATCGGACATAGCCCAACCGTAAAGGTTATTAGCATCTAAGTAGATTAAGTATTCTTCAGGCTTACTTTCATCATATTCTTCCATATATTTATTATTAGCCTTACAGTGCCGTAAACTGCACTGGGTCAATCCTCCTCTTATACCCTTGCTAAAAAAATTGTACATATTAATATCCGTAAGGAGCTCTAATTCCACATTTGTGTGCTTAAGCATAGCGCTCCATGAAAAACCAGGCAACGTGAAATAATGACATGGATCTAGACCATACGTTTGCCTTGAATCCTTACGGAATTTTTCAAATATATCGGATAGAATTATAACATCCGTTATTAAATAATGTTCAAGATATTGAGCTAATGTAGAACAATTGAAATTATTCCAAACATTTTTAGCATGCTCATAATCATCTTCGCTACAATCTAGGTCGAGCAATGAATTCTTAAACGCTGAAATAGGTGGTAATTGCGTTTCAAAAAGTTTTTCTTTGGAATCTATATAATCATAGCAAAAGACACCCTTTCGAGTCATAAGTTCGAAAGATCTCTTATTGCTTTGACAAAACTTAGCCAAAATTTTGAAATCATCCTCTGCAAGGGTTTTTGAAATATTGTCAATGCTCGAGGGGAGAAATCGAAACGAGTCTAAGAATCTCAACTCTAGAAGATCGTTATGTTCATTATTTATTGAATTTATTTGGATAAATTTTGAAATGGATATATATTTCTCTTTGTTTAGGGGTATAATTCTAATGTCCCCATTAGTATTACCCAACTCTTTTATAAATAAATGTGCATCATAGCCAGTTAAATTGTGAAAAAATATAGGCAAGAATGTTGGTACCTTATAATTTAAATTGCATGATGAATGCGCCGCGCCCCTAAATTTCCCGCTGATGTGGCAATGGTCTCGAACTTTATCTATCCCCAGAGGTCTGCTACAGATGTGACAATTGATAGCATCATTGAATGTGTGTTCATCCGCTGGCGTCGTAGTCATAGGCGTATTTATTGTGAGGTAATCCCTATGTATGCGTTTCGATTCCTCAATTATAGAATTTACGAATACCCTAGCACAGTCGTCACCTGCAATTAAACAAAAAAAAAAATCAAATTTATAAATACAAAATTAAATATATAATGTTTCTGGTTTTGAATTTTTCTTTTTTTACTATGGTATGCTTACCCGTGTATTTAAACAGTTTGTCCAAAGATGAGTCGAACGAGCATTTCAAGTAGTAAGAAACTGCTATGGGTATATGCTCTTTAATAGATGTTGTTGAGGAATTTCCTGGGTCTGGATGACAATTTTGGATGTTCATCAGCATACATTCAAAGTCAGCATATATGGCAAAGGGAACTTCAATAGATCTTGAATGATGCTCGAATTTTAATATCTTAGAATCCTCTTTTGGCAGCTCAGTTACGATACCGTTGCACTCCTTTTGATGCTTTCGAAAAGCACTATCAGCAATAAACGTTAATAAACATGCATTGCACATACTTATGGAGTGATTTCCATGATTAACCTGCATACTTATCAACCTTGAAATGTTTTTAATCCATATAAAATGGTTATTCGATTCATCTTGGATAAGCAGTAAGTTGATATGATTATCCTTTACACCCCTTGTGATGTAATATGGGCCAACAACTTTATAGTCTTCACTCCCAATACTTTATGGCTCGATTCCAAAAACGTTAACACTTATAGTGGGGTTAAGCGTTTCGAAGAGCGTTATATCTCTTAGCTTTAAGGGGAAACCACTCGGTAAATTAATTATATCATCTGCGATATTTTCGATATTATAACTGTTGGTTCTTTGGACATTGGCATGGGTCGGATGGAGAGCAGAAATAATTGCCCATTTGAAGCAGTATTCATCATTGTTTTGGATATTTACACATGCCTTTTTAATTTCAATAGATTTTGGAAGTCTAATGTAGCTCGATCCTCTCAATGGCTTGTACTCATTGATGTTGACTTCGATTCGTTTGATGAAAAGAAGACTCCAACCAGAGTCCATGGTCTCAAACTCTTCACTTTTGTTGTCAATGCATTCTACCATCTTCGTAAATATTTCCGAAATATCTTGGCTTTGTAGAGCAATTTGCATCGGAGATTTAAACGATTTTGTGCTTATATCAGCATGCTCTTCTCCTCCAGTCGATGTTGAATATTTTACGTATTCAGCAAAAAGCTCAATACTGAACTTAACACTGCCATTTCTTTGGAATGCTTCTTCAATGAGTTGCAACACATCAGTCTTACAACTATCCAAAAAATATTTAATGTTCAGTAGATCTTCCCTTTTGTTTTGCAATAGGAAGGTTTCTACCATACCTTTAAAACACTTCCGGATCTTCATAAAGGGGCTCATTGGTACTTTAATCATGTTTTTGTTTCTGTGGATTTCTGTTCTCTCATGGTGTATCCACTGTTTAGGCGAAAACTCTCCTGGACAGGTTCCGCATCTGCGTTTGTTTGATGAACAATGAGAAATATCATCATCGCCTTTCCGTTTGGTTGAGATAGACTGGTCACTTACAGTTAAGGTTGCATTGCTCACATGAGCTACCTCTAAGGTTTTATGAGCACTTAGAATATGGCGATTCAATGCATCTTTTCGCGAAAATGTTTTCACACATTGGGGGCATTGAACTTTACTGGTACTGGTACCCTTATGAGCAGAGTTTATATGCCTGCTTAAAGAACTTGCATGGGCGAATTTTTCCGCACAAACAACACAAACCAAATTTGCCATTTTTTTTTGTGTTTTTGTTTTTGTTTTGACAATTGAAGCACTTAGTTTTGTAGAATTCGGTTTTTTAGCAGGTAAACCTTTTGTTTTTAGGATCTGATAGTTACTGTTTTTTGTTTTATCGTTTCACCCTTTTTAAGCAAAGCTTCAAAAATTTAATGGCATATGTTTATATTAATGACAAAAAATAAAAAAAAAAAACACTTCTTTTTTATGGATTTTAAGTTTAAACTTAAAGGAACTGCACTAGGCTTATAGCAAGAACAATTCAAAATTACTGAGATGTTCACTGATCACTTAATTGCTTGAGAGTAAGAAAAATTGTATTAGTAACACTTTTTTTTGTTGTATTTATTGGTTTTAATTTATAAATGCAATAAGTTTAAATTTGGAAACACTTAAAAGAACTGTACTCGATGGCTCTATAACAAGAACTATTCAAAATTACTGTTATGTCCAGTATTAGAATTATTTGCTTGAGAGTTAGAAAATGATAAGAATTAGGTTCCTACTTTGATTGTTGCATTGTACCCAAAGCCACAAAAATCAAAACCAACAAATGCATCATATGCATGCATGCTTATCAAATAATAAAAGGAAAACCATACGAAATGGACATAACATATGCATATTTATCAATTACTTAGATTATTGCGTTCTACCCAAAAAAAAGGAAATCCCCGGAATGCAACATAAACATATGAACCCAAACTATAAACAAGAAAGATGTAAGGATTGAAAAGAAATATTTAACGAGTGTGGAAGTGACAACTCATATCCGCGTGTATTAAAAGATATCAGAAAGTGGAAGGGTTAGTTGGTTTTTACCAAACAAGGGAAAAATTCTGATACAGATGAAAAAAGAGGGTAAATGATCGAATAGTTTTCTAAAATTACTGTAAAATATAAGAAATGTAAAAATTAAAACAAAAGAAATAAAAGATTGATATTTTTTTTTTTACAAATGTATATTTATTTTTTCTTTGTTTATTATTATAATTTTTTTTTATTTATTATATCCTAGGACTTTTCTCTCCTTTAAAATACTTTCCGGCTGGCACCCGCTTTGCATCCAATAAAGGATCTGGTATTTTTATCCTTTTTGGACGAAACTTGGCAAGAATTACTTTTTGCAGAAGCGTACTTGTCATGTAGTCGTCATCATCATAGAGTTCTTCAATATCAAAATAGTTTGGTCCGTATTCGTTATCCAATTCCCTTATAGTAGCAACCCCATTGAATGGGTCCAAAAATGCTTCTCGGTATCTTTGAGTTGGTCCGTACTCCAATCTTTCCTGGTTGGGATTTGGACAGTAAAAATCAGGCTCCTCAATACCCTGGAATCTTCTATGGTATTCTTCTTCGTTTACAATATCCATTTTCTGTTCTTTTTTTTTTTTGTTGTATTTATTGGTTTTAATTTATAAATGCAATAAGTTTAAACTTGGAAACACTTAAAAGAACTGTACTCGATGGCTCTATAACAAGAACTATTCAAAATTACTGTCTAGTCCAGTGTTAGAATTATTTGCTTGAGAGTTAGAAAATGATAAGAATTAGGTGTCTACTTAGATTGTTCATTTTACCCAAAGCCAAAAAAAGGAAAACCACCAAATGCATCAAATGTATGCATGCCCATCAAACGATAAAAGGAAAATCATACGAAATGGATATAACATAATATGCATATTTTATTTAATTACTTATATATATTTTTATTAATTACTTAGATTATTGCGTTCTACCAAAAAAAAAGGAAATCCACGGAATGCAACATATACATATGAACCCAAACTATATACAAGAAAGATGTAAGGATTGAAAAAAAAATATTTAACGAGTGTGGAAGTGACAAGTCATATCCGCGTGTATTAAAAGATAACAGAAAGTGGGAGGGTTAGTTGGTTTTTACCAAATAAGGAAAAAATACTGATACAGATGAAAAAAAATGGTAAATGATCGAATAGTTTTCTAAAAATAGAAAAAACTATTCGATGATACAAAAAAAAAAATACATAGGTACTAAACTATGAGTCGGGTGGGGATGAAACAGAACTATAAAACGTAAGCATTTGTTGAGGATAGGAATAGTTTATTTTAAACAAGTGACGAAGATTGTCGACATTATGAATTTCTCAGAACCGGATTATTCAGTTTTCACTGTAGAAGACTTTGCAGTCCGAGAAGCAAATTCGTTAAATGATAGCGGTTTCAAACCTACACGGCAGTTATCCGATCTCACGATCGTATTAAATTATAACATTTACCATATTCGAATCGTTACAACAAAGTGGGGGGATCGAGTTGTAGCGGATCTGGGGGAATACACGGTAAGATAAAAAACATTAATCTGATATATAAATATTTACAGGTGTTTTTACCAGGTAGATATTCTTCCCTATCATGGAACAGCTTGCTTTATATGGCCAAAGGTGGTTATGCTTTCCAAATTACAAGACCATTAGGATCATCATACGAACTAAAATTTTTAAAACTTAAATAATTAATTTTAATCATTCATGTACAAATACAATCATATATTAATTAAAACACAAACAAAATATGTGGTCAATAAATTTTAATATTTTTTCTTTTTTATATTACAACAGTTTGTTTTTATCAATCCATGAGTTTTGTTCTGTTGGGAAGCCCAACCATTTTACAAAAACTTCATTTCCTCTTGTTTTTATAACTTTTTCCACAAGATATATATCTGGACAGTTGGATTTCATAAGTTCTTCTTTATAAAACCCGCCTTTTACTGCTTCACCTTTATAGTCTTCGAGAAGATATGTAATGGGTCTTGTTCTTTTGACTGTTCTTATTCTAAATACTTCCGTAGTCCAGTTGGGTGTATAACCTTTCTCGAATGCATGCTTATACTTGCTAATTCTTACACTATCACCAACATTAAATTGACGTTTATCTACATTTTTCTTATGATTTTTAAAAACTGTAAGTAATAATTTAGAATTTTTTTTATTAACACTAGCAGGTTGACAATTTATAGTTCTGTGGAAAGAATGATTATAATCATGCAGTAATTTTCTGTAAATATTTATCCACTTATAGCTGCCATTGAAACTAAATTCTTTCCACATTTTTTCTTTAAGAGTTCTATTAAATCTTTCAACAATAGAAGCTTTTAATGAACTAAATGTTGAGAAATGGTATATTTTATATTTGTCTATTAAGATTCTGAAATTTTTATTAAAAAATTCTTTTCCATCATCTGTTTGCAAATTTTTTGGGATCCTAGAAGATTGAATAAATATCTTTTCCATTGCTTTGGTTACAGCGATACCAGTTTTGGTTTTGATAGGAATAGCCCAAGCGAATTTAGAAAAAGTATCGATGACCGTCAATAAATAGTTAAATCCTTTGTTCTGATTACTATATGGTATCATTTCAACCAAGTCCGCTTGCCATAAATCATCAAAGCCTTTAATGATAACACGGCGACGTTTAAAATTTCTACGTGCAGGCTTGTGTAATTCTTCAACAACCATTCGCTTACTCATATTAGTAAAGAATGAATTTAAGAAAATGAAAAGAAGTATTTTTATAATTTTTATTTTGATTTATTTGAATCTTTTGTATAACAGCATTAGTTTCTTCATTCTTAATAAACGTTTCTCTATGATAAAGCATACACAAGTATCTGGCCCCACTTTACACTCATCCAATGACCAACAACAGCTAGAGTAATGAAGTCCATGTATCGATTTAGTGTAAATAGAGTTTTGAAGTTGTTTAAGTAGTCTTATACAATTTAAAAATTCATGGTAATGTTCCTCTAGTAATTCATGTTTATATGTCTTTAGAAAATCTGTAATATTTTTAATTAATAGATCGACGTCCATTGTTTCAGGATGATGATGATGATGAGGGTATTGAATGCATACTAACTATATAATTTTTTGAAAGAGGAATTAAAGTAAAAATTAAATATTTTTTTCTTACGCATACATTCTTAAAATATATATATATAAGTACACTCAACTAAAAACTATTCTTATCAGTTACAACTGGGGAGTGATTTTTGTATAGTGATAGTTGTGTCGAAAATATTTTTCTCTCTTCTATTAACTCCACAATTTTGCTTTTGATGTGCTCATCAAGATACTTTTTTACGATAGCATCTATATAGTTTTTAGGATCACTGATTTCGATAATATTGTTTATTTGATCATCAACGTATTCTTTAGAGGTTGCTTGGTGTGGTTCCTCAGGTCTACCAATATTGCTTAAGCGTTTATTTTCCATATTAAAATCACCAGATGGAAGGAGTTTAAAACCTAACCCTGGAGGACCTGTCGGACCTTTACTTTTTAAAAGTGTCTTGGAGTTTCTTCCGAACTTGTCAACGATCATTTTTAGTTTGAATACATTTTAGGTTTGAGTGATATTAATATATGATGTTTGATTCCTTTAATTCCTCAATTATAGAGCTGATTTCATTTTGATGGTTGTTATTACCAGCGTTTTTGGATGCTATTAAAAGTTTAAGTCTATTAACGAGCTCATTAGGATCATTCCAGTAAACGTATTCATTATTTTTGTTTGTGTACTTCATTTCAGTTATTTCAGAATAAGATTCCCCGGTTTTTTTATTTTTGTTATTAAATCCTGAAACAAGATTCTTTATTATTTGCGTATACTTGACACCCCTATTACTGTTGATCCTAAAAGTATCATCATGATTTCGCATATGGGCACTAGTCTTTTGTAAAATTTTCTGATAGTGCTTTAAATCATCATTTGTATATATGTGCTTTCGAGGTTTTTTCTTTAGAATCAGCTCAATGAGACCCGGAGTTCGAGTAAATTTTTCATCATCAATTTTAATAACATCATCATCCATCCAAAATTTAGATTTACCAATTTTCGTTGCTTGTGTATTAGCATCATAATACGGGCCATAGACTGTATCGCGATTTGATTCAGATAATAATTTTTTAGTGAACGTTGAAGATACCTCGGATGTATTGAAATTGATTGGAGTACTAAACAACATCTCATTATCTCCACTATCTAATTCAGTTATTGGTGATTCTAATACTTCATTGTCTTCCGATCCTTCTTCTTTATTAAATAATTTAAAATTAAGTTTACGACGTTTAATTGGTTTTGTTTCAATTTCTTCATCATTAGGTTTTGGCTTTTTTTCCCTTTCGACATTTTCAACCAACTTTTTTAATGGTTCAACAATAGGTTTAAAAGTGTTTTCCAACTCCGTGTCTCGTGTTATTTCACCAGTTTTTAATTGAAAATATTTTTGTTTTAGAATGTTTTTTGTTTTTATTAGATCATTCAGGATAGTTTCATTCATTTTTTTAGATTTGTTTATCTTTCCTAGTATATTAAGATAAATTTTAAGTTTTCTCAAACAGAGCTCATATTGGAATGGATTCCTTTTTAAGTATAAGTGTGTATTTATAGTAAAATTATTTCATGGAAACCAATTTTATATCGACCATTTTTAATACTACTTTCCTTGTCTATAACTAGAAAACCATAATTATCAACCCAACAATGAAAACATAGCTCTTTAAATTGGTTAAACGTCATATCTGAGTTTATATGATCATTGTGAACATGTTTTAAATTCATTTCATCTTGTTTGAAAAGTATAATAAAATTTGCATTATCTCGAATCAAATGCTTGGGAATATGTGTATAGGATTGGCATAAATAGAAACTATCAACACCATTGTGACGACCCATACAAAAATAATCCCTTATGTTGTTTTGCTTCTGACATGCAACATCGTCAAAAATAAACACTGAGTTATTTTTAGCATCTGCTGGTGGCATAATATCACTATTATCTGAAAATTCATTATATTCCATTCCTTCTACTGATGAAATAACCTTTTTTAAATACATATATTTCGGTTGATGCAATGATTTGGAATATATGTAAATATTTTCAAACTTCAGCCCATTTGTGTCAAGAAGAATGCTAAGCATAACATTTGTTTTCCCACAGTTTGAAGGGCCAACGATTATTCCACGGATACTGTTTGGGAATAATGATCCATGTTTTTTTTTAATTTTAACATCGGAATCAAAGTTTTGTACTTTAATGACTTGTGACTGTTTGATGAACCTCATATTGATGACTGAATTATTTTATAATAAAACAACTCGTTTATATATTTTTGAAATCATAAATGTTCGAAACTTCAACCAAGGAGGCGGTAAACATTACAATATCTTATAAATATGATTGAGCATCACATTAAAACCATCAGTTGTAAAAAATCTTCTGAAGGAGGAGGACTTTTAAACAATATTATTGATAAACTGCCAATTGAACTACATTTACCTTCGTACAATTACTGTGGACCTGGCACAAAATTGCAAGAACGTTTAAGTAGAGGAGATAAAGGCATTAATGAACTGGATGAGGCGTGCCGCCTGCATGATATAGCATATTCAAAAAGTAGTTCACTATCGGATCGTCACGTAGCAGATAAAATTCTGACAGAACAAGCTTGGAAAAGATTTAAAGCAAAGGACTCATCAGTTCCTGAAAAGTTAAGCAGCCTTTTAGTCACCAACATGATGAAAGCTAAGACAAAATTGGGAATGGGTGTTAAAAAGAATAAAACAAAACAAAAAATTAGTGAGAAGAAAATCTGTAACAAAAATTTGTTTAAGAAAGCTATAAAAGAAGCACGAAATGCTATAAGAAGCAATATTAACTGTTGTGGTACAACATCTATTGCTAGTATTGCTTTAAAGGCAGCCAAAAGTGTTATTAAAAACAAGAAAAAAAGTAACATAAAAACACCAAGAATAATTCCAATTCCAAAAACAGGGGGCTTTCTTCCATTTGTAGCTCCTATTCTTGCAGGCTTATCGGCTATAGGAACTCTTACGGGAGGAGCAGCTGGTGTTGTAAAAACCCTTAATGCTGCAAGCGCTGCTAAAAAACAGTTGGAAGAAAACATTAGACACAACAAGGCTTTGGAAGCCGTTGCAATCAGAGGAAACGGCTTATATTTACAGCCCTATAAAAATGGGCTTGGTCTTTTTATAAACAACACCAACACAAAAAACTAATAGATCTGCTACCCAACCAACCTTTAACAAACTTTGACATACAACGGTTTGCAGTGAAGCATATACCACACTTTAGAGGAGTCTTTATGCGAAACTCATTACCAACAAAGTCATTTATCCAGGAGTGTGGCGTTATCAATTTGGATGATGAATCTGGTAGAGGTACACATAGGGTGGCATATATAAAAAATAAAAACAATTTTGTAAAGTATTTTGACAGTTTTGGTAATTTAAGACCTCCAATTGAAATAATAAAATATCTAGGAAATCGGATAAATTATAATTATATTCAAGAACAGAATTTTAATACATTTATATGTGGTCATTTATGTTTAAAGTATTTATTAGATCAATCTCAAAAGGTTTTCAAAAATAAAAATGAATAAAGTGAATGAAATAAAAAAAAATATATCATTCGTCTTTTAACCAACATGTCGGTAACATTAACTCTTAGCGGAAACGACTCATCTCTTACAGCGGAATATTTCCCACCAATTGTATTAAGGTCCAACTATGTCTGCGGCCTCATAGATTTTCAATCATATAACTCTATATCAAATGTGGATGATTTAAATAACTTGTTTCACGTAGGTGAAAATGTTATTTCGTTTCCTATTGGCTCATATGAGATTGGAGACATAAACAATATTATACAAAAGAAAATTAGTGAAATTAATAAAAAGAAAAAGAATTTAAATAGAAAAAGTGAAATTAAAATCATAGCCAACAGCAATACTCTGAAATGTGAAATTTATAGTTCAGAAGCAATAGATTTCTCTAAACAAAATTCTATTGGTTCGCTTTTAGGATTCAGTAAGAAACTGTTGGAGCCTAATATATTACACGAATCAGATCTTTACGTTGACATAAACAAAGTTAATGCAATACGTGTTGAGTGTAATATTATAGATGGAACGTATATTAATAACCAGTTGGCGCATATTTTACATGAATTTTCTATAAACGTGAGCCCAGGCTATAAAATCATTGAGGTTCCTAGAAATGTTATTTATTTACCTGTGAACGTCAAACGAATAACATCGTTAAGTTTAAAGTTCATTGATCAAGACGGTAGAATTATTAATTTTAGAGGAGAAAAAATAACTGTTCGATTACATTTAAAGCCAGAAATATGATTATATATGAACAAATTTCTCACGCACAAAATTCTTATATAAACTCTGTTATCAAAAATTTATTACCTAATCAAGTTTTGACCTCAGCATCGTCAACACATCACCTCACAAAAGAAAATAAAAACTTTTTGCTATCATTGGGGTTCATCTTAAAAAAAATAAAAACCTAGGAAATATCATGTTAAACATTTTTCAAGATCCAGAGTACAATGAATCTATTTCTAAATATGAGTACCACACTTACTCACCTTATCAAAACAATTTTGAACGGAATGACATCATTCAGATTTGTATACAACATCAAAATCTTAATGTTTTACCTTCGGAAAGTTTTTTATGCATTGAAGGATCACTTAAACAACGGGAAGGAAAAGATATTCTGAGTACGAAACTGGTAAACAACTCAATGGCTTTTCTTTTTGATGAAATACGTTATGAATTGAATGGAAGAGAAATTGACTGTAATAGGAATGTTGGAATTACTTCAACGATAAAAAACTACCTTTCCTTAACTAAAAACGAGAGCGATATGCTTTTAAGTGCTTCGTGGTCTCCTGAGGCATGTATTTCTTTAAAGTCATTTAACTTTAACTACTGTATCCCACTGAATAAGCTTTTGGGATTTGCTGAAGATTACAAAAAAATTATACCTAACGCCCGACATGATCTAATTCTTACTCGTGCCAGAATAGATGAAAATGCATTAATTTCAACAGTTGATGAAAAAGTTGAGGTTCAACTTCATAAGGTTCAATGGAAAGTACCACATGTAACTTTATCCGATTCAGTCAAGTTGGATTTATACAAATCTATAAATAAGAATAAGTCTATTAAAATTGCTTTCCGCAACTGGGATCTGTATGAATATCCTACGTTGTCATTCTCCGATCATAATATTTGGAACATCAAAACAACAACACAAATTGAAAAACCTCGATACATTATTGTTGCACTACAAACTGAAAAAAATAAAAAACTAACGGAGGATATAACCACATTTAATCATTGTCATATAACAGACATAAAAGTTTATCTGAATTCAGATGTATACCCTCAGGAAGACCTAAACATTTCTTTCGATCGAAACAGATATAGTTGGCTATACAAAATGTATACTGATTTTCAAAAAACCTACTACAACAAAACAATGGCTGAGCCTCTTCTTTCTTGTGATCAATATCAATCGCACGCTCCAATTTTTGTTATAGATTGCAGACATCAGAACGAATCCCTTAAAACAGGACCTATCGATATTCGCTTGGAAATGAGATCATCACTGAAAATTCCTTTAAACACTTCAGCTTACTGTCTTATGCTGCATGATCGCATTATTGAATATAATCCACTTAGCCAAGTAGTCACCAGAATTGTTTAAAACATAAAACATAAAACCTCAAAATAAAAAAAATATTAAATAAAAAAAATAAACAAAAAAAGTCTTTCTTATTTAAAATCTTGGGTTGATTTTTGTTTTTTCACTTTTACGAACGTGATTCTTTTATCTTTCTTTAGCTAAGGGGAGTTTTCTTCAAATTTTTCTTAGAATTAAATGATATTAAATGTAGGTACCTATGCATTGCACATTCTGATTAAATAACCGTCATAATTTACACAAAAGAAAAAAAAAAAAAACGCATTATCACTGTTAGAATGCTAGTGATATGTGTCGCATATTTCCGGATAGTCAATGCATGTTTATTCCTGTACACTCATGCGTATAAAATTATCGCTAGGCTTGCTCGGTTATCAATTTTTTTCCAAAAATAAATTATTTATCACTATTAAAATGCTATCAGACATTATGTGTTACACGACGTTAAAGGGCTTCCATCACATACATATATATATTTTTGCTAGCACACAATATCATGGATACAAAACCCAACGTATCAAACAACACGTATGTGTTATTAACACCTGCAGCACAACTAACACGATCACTATTACACTGAGCCATCGCCCTACTTAGCCACCACCCACTTACCGATCCAACAACTAGGCCATCTATCTACAACAGCCACCACCCACTGACCCATCCACCAACTAGGCTACAAGCCTTTACGATCCCTTTTGCACTGAAACACCGCCCACTTAGCCACCACCCACTTAGCCACCACCCACTAAGCGATCCAAAAAACTAGGCCACCTACCTACAACACCACCAACTAGGTCAGAAACCTGCATGATCCGTATCACACTGAACCACCGCCCGATTAGCCACCACTCACTTGTCACCGCACACTTAGCCACCACCCACTTAGCCACCACCCACTTACCGATCGACCTACCTTTTTCACCCTCACCTGCCGCACGTGTCTCACCTGCCTCACCTGGGCACACCTGTTCACCTGGCTCACCTGTCGCACCTTTCTCACCTGTCTCACCTGTCGCACCTGTCGTACCTGTCGCACCTGTCGCACCTGTCTCACCTGTCTCACCTGGCACACCTGTCTCACCTGTCGCACCTGTCTCACCTGTGCTCACCTGTCGCACCTGTCTCACCTGTACACACCTGTTCTCACCTGTGCACACCTGTTAGCCACTTAGCCACTGTTCTAGAACGCCCTTAAACCAACTACTTAAATGGCCTCTTTCACTGGGTAAAAAATTCTCTTTGCCGTTTGATAAAAACACCTTTCCTCTTTTCCAATTGATTGCGGATGGAGAAGAAGTCATACGAAATGTGAAAGATGAAACGGAGCAGGAGGTGACAAGAGCGAAATATAGCAATATGCTGCACTCTTTCCAACGACATCACGTCAACGATAGATTTGCAAAATACGAACTCAAAGTCCATAAAAATGCTACGGAATTTCTTAAGAAAAACAAAAATGTAATTATTGTGTCTCCCGATAAAGGTCACACACCAGTTGCAATGAATCGTGAAGAGTATGAAAGAAATATGAAAGAACTACTGGCTGATCGTTATGTCTATCGACCCACCCGCGCAACCCCGCTTTCTTCTCTGCAAAGTAAAAACTATGAGCTTGTGATAGGGTAACACACAAATAAACTGATTGACGATAGGCAGAAGGCATTCTGCCATACCTTCGATCTATAAAAATAAATAAAAAATTGGGTGGCACAACCGCTCATTAAGAACCAGGGCTTATTGACTAACAACTCACAACCATTCCTGTGTGCGCCTGTCGACAGGAATGGAAGGGACCTACAATTTTATGCCGAATCCGAACGGCTAGACGAGAAGCACTTATTCGTGATAAGTGATACTCTTGGAGGATTTGTCAATTCCTCGCAAGAGGCAGTAGCCCTGAAAAAAAACTTTTTAGGTTTTAGGTGGACGAGGATGGGAAGCGAACCCAACCCTTCAGCGTGACAGTCGAACGCACTAACCATTACGCTTCGGGCTACTACTACCTTCGATCTATGGTTTGTAACGGATTTAGCTGTTCTCACTCACGAAAAGCGATGACTTGCTTCCCTATAGATCCCTCAGGACCACAGGATTCCCCGAGATCACCTATAAGACGTGAAATGAGTAGTCCAGCCAACAAAGTACGACTCGGCATGCTTGCTTCACCAAAAGACCAGCTCGTCGGTGGGGTGGGTACTTGTACTTGCCGCTGAACTACCGCACAATATTTCATGCCGATCCTAAATGACCCAATAAGAACTATTATATACCTACATATCGCAAAACCACTCTCCCTAAATTTTAGAAATGGGAAACCCGAGATGCAAATGGGCCCCTGAGTGTTTCCCTCCCTCCGTCTTCTGAAACAATCTAGAAAACTCCATGGTTATTGTTCCACTCTTGTCATTTCAATAACCCCTAATTTGAGACTGAGTAAATTCCTAAGAACTACTATCTACACCGTCGTCTATTCGCATCTTCACGTCTTATCTTTCCCTCTTGCACTGAAAATCAAAATTACTCCATATTAATTCAAATTACTCCAAGTAAAATCAGAATTGCCAAAGCATTTGAATGTTCTACATATAAATTTATTCAATCCAGAAAATGCAAAAAGTTATAAATAAAAAAAAATAAAAAAAAAGTAACTCATCTCCAAAGTAAAACAAATAATAAGGAACATTTAAGGTTCATATGCCAATAAAAAAAAGGAAGTATTCAAGCTTTATAAAAGTAGGCTAAACAAACATAGTATAATAATCTACAATCTAAGAGATCTTATTCGGCATTTGAGTGAAGAGAACAAAAACTGACTCTATGCTCTGATGTCATGCTGTCATATAAAAAAAACAATAACACAAATACTCGGGGTTCTATAAATAGATCTCTCTCTCGCAAAGACACGAATTATTAGCAAAAAAAATTGATTGAGTCTATTTATTCTTTTCACTCACTCATGCTCGATCTAGGTTTTAATCTCAATTAATCTCACTCAAATAGTATGATTAATAAAAAACTTAATTTTGGGTATGCCCTTAATCACTCATCGTTCAAATTTAAATTTCTCTTTAATTTCCTATTTGTTTGGATAAAACAGCAAATTAAAATGAACTTACCGACTTCTTCAAAGGTGATGTGCACAGCAGCTTTGTTGGTCGCGTAGATGTTTGTTTGTATGAGTTTAGCTAGATTACATATTATGAAACAAAATCTTTTCAATTTGAACGAAAATTGATTTTAAGAGAGAATACTTATCTTTTGTAAGAGAAAAACGAGATGATTGATTGGATGAGTTATCTTATCTTAGATTTGATACATTAAATTATAGTTTAGGATGCTGTAGAGTATTTGTTGTTGATGCGGATTTTTATGATGAGGTGTGGTAAAAAAAATTGTAATTCACCACGATTACGGGGTGGAATATCGGAGGATCGCCTTTATGATGCAGTGATGAAAGAGCTGAAGTAAGAACTCGATTTCACCAATGTGAGTGATGGATAAGGGCGGCCAAACGAAAATGATTGCTGGAGCTTATGATGGGTAAGGTAGAGATGACTTGCCAGTGACGTGGCGGAATTTTGTTTGTGTTTGTTGAAGATTAGTGTCGAGGTTTGAAGCGTATATACGAGTATAAGGCTCAAAACCAACTCTCGTTCAGATCGCCTCTAGTACCAAATATTTCGATTGGTGCTTGTGGATGTAATGTTTTTCCTTATGCGTGTTCCCCAGATCCCTACCGATTGAACGATGTACGATCGAGAGCACCAGCTCTCGTGAAACAATCGGACTTGGTGACCAGACTGTGATCTGTGATCTGCAACGATCTCTGTTTCACAGTGGGTAGCAGTGACGTGAAAGCCAACCGCGTGGCTTGGCCACTATCAACCAGAAAAAGTGCAAATTAGACAGATTTATTTGGTATAGTTGCGATGCTGCAGAATACTCTCTACGATCAGGTATAGTTCTAGGGTTCCTCACGTGTGTAGCACAAATTAGGTTTTCCTAGCAAAAAATCAAACGCTTAGGTTTCTTTGTAACACAATAATTATTTAACAAAACTGAGTAGTTTTATTCATAAATGATACACTTACTGAATATTATTTGATCAGCGACGTAATTATTCTATATACATATATACGTATGTTTTGTATAGGATGATTAGTTTTATGCACTAAGTGGTGGCTTTTTATGTCGACTACCATGGACGAGAGTTGGATGAGAAAAGAATGATTGGCGGAAATATGAACGTACTTCGCATAAAAAAAATTGACATGATCGAAAATCAGTTCTGTGGGTGTTCGAAATTCCGAACGTCCGAACATGTGTGGAATTCTATATGGTTGGTATCTTGTTCATAATTTTTTCTGTTGGACGTATTCAGTGATATGCGTTGACATAAAGTGTACAATATAAGGTGGTCCATATACAACATTTCAAGTTCTCGCCCGCCCGGTCAAGAAGTTGAAATGAAACAAGGACTATCTTTCGCACCAATAAGTATTTGCAAAAACAAATAATGCAGTTATGAATAAAGTATCTAGGTTATGTCCGCATATCTTTGGCGTGTACGATTCCCAACGCATTTCCGTTCAAATCTACTAATTCATATAAATTGTTGCTAACAATTTTTTTGATTTTCGCCTGGACAAATTTTGGGCATAACTTCGCATTCCTCTTTTTGGATTTGTCACTTAAAATGAAATTGCGTTTTAGAACAATTTGTCCAACATTAAACTTACAGGATTTGCTGCGGGTATTATAGGTTTTTTCATATATTTTATGTGCATCCGCTAAAGATTTTTTTATACGATCATGAATCAAGTTCATTCTCAAAGCTTTGGGTAAAACATTAAATTCAGAATTATTTAGACTATTTAATTTCCTAAGTATCGCATAATCAGAGCCATGCTCGAGCTTAGACTGGCCAAATAAGGCTTCATGAGGCGACATGCCTATCGCTGAATGCACCGTCGATCTTAATGCACTCAAAATCAATATAAGGTGTCTATCCCAGTTAGACTGATCGGACCCAATGTATGACCTTATTGCTGCTAAAATTGAGCGGTTGACGCGCTCGCTTGCGTTTGATTGAGGGGCATATGAGGCAGTTCTAATATGTTTTGTACCATATGAATCGAGAAATTTTGAGAATTCTTTACCTACAAATTGTTTCCCATTATCGGATAAAAGAGACTCTGGTACTCCATAAAGTGAAAAAACTTGATCCTCCAAAAATTGCACTGCTGCATCTGCAGTGGCTTTTCTAATAGCTTTCGCAAGAACGAATTTAGTAAGCTGGTCAAGACATACTATTATATAAGAATTTCCTTTTTTGGACCTTGGATAGGGACCGAGGAAGTCAACGTATACATGTTGAAATGGCCTGTCAACGATAAAAGATTGTCCCATCGGTGGTCTAAGGACGGAATTTGGGGCTTTGGACGCTTTACAAACAAGACATCCTCCGATGAGGGATTTTACTTGAGCTGCCATATTAGGCCAGTAAAATCTTTCTCGAAGACGATATAATGTTTTTGTAACTCCACCATGCGAAGCTCGAGGGGGGTCATGAGCCAGCCGAATCAAGTGGTTAGTCAGGGCGGCCGGAATCCACAGTTTCCAAACACAATCGTCTTCTCTGGGATCCCCTGTGCAATGTCTGACCTTCTTGTATACAAAATTTTCTGAAACCTGAAGGTCAGGTAGCTGGGTTTTATTTTTCTCTATAGTTTCGATCAACCTCATATACTCATCCGACTTGAATGACGGATCAGTAAGGTCGACCTGTAGAACATCGGAAGGGCTCACGACACTTGTTGTGTGGGATGCTATTTCATCAGCAGCGTATACTCGTGAAAGCGCGTCTGGTGCCACATTTTGAGAGCCCTTACGATGCTCTATAACAAACGAGAATCTTTGAAGCCTTAAGCTCCACCGCGCCAATCTGCCACTTAAATCTTTCTGACTCATAAGCCACCTGAGACTCGAATGGTCAGTCACTATTGTAAAGTTGTGTCCTTCAACATACGGACGAAACTTTTCAACGCCTAACACGGCAGCTAAACATTCCAGCTCCGTAACGCTGTAGTTACGCTGAGCTTGATTTAATTTATACGAATAGTAGTAAATCGGTTTCTCTAATCCCTCTTCATCCAGTTGACTTAACACGCAACCAACACCGGTGGATGAAGCATCACATAAGATAAGAAAAGGTTTCTGAAAATCAGGATTCACCAGTACGGGGGCTGTTGTAAGTGCCAATTTAAGTTGTTCGAAAGCATTTAGTGCTTCGGCCGAGAATACAAAAGTTTTGTTTTTCTTTAAAGTATCGGTTATTGGTGTAGCTAGAGAGGAATAATTCGGCACAAATCGTCTGTACCAACCAGACAAACCCAAAAACCTTCGAACTTGTCGCGGAGTTTTTGGTACTGGGAAGTCGCGAATCGCGGAAACTTTGTCTGGGTCTGTTTTGATACATCCCCCGCCAACTATGAATCCTAGATAACGAAGTTCTTTAAAACAAAATCTTGATTTCTCAAGATTGATTGTGAGCCCTGCTTTACGCAAAAGTGAAGATAGGGTACGTAAGATTTTAACATGCTCTTCAAATGTTCGCGAAACGATCAGCAAATCATCCAAATAAACAAACACGAATTGTTTCAATTCATTTGGGACCACTTTGTCCATTAGTCTGCACAAGCGTTGAGCGGCGTTGCAGAGGCCAAAGGGCATAACATTGAATTGATACAAGGGCCTGCCGGGCACACTAAACGCTGTCTTCTCCCGTGCCGATTCAGCTAGAGGAATCTGCCAGAATGCGTCTTTCAGATCCACGCTACTGATGTAGTGTGTATCTGATTGGCGACTTAGCAGATTCTCTACATGAGGAAATGGATAGGCATCACTTTTAGTTGCTTTGTTGAGCTTCCTGGAGTCAAGGTACAAGCGGTTTTTCCCAGGTTTACGCACCAAGACAACAGGAGAACTCCAAGCACTTTCACTTTCCTCAATAACGTCCAATGCAATCATCCTATCCAATTCTTCATACATTAACTTCTGGATCGCTGGTGACACGGGATAGTGTCGTTGTTTAATAGGCTCGGTTTCACCTGTATTTATTGTATGTTCCTCTAATGTTGTCCGTCCAAGCCCTTCTTTGGCATAAGACGGAAACATCCGTATAACATTTTTGATTTCCTTAGATTGAACGGCTGAAAGTTCGTGGGCATTTGCGTCGCATTGCCGAAGTGGCAGTGGGCAAATTTCAGACACAATTTGAGGAGCGATCTCAAAGAGTGTCCAAAAGTTTATCCCAAGATATAAAGGTTGTTGTAGAGATGGAACTAAGTGCATCTTAATTTTCTTGGTCACATTCTTGTAGGTTATTTGGGTGGTTAACTCCCCTACGATCTTTTGTTGCTGTCCACTTGCAGTTTTAACATTGGAATTTAAATTTTTAAAGTTTAAACCTTGATCTTTTACTAGCTGTAGACATCCAGCTCCTAGACAACTGATGCTTGCACCACTGTCTAGAAGACCAAGCATCGTCTTCCCAAACATGGAGATGCTGGCATAGGGTCTAGGATCTTCTAGGTTGAAAAGTGTAGTGGCACAAATTTCACGATGCATATCACGCTTATTTTTAAAACGACTTCTTAGCTTTTGGATTCGATTCGAAACTCCGTTAAAGATTCTATTACGAGCTTCATTATAATTTTGTATTCGTTGATGAAGTGGAAGGGATTCAGGCTTATCTAAAGGTACAAGAACAGGAAATTTATTATGCTTAAAGTTATCTCGTTTCAAAATTTGAGTCGGTATTAATTCCGTATCGCTACTAAGATGACTTGAATCCATAGAGGTATCTATAGTATTAGAAGGTTTTAGAAAATCAGGTAAATTTGTTGAATGAGATATTTTTTTACAATCAGGTAGTTTAGTCATATCCATTGAGTTTGTCAAGTCAGGTAAAAAGGTAGAGTCTGTTTGAGAGGTATTTAAATTATTTTCACTTAATTCTGTACCGGATTCTCTTTCGGAGGGCAAAACTCTCCGGTGCTCGGATTGCCCCGTTTTCGGTTTCCCGAACACTTGGAGCATTTTGGTGTCGTTGTGTTCTCCGTGCCACATTTGTAACAAAACAGATTACGCTGCGGATCAGGACATTGCACAAAAGAGTGGCCTTTGACCTTGCAGTTCCAGCAAGGGAAATTTAAAAATTTTTGTTGTGCATGCATTGCATTCACAGCTTCAACATCGAATGAATCTGCCTCAGGCCAATCGCTTTCTAATTCATTGATTTGTTTTTTAAAGTTATTTTGCACAAAAGGTTTAAGCCGAGAACTTTCATTTTGTGCATGTTTTTCAATGGAGCGACATACATACACCATTTCGGCTAGACTCTGGGTGTTAAATGTTATCAGAAGTTCCCCTGTTCTTCTCTTAACATTCTGCTTTATTAATTCAATTAATTCTCTTCGGGACTTGGGGTAATGCAGTCGAGCATTCATAACAAGAATGGCGTTATAGAAGTCGTCGAAACTTTCATTTGAACCTTGACGACGGTCTAACATTTTACGCGAGAGTTCCGAGTCGGTTTCGATGCTTCTATATTGTTCAACTAGAGCAATCTCAAGAGTTTCCCAAGTTGCATTTGGATTGGTCTTGCAAAAAGTCCAGAACCAACTTTCGACAGGGCCGGTCACGAATAAATGAAAATGAAGGAAAATATCCTCCCACGAAACTTTGTAAGTCTTTTGGAGTCTTTTTAGACGAAGGAGAAAATCATCTACTGTCATTTTGGCGGTATCAAATTTTAAACGCCATTTATGAATTTCAACCGTTTTAATGGAGTCACTAAAAGAAGGATTTTGGAGATGGCTAGGACTTGGTGCATTTAGACTTAGGGCATTAATTTGCCTTAAAAAGTTTTGAGCATTTTCACTGATATACGGGTCGGTCTCGACATTGACTTGTTCTCTCGGGGGATTTCCATTTCCGTTGATTGGGGAATGTGGAGTTGGATGAGCAGTTCTGTGCTGTCGAGGGGGATTCCTAATATGTGAGGTTTCTAAGGGTGCTGCTAAATTTGAAGCTAAAGCTTCTCGAATAGTTTTTGTAACTTCTTCCCTAATTTTAGCTCTTTCTTGTTCGTACTCAGACTTTCTAGCTTGTAAATCTTCTGTCCTGCTCAAACCAATTGTGGCAGTAACAATGTTTTTTATGTAACGTTGTAAGCTTTCGTTTAAAGAATTATTTACTCGATTTTCATCGGGCGGATCACCATTTTCATCACCTGACTGAAGTAATGGGTGAGGTGGATCGTCTGGCAAGTCGTTAGACCCGGATGCCATTGGTAAATGATTAGTTCCTGCAGAACGTGTATTTTGTGCCTGAGATTTGACGAGGTTTTTGTTGGGTTTGGGTGCCATCGGGCAGTGGGTAATCAATTTGAGAAAGTACAAATTAACGAAAAAACAAAAAAAGAAATCACTAAGTCAAGAAAAGCTTTGGAATACAAAAAAAATTCAATAAGATAAAAATAAAAGGATCTCGAAATATAAAAGTAAGAGTATAGTAAAAATTAAAAAAAATTTTAAAACCAAACTTTGATTTGTAAATATCAACAAAATATGTAAACCAATTACATATATCAATATTCAATAAAGTACAAAGAAAATATAATGTCATGCGTGCTTGGGAAAGTAATGAGTGAAGTGCGTATTACAACAACGATGGTGAACTAAAATCTAGGAAATATGTGCTTAAGTTCACTAACTATATACAAAAAATTTACAAACGCAACTAAGAGACTGATTTAAATAACCTTTCTACTCTTAGGCCGTTCCCTTCTTCAAATAATTTTGATAATAATAATAAAAATTGGAATAAAAATAGAACTTATAAAAAAAATATTCACTGGGGCTGAATATCTCCAACTTACAATGGTTTTGTTAGTTCAAAAGAAACATGAGCGCAACAGTCGGAAAATAGTTTCTGGAACTGAAAACTCCCGGTCGTTCATGAAGAGAACTGAAAGCTTTTAACTTTAAGTCAAATTTGAAACAGTCAATGCAACAAACGGAGAAGCTGTAACCAGTACAAACAAAATCTCCCGGTCATTGAACTTGTCAATTAAAACTTAATGTTTTACATAACTAAACCATATGAATTATCGCTGCACAAAGCATGATACAAAGACCGATACTTTGGGACGATTTCGTATGTGGTTGTAAAAATCTCAAAGAATTTCAGGTTAAAGCAAAAATAAAAGATTCAATGTAAGCTGATCTAACAGAAATTATTTCTAGATGGAATGAAACAACATATTTAATAAACGTATTCGATGCCCCACGTTGGGCGCCACCTGTGTAACGGATTTAGCTGTTCTCACTCACGAAAAGCGATGACTTGCTTCCCTATAGATCCCTCAGGACCACAGGATTCCCCGAGATCACCTATAAGACGTGAAATGAGTTGTCCAGCCAACAAAGTACGACTCGGCATGCTTGCTTCACCAAAAGACCAGCTCGTCGGTGGGGTGGGTACTTGTACTTGCCGCTGAACTACCGCACAATATTTCATGTCGATCCTAAATGACCCAATAAGAACTATTATATACCTACATATCGCAAAACCACTATCCCTAAATTTTAGAAATGGGAAACCCGAGATGCAAATGGGCCCCTGAGTGTATCCCTCCCTCCGTCTTCTGAAACAATCTAGAAAACTCCATGGTTATTGTTCCACTCTTGTCATTTCAATAACCCCTAATTTGAGACTGAGTAAATTCCTAAGAACTACTATCTACACCGTCGTCTATTCGCATCTTCACGTCTTATCTTTCCCTCTTGCACTGAAAATCAAAATTACTCCATATTAATTCAAATTACTCCAAGTAAAATCAGAATTGCCAAAGCATTTGAATGTTCTACATATAAATTTATTCAATCCAGAAAATGCAAAAAGTTATAAATAAAAAAAAATAAAAAAAAAGTAACTCATCTCCAAAGTAAAACAAATAATAAGGAACATTTAAGGTTCATATGCTAATAAAAAAAAGGAAGTATTCAAGCTTTATAAAAGTAGGCTAAACAAACATAGTATAATAATCTACAATCTAAGAGATCTTATTCGGCATTTGAGTGAAGAGAACAAAAACTGACTCTATGCTCTGATGTCATGCTGTCATATAAAAAAAACAATAACACAAATACTCGGGGTTCTATAAATAGATCTCTCTCTCGCAAAGACACGAATTATTAGCAAAAAAAATTGATTGAGTCTATTTATTCTTTTCACTCACTCATGCTCGATCTAGGTTTTAATCTCAATTAATCTCACTCAAATAGTATGATTAATAAAAAACTTAATTTTGGGTATGCCCTTAATCACTCATCGTTCAAATTTAAATTTCTCTTTAATTTCCTATTTGTTTGGATAAAACAGCAAATTAAAATGAACTTACCGACTTCTTCAAAGGTGATGTGCACAGCAGCTTTGTTGGTCGCGTAGATGTTTGTTTGTATGAGTTTAGCTAGATTACATATTAGGAAACAAAATCTTTTCAATTTGAACGAAAATTGATTTTAAGAGAGAATACTTATCTTTTGTAAGAGAAAAACGAGATGATTGATTGGATGAGTTATCTTATCTTAGATTTGATACATTAAATTATAGTTTAGGATGCTGTAGAGTATTTGTTGTTGATGCGGATTTTTATGATGAGGTGTGGTAAAAAAAATTGTAATTCACCACGATTACGGGGTGGAATATCGGAGGATCGCCTTTATGATGCAGTGATGAAAGAGCTGAAGTAAGAACTCGATTTCACCAATGTGAGTGATGGATAAGGGCGGCCAAACGAAAATGATTGCTGGAGCTTATGATGGGTAAGGTAGAGATGACTTGCCATTGACGTGGCGGAATTTTGTTTGTGTTTGTTGAAGATTAGTGTCGAGGTTTGAAGCGTATATACGAGTATAAGGCTCAAAACCAACTCTCGTTCAGATCGCCTCTAGTACCAAATATTTCGATTGGTGCTTGTGGATGTAATGTTTTTCCTTATGCGTGTTCCCCAGATCCCTACCGATTGAACGATGTACGATCGAGAGCACCAGCTCTCGTGAAACAATCGGACTTGGTGACCAGACTGTGATCTGTGATCTGCAACGATCTCTGTTTCACAGTGGGTAGCAGTGACGTGAAAGCCAACCGCGTGGCTTGGCCACTATCAACCAGAAAAAGTGCAAATTAGACAGATTTATTTGGTATAGTTGCGATGCTGCAGAATACTTTCTACGATCAGGTATAGTTCTAGGGTTCCTCACGTGTGTAGCACAAATTAGGTTTTCCTAGCAATAAATCAAACGCTTAGGTTTCTTTGTAACACAATAATTATTTAACAAAACTGAGTAGTTTTATTCATAAATGATACACTTATTGAATATTATTTGATCAGCGACGTAATTATTCTATATACATATATACGTATGTTTTGTATAGGATGATTAGTTTTATGCACTAAGTGGTGGCTTTTTATGTCGACTACCATGGACGAGAGTTGGATGAGAAAAGAATGATTGGCGGAAATATGAACGTACTTCGCATAAAAAAAATTGACATGATCGAAAATCAGTTCTGTGGGTGTTCGAAATTTCGAACGTCCGAACATGTGTGGAATTCTATATGGTTGGTATCTTCTTCATAATTTTTTCTGTTGGACGTGTTCAGTGATATGCGTTGACATAAAGTGTACAATATAAGGTGGCCCATATAGGTTTACCCAAAATACATAAACAAAACATGTCTCTGCGACCGATAACAGCATCGATGAAAGTTCCATGCTATGAGCTTTCAAAGTTTTGGGAAGAATATTACAGTGCGTGAGACAAAATTCGGTCCACTCGGTTAAAAATTCATTTGAGTTTAAGGAAAAAGCAAAAGATGAAATTCTTGATGAAAATGATGTTTTGGTATCATACGACGTAGTTTCTTTATTTACCAATATTCCTGTTCAACTTGCAGTTCGAAATATTAAAAAGAAATGGTATATAGTATCTAGAAATACTAAGTTGAGCCAAACTAAATTTCTAAAATTATTAGACTTTTGTCTCAAAGAAAACAATTATCTCCAATATAAGAAGGATTTGTACAGACAGATCCATAGAATGCCAATGGGCAATCCACTTTCTCCAACTATTGCTGATTTGGTGTTAGATAATCTTTTGGATGAACAAATTTCGCGAAATAATAAACCCAAAATAATCGTTAAATATGTTGATGATTTGTGTGCAGTTATGAACATAGGGTTGATAGTTTGTAGTTTTTTAAGGTGCCTTAATGACTACAATGACAAGATACAGTTTACCGTTGAGAGGGAGAAAAATAAAACCGTAACGTTCTTAGACGTCCAGATCACTCGCATCAATGAACGACTCTCTTTCAACTGGCATCAGAAAGATACGGCTTCGGGAAGACTTATCAACTTCAGGTCCAACCAGGCAAAACACATCCTTATAAACACAGCATCAAATCTCGTCAACAAAGTCTTTGCATTGAGTGATCAGGAATTCCACTCCGCCAATTAGAATAAAGTGACTCAGATTCTCAAAGACAATGGCTATCCAGTTTATATCACGTGGAGCTTATTACTACGGCAAAAACACAAAAGTTCAGCTTATAAGAGTTTAGTGTATGTTCCTAAACTTTCGGAAAATTTTAAGGGAAGGATGAAAAAGAACACCAATTATGTAAATCTTGCGTACAAACCTAACAAGACTCTTGCACCACTTTTCAGCAACTTGAAGACCAAGACAGAAGGACAGACGCACAGATGTTGTATACAAAATAAACTGCCTTGGCAATGCTGACGAAAACTGCGACTTGGGCTATGTTGGTACAACGAAACAACTTCTTCGTCAGAGAATTTCAAACCACAAATCGGATATTAATCTTAATCTTTGACGTAGTTGAAATTTTGGAAACGGAGAGACATTTTTCTAAGCGATACACTTTGGAAACGCTCCATATAATTAACAACAAGAACAATATGACCCGCAAGCAAGACACTCAAAACATTTCGTCTGTGTACTGCTCACTAGTGACTGGGAAGAAACCATGACTAATCTTCTTATTTGAAGTGTTTGCAATAAAACTAATTTACTAAAGTAATTTCTATAATTTGTATTTATAATAACTTTTTTTACATCCAAATATTTAACTTGTTTTACAGTTTTTTAAGTTACATATATTCATGTACACATTTTATTATTTAAAGTTTATATAATCAAACCTCAATTGAATGTTAGTTTTCCACCATATTCTGCTTTAAATGTTCTTATGTTTGAAATGTTTATTTTATTTTTGTAAATAAAAGATTTTTGTAAATAAAAGAATCCCCGTCGAAACGTAGGGAAAAGAGATGAAAATGTATTTTCATTAATTAACAATACGACCAAAACAGCCGAATGAGAATATTTTCAAATTCTCAGACATCTATAATTATTCAACTACTTGGTCAAATTACTCATAAACAAATATATTCAATCGGGCGGCTAGCCGAACACCTACTTTTATCTACAAACATGAAGAACTTTTATCAACATATGTTATACAAATATGGCGAACATGTATGTACTATTCTCAAGGAATATAGTAACTTTAAAAGAAAATTAGCTCAACAAAAACAAAACCAATCGTTTCTGCTCACATGCAGACAATACGGCCTTATTCCCAATCATTTATTTAAATCCACAAACAGCACAAAAAATCCTTTTTTCGAATGAATCCCTCCCTCAATACGAGAAAATTGAATTGAAATTCCATTTGAAAATCCTCAACTTGGAGATTTCCGAAATATTTCACAAAATAAAAAAACACCCAAAATACTCTGAGGATAATTCACAGAAGAATAAAAGAAAACATCACTGCTGATGAACATAAACAATTTATTAAAAAACTGCATCTGGCTTTCACAAACATTTGCAATAAAAAACAACAAATAAACACGCACAAAATCGAACAACTTATAATATCACTTTGGAGAAGCTTGAATATCACAATACACGACAAGTGGAATGTTAATAAAAGTGATATAGAAATTTTTCTTGAAATTAAATGGCTTCTTTCACTGGGTAAAAAATTCTCTTTGCCGTTTGATAAAAACACCTTTCCTCTTTTCCAATTGATTGCGGATGGAGAAGAAGTCATACGAAATGTGAAAGATGAAACGGAGCAGGAGGTGACAATAGGTGGTAGCCCACTCAAGTGGTTGTTGAAAATTCAAACATTCAATAATATAAATTACGGAGCGAAAGCTATGCAGCCTAACTGCAAGTGTGTTATCACACAAAAAGCCCAATTTAATTCAATCAATTCTTGACCAGTGTCAAATCTTTCATACAATCTCCCACCTTACAATTGTTCAACGAATTGTTGGTTTGTAAACAGTGTACGGAGAAAAGAGAAAGAACCCGAATGATCAACAACCAACTTGTGTGCGGCTAGTAAAAATGCTAGTTGTCTCAATATGCAATTTATAAAGACAAAACCTTACATTGGATGGGCATGATCAGGTGACCTCGGTGGCGCAATGCGTAGTGCATAGGCCTCAGAGGTAGCTGGTCTAGGTTCGATTCCAATTGACGGCACTAATTTATAAATTAAAATTGAACATAAAGACTAAGCACCACTGAAAGGAATCTGATGATTGGTGTGGCAGCCATGAAATTGCAATAATTCCAGCCAAATACAATGGTGGTAGCCCACTCAAGTGGTTGTTGAAAATTCAAACATTCAATAATATAAATTACGGAGCGAAAGCTAGGCAGCCTAACTGCAAGTGTGTTATCACACAAAAAGCCCAATATAGCTAAAATAACAAGGTATTACATATAATCTGCGGCACGTACTCCCTAGCTTCAATATAGGGTAAAGCGGTCGGTTGTCGGTTGGTGTGGGACGTGCTCCCTAGCTCTGTATATAAAGAAGCAGACGACACATTGGACGTACTCCCTAGCCTCAATATATAGGAAAGCGGTCGTTTGTTGGTCAGTGTGGGACGTGCTTCCTAGCTGTGTATATAAAGAAGCAGACGACGAATGGGACGTGCTCCCTAGCCTCAATATATTACAAAGCGGTCGGTTCTTGGTCGGTGTGGGACGTGCTCCCTAGCCTTGGATAAATAGAAGTGGACGAGTGGGACGTGCTCCCTAGCTCCTATTTCTGAAAACGCAAGCTGACACACTACGCATCCAACTGCAAGTTCCAAGGTAGTCGTAATTAATATAATTATAACAATGTGATTTTGTTCATACATTATTCATACATCCTCTTGTTAATTTTCCTGATAACAGCGACTGTGAACTCAAAGGAAGGGTAAACGCAAATAGTTGCAACTCAATGTTGGCAATCAATGTGTACATTGTGTGTGTATCTCGTGCCGTTGAGTGACGTGGCACACTGCTGCTTGTCGTCGTCGTCTTGCTGCATAGGGAATCACACTGCTGCTCGTTGTCGTCGTCTTGTTATTTAGTGTAGTTGCATAGGGTTCTGGTAGTCGGTGGTCGGCTGAGAGGGTGTACATTTGTAGCAATTCGTTACAAAAGGGTTACACACAAATAAGCTGATTGAGGATAGCCAGAAGGCATTCTGCCATACCTTCGATCTATGGTTTACCCAAAATACATAAACAAAACATGCCTCTGCGACCGATAACAGCATCGATGAAAGTTCCATGCTATGAGCTTTCAAAGTATTTGGGAAGAATATTACAGTGCGTGACACAAAATTCGGTCCACTGGGTTAAAAATTCATTTGAGTTTAAGGAAAAAGATGTAATTCTTGATCAAAATGATGTTTTGGTATCATAAGACGTAGTTTCTTTATTTACCAATATTCCTGTTCAACTTGCAGTTGGAATTATTAAAAAGAAATGGCATATAGTATCTAGAAATACTAAGTTGAGCCAAACTAAATTTCTAGAATTATTAGACTTTTGCCTCAAAGAAAACAATTATCTTCAATATAAGAAGGATTTGTACAGACAGATCCATGGAATGCCAATGGGCAATCCACTTTCTCCAACTATTGCTGATTTGGTGTTAGATAATCTTTTGGATGAACAAATTTCACGAAAAAATAAACCCAAAATAATCGTTAAATATGTTGATGATTTGTGTGCAGTTATGAACATAGGGTTGATAGTTTGTAGTTTTTTAAGGTGCCTTAATGACTACAATGACAAGATACAGTTTACCGTTGAGAGGGAGAAAAAAAAACCATAACGTTCTTAGATGTCCATATCACTCGCATCAATGAACGACTCTCTTTCAACTGGCATCAGAAAGATACGGCTTATCAACTTCAGGTCCAACCAGGCAAAACACATCCTTATAAACACAGCATCAAATCTCGTCAACAAAGTCTTTGCATTGAGTGATCAGGAATTCCACTCCGCCAAAGAGAATAAAGTGACTCAGATTCTCAAATACAATGGCTATCCAGTTTATATCACGTGGAGCTTATTACTACGGCAAAAACACAAAAGTTCCGCTTATAAGAGTTTAGTGTATGTTCCTTAACTTTCGGAAAATTTTAAGGGAAGGATGAAAAAGAACACCAATTATGTCAATCTTGCGTACAAACCTAACAAGACTCTTGCACCACTTTTCAGCAACTTGAAGACCAAGACAGAGAAGGACAGACGCACAGATGTTGTATTCAAAATAAACTGCCTTGGCAAATCCTAACGAAAACTGCGACTTGGGCTATGTTGGTACAACGAAACAACTTCTTCGTCAGAGAATTTCAAACCACAAATCGGATATTAATCTTAATCTTTGACGTAGTTGAAATTTTGGAAACGGAGAGACATTTTTCTAAGCGATACACTTTGGAAACGCTCCATATAATTAACAACAAGAACAATATGAACCGCAAGCAAGACACTCAAAACATTTCGTCTGTGTACTGCTCACTAGTGACTGGGAAGAAACCATGACTAATCTTCTTATTTGAAGTGTTTGCAATAAAACTAATTTACTAAAGTAATTTTTATAATTTGTATTTATTATAACTTTTTTTACATCCAAATATTTAACTTGTTTTACAGTTTTTTAAGTTACATATATTCATGTACACATTTTATTATTTAAAGTTTATATAATCAAAACTCAATTGAATGTTAGTTTTCCACCATGTTCTGCTTTAAATGTTCTTATGTTTGAAATGTTTATTTTATTTTTGTAAATAAAAGATCCCCTGAAGATGATGGCAACAACCGCCGAAACGTAGGGAAAAGAGATGAAAATGTATTTTCATTAATTAACAATACGACCAAAACAGCCGAATGAGAATATTTTCAAATTCTCAGACATCTATAATTATTCAACTACTTGGTCAAATTACTCATCAACAAATTTATTCCATCGGGCGGCTAGCCGAACACCTACTTTTATCTACAAACATAAAGAATTATTATCAACATATGTTATACAAATATGGCGAACATGTATGTACTATTCTCAAGGAATATAGTTACTTTAAAAGAAAATTAGCTCAACAAAAAAAAACCAATCGTTTCTGCTGATATGCAGACAATACGGCCTTATTCCCAATCATTTATTTAAATCCACAAACAGCACAAAAAAACCTTTTTTCGAATGAATCCCTCCCTCAATACGAGAAAATTGAATTGAAATTCCATTTGAAAATCCTAAACTTGGAGATTTCCGAAATATTTCACAAAATAAAAAAACACCCAAAATACTCTGAGGATAATTCACAGAAGAATAAAAGAAAACATCACTGCTGATGAACATAAACAATTTATTAAAAAACTGAATCTGGCTTTCACAAACATTTGCAATAAGAAACAACAAATAAACACGCACAAAATCGAACAACTTATAATATCACTTTGTAGAAGCTTGAATATCACAATACACGACAAGTGGGATGTTAATAAAAGTGATATAGAAATTTTTCTTGAAATTAAATGGCTTCTTTCACTGGGTAAAAAATTCTCTTTGCCGTTTGATAAAAACACCTTTCCTCTTTTCCAATTGATTGCGGATGGAGAAGAAGTCATACGAAATGTGAAAGATGAAACGGAGCAGGAGGTGACAATAGCGAAATATAGCAATATGCTGCACTCTTTCCAACGACATCACGTCAACGATAGATTTGCAAAATGCGTACTCGAAGTCCATAAAGATGCTACGGATTTTCTTAAGAAAACCAAAAATGTAATTATTGTGTCTGCCGATAAAGGTAACACAACAGTTGCAATGAATCGTGAAGAGTATGAAAGGAAAATGAAAGAACAACTGGCTGATCGTTCTGTCTAACGACATACCCGCGCAACCCCGCTTTCTTCTCTCCAAAGTAAAAACAATGAAATTATCTGAGCTGAGGTAGTTCAGCGGTGTGAAGGGTTTAACCGAGGAAAGCAATACAAACTCGGGTTTATTCAGGTTCGGAACTCCAATCGAATGATTAAATTTATTTATTATTTTCTTATTAAATAAAATACCACTTTGTTTTTTAAAAAATACAATCACTTAAGATATAGCTAAAATAACAAGGTATTACATATAATCTGCGGGACGTACTCCCTAGCTTCAATATAGGGTAAAGCGGTCGTTTGTCGGTCGGTATGGGACGTGCTCCCTAGCTCTGTATATAAAGAAACAGACGACGAATGGGACGTACTCCCTAGCCTCAATACATAGCAAAGCGGTCGTTTGTCGGTCGGTGTGGGACGTGCTCCCTAGCTCTGTATATAAAGAAGCAGACGACGAATGGGACGTGCTCCCTAGCCTCAATATATACCAAAGCGGTCGGTTCTTGGTCGGTGTGGGACGTGCTCCCTAGCCTTGGATCTATGGTTTACCCAAAATACATAAACAAAACATGCCTCTGCGACCGATAACAGCATCGATGAAAGTTCCATGCTATGAGCTTTCAAAGTACTTGGGAAGAATATTACAGTGCGTGACACAAAATTCGATCCACTCGGTTAAAAATTCATTTGAGTTTAAGGAAAAAGCAAAAGATGTAATTCTTGATCAAAATGATGTTTTGGTATCATAAGACGTAGTTTCTTTATTTACCAATATTCCTGTTCAACTTGCAGTTGGAATTATTAAAAAGAAATGGGATATAGTATCTAGAAATACTAAGTTGAGCCAAACTAAATTTCTAGAATTATTAGACTTTTGCCTCAAAGAAAACAATTATCTTCAATACAAGAAGGATTTGTACAGACAGATCCATGGAATGCCAATGGGCAATCCACTTTCTCCAACTATTGCTGATTTGGTGTTAGATAATCTTTTGGATGAACAAATTTCACGAAAAAATAAACCCAAAATAATCGTTAAATATGTTGATGATTTGTGTGCAGTTATGAACATAGGGTTGATAGTTTGTAGTTTTTTAAGGTGCCTTAATGACTACAATGACAAGATACAGTTTACCGTTGAGAGGGAGAAAAAAAAAACCATAACGTTCTTAGATGTCCATATCACTCGCATCAATGAACGACTCTCTTTCAACTGGCATCAGAAAGATACGGCTTATCAACTTCAGGTCCAACCAGGCAAAACACATCCTTATAAACACAGCATCAAATCTCGTCAACAAAGTCTTTGCATTGAGTGATCAGGAATTCCACTCCGCCAATGAGTATAAAGTGACTCAGATTCTCAAAGACAATGGCTATCCAGTTTATATCACGTGGAGCTTATTACTACGGCAAAAACACAAAAGTTCAGCTTATAAGAGTTTAGTATATGTTCCTAAACTTTCGGAAAATTTTAAGGGAAGGATGAAAAAGAACACCAATTATGTAAATCTTGCGTACAAACCTAACAAGACTCTTGCACCACTTTTCAGCAACTTGAAGACCAAGACAGAAGGACAGACGCACAGATGTTGTATACAAAATAAACTGCCTTGACAATGCTGACGAAAACTGCGACTTGGGCTATGTTGGTACAACGAAACAACTTCTTCGTCAGAGAATTTCAAACCACAAATCGGATATTAATCTTAATCTTTGACGTAGTTGAAATGTTGGAAACGGAGAGACATTTTTCTAAGCGATACACTTTGGAAACGCTCCATATAATTAACAACAAGAACAATATGAACCGCAAGCAAGACACTCAAAACATTTCGTCTGTGTACTGCTCACTAGTGACTGGGAAAAAACCATGACTACTCTTCTTATTTGAAGTGTTTGCAATAAAACTAATTTACTAAAGTAATTTTTATAATTTGTATTTATAATAACTTTTTTTACATCCAAATATTTAACTTGTTTTACAGTTTTTTAAGTTACATATATTCATGTACACATTTTATTATTTAAAGTTTATATAATCAAACCTCAATTGAATGTTAGTTTTCCACCATGTTCTGCTTTAAATGTTCTTATGTTTGAAATGTTTATTTTATTTTTGTAAATAAAAGATCCCCTGAAGATGATGGCAACAACCGCCGAAACGTAGGGAAAAGAGATGAAAATGTATTTTCATTAATTAACAATACGACCAAAACAGCCGAATGAGAATATTTTCAAATTCTCAGACATCTATAATTATTCAACTACTTGGTCAAATTACTCATCAACAAGTATATTCAATCGGGCGGCTAGCCGAACACCTACTTTTATCTACAAACATGAAGAATTATTATCAACATGTATGTACTATTCTCAAGGAATATAGTAACTTTAAAAGAAAATTAGCTCAACAAAAACAAAACCAATCGTTTCTGCTCACATGCAGACAATACGGCCTTATTCCCAATCATTTATTTAAATCCACAAACAGCACAAAAAAACCTTTTTTCCGAATGAATCCCTCCCTCAATACGAGAAAATTGAATTGAAATTCCATTTGAAAATCCTCAACTTGGAGATTTCCGAAATATTTCACAAAATAAAAAAACACCCAAAATACTCTGAGGATAATTCACAGAAGAATAAAAGAAAACATCACTGCTGATGAACATAAACAATTTATTAAAAAACTGAATCTGGCTTTCACAAACATTTGCAATAAAAAACAACAAATAAACACGCACAAAATCGAACAACTTATAATATCACTTTGGAGAAGCTTGAATATCACAATACACGACAAGTGGTTTGTTAATAAAAGTGATATAGAATTTTTTCTTAAAATTAAATGGCTTCTTTCACTGGGTAAAAAATTCTCTTTGCCGTTTGATAAAAACACCTTTCCTCTTTTCCAATTGATTGCGGATGGAGAAGAAGTCATACGAAATGTGAAAGATGAAACGGAGCAGGAGGTGACAATAGCGAAATATAGCAATATGCTGCACTCTTTCCAACGACATCACGTCAACGATAGATTTGCAAAATGCGTACTCGAAGTCCATAAAGATGCTCCGGATTTTATTAGGAAAAACAAAAATGTAATTATTGTGTCTGCCGATAAAGGTAACACAACAGTTGCAATGAGTCGTGAAGAGTATGAAAGAAAAATGAAAGAACAACTGGCTGATCGTTCTGTCTATCGACCCACCCGCGCAACCCCGCTTTCTTCTCTCCAAAGTAAAAACAATGAAATTATCTGAGCTGAGGTAGTTCAGCGGTGTGCAGGGTTTAACCGAGGAAAGCAATACAAACTGGGGTTTATTCAGGTTCGGAACTCCAATCGAATGATTAAATTTATTTATTATTCTCTTATTAAATAAAATACCACTTTGTTTTTTATAAAATACAATCACTTAATCACAAGGTATTACATATAATCTGCGGGACGTACTCCCTAGCTTCAATATAGGGTAAAGCGGTCGGTTGTAGGTTGGTGTGGGACGTGCTCCCTAGCTCTGTATATAAAGAAGCAGACGACGAATGGGACGTACTCCCTAGCCTCAATATAAAGCAAAGCGGTCGTTTATCGGTCGGTGTGGGACGTGCTTCCTAGCTCTGTATATAAAGAAGCAGACGACGAATGGGACGTACTCCCTAGCCTCAATATATATCAAAGCGGTCGTTTGTTAGTCGGTGTGGGACATGCTCCCTAGCTCTGTATATAAAGAAACAGACGACGAATGGGACGTACTACTCCCTAGCCTCAATACATAGCAAAGCGGTCGTTTGCCGGTCGGTGTGGGACGTGCTCCCTAGCTCTGTATATAAAGAAGCAGACGACGAATGGGACGTGCTCCCTAGCCTCAATATATACCAAAGCGGTCGGTTCTTGTTTGGTGTGGGACGTGCTCCCTAGCCTTGGATAAATAGAAGCGGACGAGTGGGACGTGCTCCCTAGCTCCTATTTCTGAAAACGCAAGCTGACACACTACGCATCCAACTGCAAGTTCCAAGGTAGTCGTAATTAATATAATTATATCACCTGAGACTCGAATGCTTAATTCAAGGTGATTTTGTATGAAATTCATACATCCTCTTGTTAATTTTCCTGATAACAGCGACTGTGAACTCAGAGGAAGGGCAAACGCAAATAGTTGCAACTCAATGTTGGTAATCAGTGTGTACATTGTTTGTGCATCTCGTGCCGTTGGGTGACGTGGCATCGTATCACACTGCTGCTTGTCGTCGTCGTCTTGCTGCATAGGGAATCACACAACTGCTCGTTGTCGTCGTCTAGTTATTGTGTGTAGTTGCATAGGGTTCTGGTAGTCGGTGGTCGGCTGAGAGGGTGTTTATTTGTAGCACTTCGTTACAAAAGGGTTACACACAAATAAGCTGATTGACGATAGCCAGAAGGCATTCTGCCATACCTTCGATCTATGGTTTACCCAAAATACATAAACAAAACATGCCTCTGCGACCGATAACAGTATCGATGAAAGTTCCATGCTATGAGCTTTCAAAGTATTTGGGAAGAATATTACAGTGCGTGACACAAAATTCGGTCCACTGGGTTAAAAATTCATTTGAGTTTAAGGAAAAAGCAAAAGATGTAATTCTTGATCAAAATGATGTTTTGGTATCATAAGACGTAGTTTTTTTATTCACCAATATTCCTGTTCAACTTGCAGTTGGAATTATTAAAAAGAAATGGTATATAGTATCTAGAAATACTAAGTTGAGCCAAACTAAATTTCTAGAATTATTAGACTTTTGCCTCAAAGAAAACAATTATCTTCAATATAAGAAGGATTTGTACAGACAGATCCATGGAATGCCAATGGGCAATCCACTTTCTCTAACTATTGCTGATTTGGTGTTAGATAATCTTTTGGATGAACAAATTTTGCGAAATAATAAACCCAAAATAATCGTTAAATATGTTGATGATTTGTGTGCAGTTATGAACAAAGGGTTGATAGTTTGTAGTTTTTTAAGGTGCCTTAATGACTACAATGACAAGATACAGTTTACTGTTGAGAGGGAGAAAAATAAAACCGTAACGGTCTTAGATTTCCAGATCACTCGCACCAATGAACGACTCTCTTTCAACTGGCATCAGAAAGATACGGCTTCGGGAAGACTTATCAACTTCAGGTCCAACCAGGCAAAACACATCCTTATAAACACAGCATCAAATCTCGTCAACAAAGTCTTTGCATTGAGTGATCAGGAATTCCACTCCGCCAATGAGAATAGAGTGACTCAGATTCTCACAGAAAATGGCTATCTAGTTAATATCACGCGGAGCTTATTACTACGCCAAAAACACAGTTCCTGCTGATAGAAGATAGAAGTGTAGTGTATGTTACTACTCTTTCGGAAAATTTTAAGCAAATGATGAAAAAGAACACCGGTAATGTCAACCTTGCGTACAAACCTAACAATACTCTTGCACCACTTTTCAGCAACTTGAAGACCAAGACAGACGCAAAGATGTTGTATACAAAATAAACTGCCTTGGCAATGTTGACGAAAACTGCGACTTGTGCTACAACTTCTTCATCAGAGAATTTCAAACTACAAATCGGATATTAATCTTAAAAGTACCGACAAGACAAACCGGACTTTGATGAAGTTGAAATTTTGGAAACGGAGAGACATTTTTCTAAGCGATACACTTTGGAAACGCTCTATATAATTAACAACAAGAACAATATGAACCGCAAGCAAGACACTCAAAACATTTCGTCTGTGTACTGCTCACTAGTGACTTGGAAGAAAATATGACTAATCTTCTTATTTGAAGTGTTTGCAAAAAAACTAATTTAAGGCCCAGTTATAGCTATCATTGGAAACCATCATTGAAAATATTAATTGTCAATTTTGAGAGATTTTAATTAACTTTTAATTTTTCAATGATGAACTACTTACCGATGATCATTGAAATAATTATAAGTTACGTTATGGGGAAGATATGGCTCAAAATAAATTTTTTTTTTGAAGAAGAAATAATTTTGAAGTTGTAAGCTACCTTTCTGCATTAAAATATTCAATGATTAAACTTTCGAAGGGTCACAAAATCAACAATTAACTCTTTCAATGATGGTTTTCAATGATAGCTATAACTGGCTCCTTACTCATGTAATTTTTATCATTTTTATTTATAATAACTTTTTTTACATCCAAATATTTAACTTGTTTTACAGTTTTTTTAAGTTACATATCTTCATGTACACATTTTGTTATTTAAAGTTTATATAACCAAACTTTAATTGAATGTAAGTTTTCCACCATGTTCTGCTTTAAATGTTATTATGTTTGAAATGTTTATTTTTTTTTTGTAAATAAAAGATCCCCTGAAGATGATGGCAACAACCGTCGAAACGTAGGGAAAAGAGATGAAAATGTATTTTCATTAATTAACAATACGACCAAAACAGCCGAATGAGAATATAAAAATGATAGGTGATAGAAATATAACGGAAGCAATTGCACCTTTAGAACACCGCCGCAATGTTTCATGTCTCTCGTTAGTTTACCGATATTTTCACAAACGGCGCTCTAGTGAAATAGCCAGTTGCATTCCTCCCCTTAAACAATTCAACCGTAATACTCGTGCTTCTAGGAATGCCCATCAGTTTACCCTTGAGCCCAAATTCAGACGAACTGCTAAGTATAGAGATTCTTTCTTTAGTCGCACTACAAGAATGTGGAATGCTCTGACACTATTTTTCCCTGCCATTCCGATATTCAGAGGTTCAAAATTAATGTGCATCGGTATCTCCACTTAAATCCTTTCCTATTTTCCTAACGCTCGCACTGTGTTTAAACATTTTAAGGATAGGAGTGCCGATCCGCCGTCCATAGGCTGCACAAACGTTTTTGTTAAGTCTCTGTGGAAGTAAGAACCCCTCGCTAACGTCCATCCCTGTTTATATTTATTATTGTCTCGTGTTTAGTTTAAATATTTAAAAAATTTAAAAAAAACTGCTTTATACCATCCTTTTCTTCAGAATTATCATAAAAAAAAAAATCATTACACCCCCATTATAATCATTAATCAGTGCTTGTGTTTAAAAATAAATCAAAACAAAAAAGAAACAATCATCAAAAAATAAATATCACCTGATCTACGTCGAGCAAAAAAAAAATAATAATAAACCGGTTTCAGTGTCTGTGATAGTTAATGTGCAACCAACAGTCCAGTCCCTCAACACATACCTATATACAAAAAAAGCTTAATGAGAAATGAGAAATTAAGTAACTAACAGCAGCAGCGAGTGGTATTCATTCCAATTTCCTTCCCCCATCATCTCTCGCAGTCAAATTAGTTTGACCATTGAAAGCACTTTTTGATGTGCATGGTATTGCTCCCTCACAGTGCTTGCATTGAACAAATTAATTATGACGTCAGATTGATAGTTGTTTGTTTTATCTAGTTAACCAGGGGCGATTCAATTTCAGATTGTCACTTAGGCATAACACTAGTGGCAAATTGTTATTGAAAAGCTCAAATTGGGATCTAGATTAAACGTTCTTCTTAGGTAATTGTCTGACTTGCGTTTTAGTAAGTAAGAAATATTTTAAATTAGTTGTAGATTTAGGATTCGTGGACTTAGACAGAATTTCTATTCTGCATACGTTCATACTGTGCAATACAGGCCAGCTGTTTTGGCACTGAGTGAAACGCAAATAGGTGAAAATTCTGATCATTCAGAATTTAACCTTTATGGGTATAGCTTAGTGCCTCTATTCTTTACTCACCATGGACTCGCCATTTATATACGAAATTATGTTGCCTACCAACTTCAACCACAATATGGTTTGTGCTCAAACACAAATTTTAACTTCATTTGGTTCAAATTTTCGGTCAATAAGCACATCATTCATTCCTGTTTTATTTATCGGTGCCCAAGTCTGGACAGAAATTTAACTTTTAACGAATTTGATGCTCTGTCCGACTTCATCCAAAGAATTTTTGCCCATTATCCTTACACTGAAATCGTCATTGCGGGCGATTTCAATGTCTACAATTCTAGTTGGCTTCGCTTTTCAGGCTAGACAACACCCGAAGGAAACTATGTTGAGCTCTTCGCTGAGTTAAACGAACTAACTCAGCTTGTTGACGAGCCCACTCGAATACCGGACGTTGCTGGTCAATCCGCCAACACCCTAGACTTGTTTCTTACCTCTGATCCTAATAAATAGTGGAGACTGGGTACAGTTGAAACACAGGACGGTTGAAACAACAACAATATCTTGCAAACCATGGGTGGTGGGTGGATGCGTCTCAGAGACGCACGAAGAAGCAACAGCTTTAAAGACGAACTTCAATGTCGCTTTGGTCGTAGCACGCTTCAGTTGTCTATGGAGGGCCCTTTTTGCTTTTTGACAACCAAAAGTAAGTTTTTTTGTTCGAATGTTTTTCCCAATACCGTATTTTCTATTCGTTGGGTAGTATTGAGTATGTTTTTGTGATCGAAGTGAAGAGTATAGAGTAGAATATGGTGACTATTTCCAGTGTGTCAGTATTGTAACCGACACAATTTATATTTGTTTACCTACAGGAGGGGTTGGGGACGGTGGAAACAATGTATCTGGGTACGACAATTGTGTTCTGGAATATTCCGAAATGGTAATTTTATTGGTTTCTGACCAATCAAAATTGAATAAAACTTTTCTTTTAGTTTCTTTTCAATTATTTAATAAAGTAAAGTTTTATTTTTAAATTATTTCATTTTTATTGTTTATTGTTTTGTTTTTTTTTTTTTTTTTTTTTTTTTTTTTGAGACACATTGAAACACTGAAGACTAATAAATCTTGTCAAACAATGTCATATTTAACGTTATAATTTAAAAAAAAAATCATAAACATGCATAACTTTGTAATATAATGCACTATTTACGTTTGTTTCAACTGACCCCAATCACTGTTACAACCATCCCTGGTATGGGTACGGTTGTAACGAATTGGATTTTTTTTTTTAATTTGACGTTAACCTAAAATAATGCACATGGTTCTAAAATAACCCTGTCCATGTGTGGATAAAAACATGATCTTTCATTTAAAATACCATCAACATCGCTCGGTGTTCATATGGCAACACTATGGACGATATAAGCAAAATTGTTTCAACCGTACCCAGTCTCCCCTACTCAATAATTGTATTATCGCCTCTAGGCACATCAAACCATTGTGCTAATTTCTCATGCCAACAAAACACAGTTAAAGAGAAAGCACCAACGAGAACCGTTTGGCAGTACGAGGAAGCCAAATGGAACAGTCTCAACGGTTTCTTCAGTTACTTTAACTGGTCACTATGCTTCCTCGATATTGACGTAAACTCCAGCGCAGATATGATCAAAAACTTAATTCTTTGTGGAATGAGAAATTTTATCCCGAATAGGGTAAAATCTATCAAACCCAAAGAAAACTCATGGTTCGATTCGAGCTGTAAAGAGGTTATTAGGGTTAGAAAAGTAAGCTTCCGCTGTTATAAAGCCAACCTTACTGAGGAAAACCGGAATAAGTTCAAACAAGCTAGAAAGACCTGTAATGTTCATATTCGACGAACCAAATTTTTGCATAATCAAAAGTTAAGGCAAATAATACTAGAATGTCCCACAGGTAGTAAAAATTTTTGGTCATTTGCAAAGAACATACGAAATGCTACTTCGTCGTCGGTTCCAACGCTCGTCTTCAACGATACACCTTTTGTCAGATCGATAGATAAAGCCGATTTGCTTGCAGCACAGTTTGCTACTAATTCGACGCTACCAGAAATTGTTATGACTCCTCCTGTACTTGAGAGCGTAAACGATTTCATGGGACCAATATTCTTTCGCAATCGTGCAGTTGCCAGAGTTCTGAAAGATCTTGATATACACAAATCCGCTGGCCCGGATAGTATCCCTCCCATTGTTCTGAAGAGGTGTCCTTCAACGCTGGCAAAACCACTGCGTAAGCTTTTCCATCTGTCCTATTCTACTGGTCTCTTTCCGAGTGGATAGAAAACAGGATTTGTCCAGCCAGTCCCTAAAAAGGCGTATCTTCTTCACCCTCAAACTATCGACCAATTTCACTTACGTCCCTTCTTTCCAAGGTCATGTAAACGCTGATTAATTTTCAGCTCAAGAAATATCTCGAGAAACGAAAGCTTCTTAATGACCGGCAGTACGGCTTTCGTAGCAATAGGTCCACTGGTGATCTGATGGTATATCTCACCGAACAGTGGAACAAATCTTTACATCGTTTTGGAGAAAGTAAGGGTAAGTAAAAACCAATGTACATCGGTATCTCCTTTTAAATCCTTCCTTATTTTCCTAACGCTCTCACTGTGCTAGTCATAATTAAGGGTAGTAAGAACCCCTTTAGTGCGCGGCATGATTAAAAAAAAAAAAAGTAAAAACGTGCGCGCTTCATATAAAAAAAAATCCCATTATTTTAAAATGGTTTTTGATAATATATTACTTGTTGTTCTTTAAAAAAAGTGATCATTCCATAAGAATGACATTAACTTCCACAGGATACATTTATCTTTACAGTTTTGGTTTCTTTAGAATCAGCATTGAAAAGCACCCTAGAAACATGTGTCATATGTTTAGATTGTATTACAATAAATTTTTCAGCTTGACAAACTCCTGCCTCCCTCCCCTGTCCACCTCTTAAAATGCACCTATACAAACAGCCATTGCGACGATTTTTGAGGACTTTGGATATTTTTTTGAGGATAAAATTCTGTGTCGATACCAGCAAAAAATTTAATGAATTAATTTGTCCGTGGTCCGATCTTATCTATCTAAGACTATAGCTCTCGGACTATTCAGAATGTATAATTTGTTTTTGTTTTTAACTTAGAATCTAATTTTTACCGGTCTATAAGGTATATTTTGAAGCAATTTTTTTTTAAAGCAGGTATTTACTGAGCAAAGGATACTGCATTATATATTTAATTAAAGGCTGTAAAAAAAGCTTCTCGACGGCGCTAAAAAAGTATACGTCACCACTGAATTTTTTTCAGATTATGGGTTGTTAAGGCAGTGTTAAAAAAGATTTTATTCAAGACTTTAAAACTTAATATCTCAAAACGTGTTGAACGTAACCTTACAACCTTATTTTAAACGTAACCTAACAACTATTAAGATGAAACAACTAGCTTTTATTTGACACTAATATTATTTTCCTACGTTCTTTCTATCAAAAGTTATGAACAGTTATTTCGAAAAAGAACTGAAATATGGTTTTTGCAATCGCCAACTTCAAGCTCAAATATCTCAGATTTTCCATGTACGATTTGGAAAACATTGCATTTATGTAAGAAGCTCAACACAACCTTTCATTTGATACCAAATTCATTAGTGTTAGTCTAACGACCAGATTTCATACAAATTGTCCTTCATCCTTTGTTCTATTTTACAAAACACGGTAATTGTGCTGAAGATGAGGAGCTGATGCTAACTGTAAAATCATTCAATTGCAATAACTTAGAGAATAATAAGTTTGAGGAAGAGAATACTGCAACGGAAGCTCATACCAATAAACGTTCTATTGAAATCACTGAAGTTTCGCACTACTTTGAGGAATTAGTTGATGAACAAATACAGGATGAAATAATTTCAGATTCTGAAATTTCAACAGAAATAACTGCTGCAATAACAAAACTACAAAACTAAGTTGCAAAGAGTGCGAAGAAAAACGTAGAAGAAATATGAGGTATTAACCTGCGGGAGTAAAACTTTCATTTTCGCTAAAAACTATTCCCAAAACTCTGATTTTGAAAATCTATTCTAACCTGCCTAGACCCAATGAAATAAAATTAAATGTATGCAGATCAGATAACTACCTATCTACATTGAAACTTATTGAATTCCTTTTTTTGCACTTGCCACGATGAAGAAAAATAACCAGACAAGAAAACAATTCCAAAATCCAAATCCTTCAAAAAAACAACAAAACACAAGCAATAAGCAATTCTTCTTTCACACTCTTTTTTTCTATCTGCCTGATACCTTCACAAATAAACGGAAAAAAAAACGAACATTGATGCATCTCTTTTCTTCCTACTGTCAGAAGCCCAAAGTCAGATCGAAATGCAATGTGTCCCCTTTCACACAGGGAAACCAGTTGCTGGAGATTTTTTTGACGTTTTCCTTTAATTGCATTGTAGCTTTCACACAAGGAATTGCCGGAAATTTCTGTTTTTTCAATATAAAGTCTATTGGCTGAACGCACATGACGGACAGTGTGAGAAGGAATGTGAAAAAATCTCCTCAATCGTTGACCGGGAGATTTTTTCATTCCCCTTACTTTTTTCATTCCCCTTACTTCTTGCCCTTCTCGCCTACAATCTCCCAGTTTCCAGCAACTCAGTTTCCTTGTGTGAAAGCAGTCTTAGATACATGTTAGCGGACCCAGGAAATTTTCTGGCACACAATTTTGTTCTACGTGCGACATCTTTATTTGTTATATTATCTTTGACAGAATTCTGTTCATCATACTTGCGACCTAAGTGTAGCTTATGTAGACTAAAAAAGCCTACGATAGCGTGTTTCATTCGTATTTAGTCGAAGAATTCAATATCCATGGAGTGGATACAAAAGTTGTTGAATTTTTCGTGGGTGCTATGAATAACTACAAAACCAGAATACACATGGGAGGTTCAAACACAAGAGAAATGAACGTGAGAATAGACCTATTCCAGCGAAATAATTTTAGCCCACTATGGTTTTGTCTAAGTCTTGCACCTCTTATCAAAATATCAAGTGAATCTTCGGACGGATATAGAATTGACCAACAAATGAGCATCACCCACCTTCTTTAAATCGATGACTTAAAGTTATTTGCGCGATCCAGGCATCATCTTCAGAGCCTTCTGAATCTTCTCCTTCTTCATTTTACCGGCGATTGTCATGATCTGGAGGGGGACCACAACTCTCCCACTAAACTACATGTGGGGTTCGCCGGGTTGACCTCAGAAAACGTCGACAGGCTTCCCGGTTTTGGATTGTTCCATGTCTGAGGCCAAATGCAGGTGTCGTTGCATTTGTTTCATCCAGGAGTTTTAGAGCCGGCCTTTCTTCCGTGATAGTATTGGACCGTCTTGTGCTATTGTCTTATGAACTGGGTTCTCATGGCATCTTCTTGACAGTACCAGCTAAGTTGGTCATGCTGTATTTTGTCCAAGATAGTATTTTTGACGTGTAGGCTTCCTCGGATTCTCTTGCTTCTTCAGAACCTTCTGAATATTGTCAAGAATTTTAGTTCGGATATCAAAATGAATTCTGGTTTTGATAAATGCAAGGCAGTAGAAATGATACGTGATAGAATCGAAAGAACTGAAGGTTCTTTGAAGACGGTTCTATTGTAACTAAAGAGGAAAATAAAAGCTATAAATACCTCGGAGTATAGGAAATACATGGTATCCAACATTTCACAATGAAGATCCATTTAAAAGAAATGCTTTATAGAAAGAGTAAAAACACCGTGCAAAACAAAACTAAACAGTGGTAACTTAACTAAGTCAGTTAATACCTATGAGTAATATTCCTTTGGTTTAGTTGGAAGACCACGAAAGGCAAATAAGGTTAGTGATGAGATGACATTGCAAAGATTTCACCACCGGAAATCGGCAATCGAGAGAACAACACTACCCAGGAATGAAGGTGGCCAAAGCATGATAAACTTAATGAACCAGCACAGCATACAAATCGGAAAATTAAAGCAGTTTAATTCAATTAAAAAGTGCAAGTGACCTCAACTCCAGAAATAATTGTGTTTCGCCCATGTATAACAGTGGGCTCTTCTTGAGGTCACTTGTACTTTTTAATTGAATTATATTCATTCACTCCACTAAAAACAGAAGTAATTTCAATATTTAAATTTCTTCATCTTCTTGTTATAAAAAAACCTGACCACGGGTAATTATTTTCTGGGTGCAAGGATTTAAACAAATTCCCCTAGAATAATAAAATTCACAGTATCTTCTTACTGTGATTTTTATAAGAGTCGGTATAAATCGACCATAATTTGTGTCTCAGTAACAGACTGACTGAAGAGCCCACTGTTATACCTGGGCGAAACACAATTATTTCTGGAGTTGAGGTCACTTGTACTTTTGAATTGGATTTTAATTTTTTTCGTTGAGTGTAAAATTTTAAACACTTTACATATAAGCCTGAAAAAAGTGATTGAGCATAATTAATATCTTGAAATACGAGCACATTTTTGATTTAAACAAATTTTTGTTAATAACTATTAAGATTTTTTTAATTAAATAATTGCCAGAAGGGCCAAAGCAAAAATTGGAAGTCTGCGTCCATCAACGTGAAAAGGAATTCTTATGAGCTTTCCAGAATGCCGAAACGGCAGACATTTATTTATCCTAAATGGATTGATGACGTTACGTTATGGAATTTAAGAAAAAGGGTTTGTTCGTAGAGTGAGGCAAAATTCTAAGTTACAATTGTGCCTCCCTCATAAGATCATCCCAGATAGCCATTCCAATTTTTAAAAACTCAAATTTTTGAATTTTTTTTATGCCAATGGTTTGTGGTTCGTTTGTGACTGTTTGTGACAGCAATAAAAAGTTTTGTGGCTCGCTTGTTATTTAGTTATTAACAAATTTAAAAAAAATGTACCAGTTAGCCATTTTTTTTTAAACTGTAGTAGTATAGACTTTTTAACACTCAATCGATCTGAAATCGTTTGTGACTTCTGAATATATCAATAAAATCGTTTGTGACAACGTAGTTTTCGAGAAAAATTAGAAAAACTGATTTCAATTCACCACACTTTCATTTTGTTTATTGTTATGGGCGGAGCTATGCATAGGTTAGTGCTGGTGTATGTGTACCGTGTACCTGATTCATGATGCTGAGGTAAGTTATTATGCTTTGAGGTGAGCAACATGCTGCAATGATAATTAAGTATAAAAGATTAATTTTAAAAATAAAACACTGTTGTTTCCACTTCAAAGATGGGAAATCGAGTTTGAGTTTTGAATTTATTAACAAAAAAAAAAATGGTCCCGGCTAGAGCTTGTATAATGTTTTACTTCATTCGATTGAACATTTTTTACAAATTTCGAATTTACCAATAAAATCGTTTGTAGCTACCTAGTTTGTTTGTGAAATCCTATTTTCCAAAAACTCGTAATGACTGGTTTAAATTTTTGAATCATTCCATTGAAAATACTTTCTAAAATTGGAATTAAGCAAAGAAATCGTTTGTGACAACCTAGTTTGATTTTGACAGCCTATTTTCCGAAAACTCGTTTTTCAATGGAATGAGTACAACTTTAAGCCAGCCATTACGAGTTTTTGGAAACTGTTCTGTCACAAACAAACTTGGTTGTCTCAAACTATTTCCTTGCTTAATTCGAATTTTAGAAACAATTTTCAATGGAATGATTACAAATTTAAACCAGCCATTAATTTTTTTTTTTAAATTCTTTATATTATAGTGGTTCATAATAAAAATTACTGAAAATCCTAGAAACTTCCTTCTTTTGTATTTATGCAAAAATAAAAAAAAATACGAGTATATGTAAAATACAAGGTATGTTAAAAAAAATCTAATGTAAAAATAAAACAGAAACAAAAAGGAGACAATGGCACAGTGGATATAGGGTTTGACTGCTAACCTGGACGTGTGGGTTCGAGCCCCAGTCTAGGTAGCATTCTTTTCTATATTCCCCAGTTTCAACTGGATGCCACCCGTCGATTTTCATGAGATAATAAACATCTTATTCTCAATCCACTGTGCCAACAAAAATCTTTCCTTTCCTTCTATTCCTTCTAACTAGTGCCGTGCATTGCATTTAAAAGACCTGAGGTCTTGCCTGTATAGTTAAAATTATTATTATTAAAAGTACATATTACAGTAATGACAGCGTATTCTGGCTGGCGCTTTGCAAACTGTTGATTTACAAACCCATGCTTTCATTTCATTTTATGATGTTGGATCTGGATGATGATTTATATAAAGGTTGAAAAACATTTAGGGATACCAACAAGTTTTCAACTTTTATGAAAATATCGTGGTATGGCAGCTACCCGTTATAGATATGGTCCAGTGCATTTCAAAGCAGTTTGTTACACGATACAATTTATAAACAAAATAATCGCAGACCATATCATGGACATGGTCATGGACTGGACATAAGCATGCAATATGCACCATCATACATGGTGCATGCAAGATGCAAGAAGCCAGAAGCAATACCAACATGCCAAATGCAACATGCAACATGCGACATGCGACAAGCTATATGCAACATGCGACAGGAAACATGCACCATGCAACGTGCAACATGCAATATGAAACATGCAAAATGCAACATGCAACATGCTATATGCAACATGCAATAGGAAACATGCGTATGCGTAAGACGCAAACGTAGCGTGCACGCAAACGTATGCGTGCACGCAAACGTACGCGAACATATGCGTGCACGCAAACGTGCGCGTGCACGTAAACGTATGCGTGCACGCAAACTTATGCTTGCACGCAAACGTATGCATGCACGCAAACGTATGCGTGCACGCAAACGTATGTGTGCATGCAAACATATGCGTGCTCCCATAGCTGACTCACCATACGACCGACTCACACATTGCGACGGACGGTTATCCAAAGATTGTAATTGCCAACGAAACCTCGTAGCCGTTATTAATTTACCAGATGGAGGGTTGACTAGCTCTCATTGCGTGGCAGCGTCGCACCTTTCGGCAACCGAACTACACAGGTTTGATGATTTTTTAGGACATGAGCTACGGAAGTTTGATCAACTCAAGGGAATAGCAAAAGTCCCACCGCACCGTATTCGCTTAAAGGTCGAGGAAACTTTTAAGCAGCGGTATTACCCGCGTAACCCAGCCATGCAAAAGATGATCAACGAGGAGGTTGATGAGTTGCTAGAAACTGGAAAAATAAGTCCATCAAAAAGTCCCTACAGATCTCCCATAGTTCTTGTGAGAAAGAAAGAGAAAGGGGGTACCTGTAGAGTATGTGTAGATTTCCGCCAGCTTAACGAGGTATCCCACAAAGACGCATATCCATTGCCATATATAGTTGCTATACTGGACAAATTGTGAGGAGCTAAATAGATCACGTCCATCGACCTGAAGCAAGGTTATTGGCAAATCGCCTTAGAATTTACCTGTCGCCCCTATACCGCATTCACCGTCTCCCAGGGAGAGGACTTTTCGAATGGAATGTAATGCCTTGCGGATTGCATTCGGCAGGCACAACTTTTCAAAGGGCGTTGGATTCACTGTTTGGACAAGACATGCTAAATCACGTGTTCGTATACTTGGATGACATTATAGTCATAAGCAGCACGTTCGACCAGCACATCCAGCACTTGACAAATGTATTTGACAAACTCCGTGCGGCTTACCTCAAAATAAACATTGAAAAATGCAATTTTTGCAGAGAAAGTTTAAAATTCCTTGGTCACGTCGTCAGCAAGGAAGGAATCCACACCGACCCGGATAAAATTGCAGCCGTGTACGAGCTAAAAGCACCGACCTGTATAAAGGAATTATGCCGAATTTTGGGAATTTGCTCATGGTACCGACTGAGAAAGAATGCCTTGCTATGCTGTGGGGCATTAGGAAGATGCGACCGTACCTTGAAGGTTACCATTTTCACGTGGTAACCGACCACCACTCGTTGAAATAGTTACACACGCTGGAAAATCCATCAGAGCGATTGGCTCGTTGGGCGCTAGAATTCCAACAATATGATTTTGATATCCAGTACCGCAAAGGGGCCATGAATGTCGTAGCCGGTACTCTGTCTCGAGATCCCCTGCCTTTTACCGAATTTGCCGCCCGTGATGTAACCCCTGATTGGACGCAAACAAAGAGAAGTCAAGTTGAGAAAGACCCCGCCAAGTTCCCTGGGTACAAAATAGTCGAAAACAAGTTATACCGCCGTTTTGAAACCACCGAACCCCTGACCAAATCTCATGAGTTTGAATGGAAGTTATGCGTACCATTAACCGACCGTTCCCCATTGCTGCAAGAAAATCATGACGTCGTCACCGCCGGTCATCCGGGCACCGCCAAAACCATTTCACGTATGGCCAAACGCTATTACTGGCCGGGTATGTTCAGAGACAATAGTAAATATGTTCGAAAATGTCAGGTCTGCAACCGTTTCAAGGTGTCTCAACAGAAACCGAGCGGTTTTATGTACACCACCCCAGTAGAAGAACCTTGGGAAACGGTCTGTGCGGATTTTGTTGGACTTTTGCCACGATCCATGAAAGGAAACAACACTTTGTTAGTGATGGTAGAAAAGTTTACAAAGTGGGTAGAGGTTGTCCCCATGAGAGCTGCCACAAACTCCGTCCCTGATCAAGGCCGTCCGGCAGAGAATTATAACTGGTCTTGGAGTACCTCGAGTATTCTTGTTCGACAACGGAGCCCAATTCACAAGCCGACAATTCAAAGAGTTTTTGAGCGATTTGGGAATCCAGCAGCGCCTGATGGCACCATATACACCGCAAGAGAATCCGACGGAGAGGGTAAACCGCGTGTTGAAAACGATGATTGCACAGTACGTACAAGACAATCAACGTACATGGGATGAGTATTTACCAGAGTTATCGTTTGCCTTAAATTCTAGTCATCATCAGTCCACGGGTTTCTCTCCAGCCATGCTAAATTTTGGTCGAGAATTGCGAGTACCACAACCTTACTCGCCGACGCCCCTGTGGAAGACATCAACGCTCGTCAGGAGCGTATGCGAGCTTTGTTTCAGATGGTGAAAATTAACCTTCAGAAAGCAAGTCAAACACAGACCCGACATTACAATTAACGGAGACGTCATGGCGCCCTAGTATCGGGGAGCAGGTTTACAAAAAATCAAGAGTTCTCTCATCCGGAGTGAATTATTTCACTGAGAAATTGGCACCCCGGTACGATGGGCCATATGAAGTAATCAGATTTATTTCCCCGGTTATCGTTGTTCTTAAAACGAAAGAAAATAAAAAGGGGAAAGGAGCAACTTGCCGAGCGCATATAAAAGACATCAAAGGTTTTCACTCCGAACCAGAACCAGACTTAGATGTTCAAACTTCCGCCCTTGTGAATTGCGAAGACCACACCGAGCTCAACGGGTCTATGGAAGTCAACAATTGTGTTGTCCCGCAGCCAGAGTTAGCCACTCTCCAACCAGTATTGACGCAAGTTCGAATAAGTTAGAACTTACTATCAGTATCCCGTCAACAACCAGAAACATCAAAGCCAAACGTACTATGGAGCAATCAGCAATTGAGTTTGTTAAAGATGCCGGCACCGAACCACCAAGTGACCCCGTTTTAGTAGTCCACCGAAGCCCAAGAATCCGCAAACAAATTTTGAGTACACGCTTTAACCGTCTATCCGCATCAGAGCGTCCCGTTGTTGAACTGAAGCCAAAAGCAATGGCCGGTGGCAAGGTGATGCGGTCAGCGGCCACTAGTATGTCACGTCCAGGAGGTCGCCATCCTTTCCCACCGGCAGATGATCCCACCGAAAGGCAAAGAACATTGCCGCACCAAAGGTAACCACCCGGACCGAAGCAAAGACCCCGTATTTTTGGAAGTACAGTACAAACGACGCCCCAAACAAGCCCCGGTCCACGATTTGCAGTCAGTTAGACCAGTGGCGTTAGTTAAACCTGCTGGCGTCAACAGCCGTTCAAAATTAGCCGCCACTACTGCTTCTCCGCCGTCAGTGATCACCACAGAGGTGCTTTCTCGCCAGTATATCCAACGCCGCAAGACGCTCACGGTTCCTTTTGATCCATTCAAGGGCATTGTGTTAAAAGGAACGCAGCATTATCGGACGTTCTATATTCAACGCCCATGGGGCCAAATATCAGTCCGTATGAACAAGCGGGGGACCAGGGCCGACCTGAAATTTAAGAATTTCAAAAATATCATAGACTTCGTGAAGTAGACCACACAACGCAACTTCGCAGCATTATTTTGAGTATTTATGAATTATTGTTTTTTTATTTCGAAGGTAAAGAATATGGTTTAAGTTTTTCTTCGTTAATAGTTATCTTATTTAATAAAAAAATTATTAGGTTATATGTACGACCGAATATACTTGAATGGTTTGTAGGTACAACACGTGGTTAATTGAAATTTCAATAATTTCAGTTTGGATTTTCATAAAAATTTAACACCAAAATGTCAATGCATTTGTGCAAAAAAATAGTCATGCGAATAAATCTTAAAATAATGCATGCATATTTTATATTATGTGTGCTAATTAATAATCGATTTTGAATTAAAAGCCATGCGGTTTAAATAGATATAGGTTTACGACAAAGTTCATGCAAATAAAGTTTTCATGCAACCATCATATTGCATCGACCCGTATACGAGGAGCACTTTTCATAAACCACCATAGATAGTTTAATGAAGCCACATTATATGCACAAGATTAATTGATTACGAAATTAATCAAATTTTCGCGCACTGATCACGATTTAATCCGGCGAGCTTAAGGACCAATATGTTTTGTATTGTTTTGTGTTAAATTCCTTTCGTATTGTGGACTGTAAATTTATTTTGTTTTATCGTAGGTTTAAGTTAATGCAATGTCTTAGTTTAAATAAAATCCAAAAAGGGTTTCAATGTTAAATATATGTATAAATGTAATTTAGTATATATATGTAAAAATGTGTTGTACAGTAATTATTTTGTTACCAAGTCCAAGGTGTGTATCGTTTGAAGGTCCAAAAGTAAAGAGATCGAATTTAAGTTTTTACAATTTGAATAGCAATATAAGAAAGGAGAATGTAAGATAAGAAGTTACGTAAGAATTTACAATTGTTGCGAGCGAGATTATTTAATTTAAAGCAGTTAAATATTGTAGGGTATTATTCGATATTGTTTGGTATTATGATTCAATGATAAAATTTGATGTCATTTGATTCCAAAACAACCCCGTTAAAGGGGTCGCAACGGTGGAGAAATCTTTTATAAATCGCCGGTACCATGAACAAATTCCCAAAATTCGGCGTAATTGCTTTATACAGGTCGGTGCTTTTAGCTCGTACACGGCTGCAATTTTATCCGGGTCGGTATGGACTCCTTCCTCGCTGACGAAGTGACCAAGGAATTTTAAACTTTCTCTGCAAAAATTGCATTTTTCAATGTTTATCTTGAGGTAAGCCGCACGGAGTTTGTCAAATACATTTGTCTGGTGCTGGTCGAACGTGCTGCTTATGACTTTAATGTCATCCAAGAATACGAACACGTGATTTAGCATGTCTTGTCCAAACAGTGAATCCATCGCCCTTTGAAAAGGTGTGCCTGCCGAATGCAATCCGCAAGGCATTACATTCCCTTCAAAAAGTCCTCTCCCTGGGACGGTGAATGCGGTATAGGGGCGACAGGTAGGTTCTTAGGCGATTTGCCAATAACCTTGCTTCAGGTCGATGGTCGTGATCTATTTAGCTCCTCGCAATTTGTCCAGTATAGCAACTATATATGGCAATGGATATGCGTCTTTGTGGGATACCTCGTTAAGCTGGCGGAAATCTACACATACTCTACAGGTACCCCCTTTCTTTCTCACAAGAACTATGGGAGATCTGTAGGGATTTTTTGATGACTTATTTTTCCAGTTTCTAGCAATTCATCAACCTCCTCGTTGATCATCTTTTGCATGGCTGGGTTACGCGGGTAATACCGCTGCTTAAAGGGTTCCTCGACCTTTAAACGAATACGGTGCGGTGGGACTTTTGCTATTCCCTTGAGTTGATCAAACTTCCGTAGCTCATGTCCTTAAAAATCATCTAACCGGTGTAATTCGGTTGCCAAAAGGTGCCACGCAATGAGAGCTACTCAATCCTCCATCTGGTGAATTAAAAACGGCTACGGGGTTTCGTTGGCAAGTACAATCTTTGGATAACCGTCCGTCCTCACCACAGAAGGTGTGTCAACTATGGGAGCACGGGCTAACGGGGTATATGTTGATCTGGTGGGTGGCGTAGGACGCAGGGTTTGTTCGTCAATTTTGACTGCTTCAAATTCTTCGGCTAATAAGGCTAATTCATCTACCGTCCCAAAGTTCTTACGCCGCCGTATATAATATCTATATTCAGGTCTTAAGCTATCGAATATGCGGTCGATTCGGTAGGCGACGGTCATACTGGGATGCTGGCTAATCAAATATTACGTAGCTAAGAGGTAGTCTTTTGCTTTTTCGCGAGGACCCTGGTGTCTGCGAAAGATTTCGTCTTCCAATCTAGAAACATAACGAGCCGGTAAGAACTGTTGGATAAAAGCCTGGTGAAACTCATCCCAGGAAGAAAAACTACAAGTCAGACCTAAGTCTCGTCTACAATACACTTATGGCTAAAACAGATGTGCAGCGAGTCTGCACGCATCTCTGCATGCAGTGCTGCACACGAAACACATTTGCATAGTTTCTGACATTCATGATGAATAGTTTTGTCAAACAAATACATGAAAGCACAGCGATGCCGATGTCACACAATAGTGTTGGAATGAGATTTTCTTCGTTGGACGATGGTAGGGTGGCAACGCCGGCTTCATGGATTCTTAAACAAAAATCACCAACACAAACAAATTTTTTGAAAGAATGGCAGGTGATGTCAATATGAGTAATGCCAAATAGCAATTATTTAGAAATTTTCGTTTTTCAGTTGTGGCTGCAATGAAACTAGGCAGCAAATTTAGAAATAGAGTCATCGTGCAGCGCTGCGCTGCATGCAGACTTTGAGTGAATCTGCTCCCATAAGAACCTGTGTAATTTAATTTCGCTGCGTGGAAAAAGCTGCACAACTGTTTTAGGCAATAGAGACATCGTGCAGCGCTGCGCTGCATGCTGGCTTTGAGTGAATCTGCTCCCATAAGAACCTGTGTAATTTAATTTCGCTGCATGGAAAAAGCTGCACATCTATTTAAGGCATTAGAAGAAGTGAATTGCAGAAATAAACAGGCAAATATTACCTTCTCGCTCCTAGCAGCAAACTAGAAGCAAAATCGGTTTCTGTTCGCGATAACAGGCTCGTCTATAGCACCCTTAGAGGAAGAGTAGCCACAGAAATAAACAAGTGGGATTCGGTTCTCCGCAACTGACCAAATGTCAGAAGAATAAACAAAGCAGACCTAAGTCTCGTCTACAATACACTTAGAAGAAGTGGATTGCAGAAATAAACAGGGGGGAAGGAAAATGGTATCAGGGTATAAAGGGTTTTACTTTGCAGTTAACCCCACAAAAAGTCGAAACTTCTACTTGGTACTATTCGTACACAACAGCGTGTTTCTTATCTCCCATTATACAATCGGATCTATTTCGGAACTTTTCCTTCAAGTACGCTTAATTGGTACTAAACAACGGCAAAGGCAAAGAACGAATTTTACACTGAATGGCACCTACCTACATTAATATTTCAGCCAGTGTATATGCGAACTGTAACAACGATGAACGAAACTGGAAATGTCAACAACAAATATGTGATGCGCAGTCATCCACCATCGGGTTGTCTAATGTCGATTTCTTTTCAACTATTGGAGATCAAATCTTTTATTTTGTTGTAAGGAACTCGCAAACAAAATAAATTTTTTTCTCTGATTGTATGTGTGTGCAATTTGACAGGCCCGAACGCACAATTCTTAAATTTTTGTTTTGAAAATGGAAAATTGTTATTCTATCTACATGTAGTAAATTTTATTTAATTTATTTTATTTTATTTACTGAAGAACGTGAACTTTATACTTTTACACCACGGAAATAATTTAATTGAACAAATTGACTGAAAAACCAAACGTAAACAATAGCCAGAGAAATGTCAAATCTTCCTAGTGTGTGTGCAAGTCGGTGTAAATCTTTCTTAAATAAAAGATTTGATTTGTTTAGAAAATTTGATCTTTTCTTCTAAACAAATCAAATTTCCCCTTCACAGATTTGATTTTTTTGTTGAAAGGAAATCCACATAAGTACCTACTCTGTGTGGTTGTGTGTACTCGCAGCATCCAAGGGTTCGGTGTGCTGGCTCACTACACAACAACATTAAGTTAGGGTTCGGTGGTGCGGTGTAAGTATTAATCCATGGTTCGGTAAAACGGTAGAGATACGGTGCGGTAGATAAGATAGAAATAACCCAGGGTTCGGTACGGAATATGATTAAAATAAATAACCCCGGGTTCGGTGCGGTAAATTATAATTTATTTAAATAAATCGGTTCGGTATTTTATTATTCGACTGAATAAAATCGGTTCGGTGGTTCGGGGGGGCTCGGCAGGTAAAAGAAAGTGTAACGCTTCGTTACAGTTTGCGTGCACGTATATGCAAACGTGTGCGTGCACGCAAACGTATGCGTGAACGCATACGTATTCGTGCTCGCATACCATACACACGCTTGCTTGCACGTGTGTTGCATGTTGCGTGTTGCATGTTGCATGTTGCATGTTGCCTGTTGCCTGTTGAATATTGCATTTTTCATGTTGCATGTTTCATTTTGCATGTTGCACGTCGCATGGTGCATGTTTCCTGTCACTTGTTGCATATAGCATGTCGCATGGTGCATTTTGCATATTCCACTGTGCCATTGTCTCCTTTTTGTTTCTGTTTTATTTTTACATAAGATTTTTTGTACATACCTAGTATTTTACATATAGTCGTATTTTTTTTTTTATTTTTGCATAAATACAAAAGAAGGAAGTTTCTAGGATTTTCAGATATTTTTATTATGAACCACTATAATATAAGGAATTAAAAAAAAAAATTAATGGCCGGTTTAAATTTGTAATCATTCCATTGAAAATTGTTTCTAAAATTGGAATTTAGCAAGGAAATGGTTTGGGACAACCAAGTTTGTTTGTGACAGAACAGTTTCCAAAAACACGTAATGGCTGGTTTAAATTTATTTATTTTATTTATTATTGAAAAACGAGTTTTCGGAAAATAGGCTGTCAAAAACAAACTAGGTTGTCACAAACGATTTCTTTGCTAAATTCCAATTTTAGAAAGTATTTTCAATGGAATGATTCAAAAATTTAAACCAGCCATTACGAGTTTTTGGAAAATAGGCTGTCACAAACAAACTAGGTAGCTACAAACGATTTTATTGGTAAATTCGAAATTTGTAAAAAATGTTCAATCGAATGAAGTAAAACATTATACAACCTCTAGCCGTGACCTTTTTTTTTGTTAATAAATTCAAAACTCAAACTCGATTTCCCATCTTTGAAGTGCAAACAACAGTGTTTTATTTTTAAAATTAATCTTTTATACTTAATTATCATTGCAGCATGTTGCTCACCTCAAAGCATAATAACTTACCTCAGCATCATGAATCAGGTACACGGTACACATACACCAGCACTAACCTATGCATAGCTCCGCCCATAACTATAAACAAAATGAAAGTGTGGTGAATTGAAATCAGTTTTTCTAATTTTTCTCGAAAACTACGTTGTCACAAACGATTTTATTGATATATTCAGAAGTCACAAACGATTTCTGATCGATTGAGTGTAAAAAAAACTATACTACTACAGTTTAAAAAAAAAATGGCTACTGGTACATTTTTTTTAATATGTTAATAACTAAATAACAAGCGAGTCATAAAACTTTTTATTGCTGTCACAAACAGTCACAAACGAATCACAAACGATTGGCATAGGAAAAATTCAAAAATTTTAGTTTTTAAAAATTGGAATGGCTATCTGGGATGATCTTCCTTCAAAGATGGCGTTAACATTACCGCCCTCCTTGACGCATTGCGCCAACAAATAAAGAACTATAATTACTTAATTTTTTGATTGTGTTTTATTAGGCTCTTTTGGTCCTTTTGATTTTGGAATGCGAATAAAAACACTTATTCCATTCTTATACCCAACGTTTCGTAAGTATTCCTTACTTCTTCAGGGGTTTATTTTATTTATTCCAGCTGTTAAATTTACAATGATAAAAACATTTTTTCAAAAATTAAACTTAAACATTTGTCTTACTTTTGTATTAAATCATACTATATATCTTAAATAATTCCCATAATTGCATCAACCGACGGCACTGACACAAAAAATTGAAAATAAATTAACAAATATAGGTACGAAATAAACAGAAAAAACTATTCAATTAAACGAGAAATGATATAAAGGTTATCACAGATTATCAGGTACTTTTGTTATAATGCTGCAGCATAGTTGTGCTTGATGTTATCGGTGTCTTCTTTTGTATTCATTGTCCTCTCTATTTTTTGTTGTATTCGTAGGCTTTCTAGTGTCAGTCTTGTGTTCAATTTCCTCTCCCTGTCTAGTATTTTCACCTCCTCGAAGCTCACTGAGTGCCCACTTTTTGCTATGTGCTGCGCAAGTCCTGTTGTCTCTTTCTTTTTCCTTATATTACGTAGCTAAGAGGTAGTCTTTTGCTTTTTCGCGAGGACCCTGGTGTCTGCGAAAGATTTCGTCTTCCAATCTAGAAACATAACGAGCCGGTAAGAACTGTTGGATAAAAGCCTGGTGAAACTCATTCCAGGAACCTTTGACGAGTAACCACTCCAGGGCAGTTCCTCGGAGTATTTCGGGTAAGGCTCTTTACATATCGCTCTGGGGTATTTTATAGCAATGCTTCTGTTTCTTCATCCTTTTAAGGAATTCTAATGGGCTGCCAATAGCATTGAAATTCAGATTCCACTTGCGGATGGTTTTCGTAACTTCCGCCTCATAGCTTACGGTTAATCTCGTGGCGTGAAGCTGCCTATCGGAATTTTGGTCTACCAGAGGTGTAACAGGCGATAAAGTTGTTGCACACGGTGTGTGTGTCTGAACTGCTCCTATTGGGCTTGGGCACCCATCCGTTTGAGTAACCGTTGGAGCGGTTGGTAACGGTGGAACAGGTACCGTTATCTGCTCGTATCCAACAGTCTTGTCCTCGGCCCTGCATTTATTGGATCTGGCATGCGTGGTTCCATATCGCTAGTTGAAGGGGTATCGGTGGAACATATTTATTGGAAAGCGTTTCGGTAACAGGGTCTTCGTTGTTTCTTATTTCTATGACGCCTTCCCAATGTTCGCATAAATTCTGAGTTGAACCGTGTTCTCGAACTTTTTTCAGATGTCGTATAAGGCGTTGTCGCGGTACTTGCATGTTTCCGGTCGCATCTAAATTCCGATCAGTCAACATGTCGATCAACTCGATTTTCTTGAGAAAATAAATGAAACCCAAATTTTTGTACGGGTTCAGGAACTGATCGTCGGTTTAAAATTTGTAATCGGTGGAAAAATAAATAATTGTATCGTGATATTGTGGACGGTGTAGAGATTTGGTTACTGGTAAACGATGTACGGCGGTCGGTGGTACCTTTAGAAGAATCTCGGTCGGTCGGCGGTCGGAGTTCGGTAGAAACTTCTTAAGGTCCGTGCTCGGGCGAAAGCAAATAAAACTTGGGTTAAAAGTTTCCAAACTCCAAATCACAAATACTTTATTTATTTTTATACTCTTTAGTTTTCTTTTACAATGTGTACAATTTTTATATTTTTAATAATAATAATAATTCATAACAGCGTATTTCAAATAACTTATTTCAGGTATCTTAATAATAATATAACATAGCATTTCATATACGGTATGGGGATAAATCCCCGCCTCCAGCAAAAGACCAGAGGAAAAATCGGTTTAGACCTTTATCTCGTCTACACAACACTTAGAAGAAATGAAATGCAGAAATAAACAGGCAAATATTACCATCTCGCTTCTAGCAGCAAACTAGAAGAAAAATCGGTTTCTGTTCACAGTAACAGGTTCTTCTATAGTACCCTTAGAGGAAGAGTAGCCACAGAAATAAACAAGTGGGATTCGGTTCCCCGCAACTGACCAAATGTCAGAAGAAAAATCAAGTTAGACCTAAGTCTCGTCCACAGTACACTCAGAAGAAGTGGATTGTAGAAATAAACAGGCAAATATTACCTTCTCGCTCCTAGTAGCAAACAAGAAGAAAAATCGTTTTCTGTTCACGGTAACAGGTTCTTCTATAGTACCTTAGAGGAAGAGTTGCCACAGAAATAAACAAGTGGGATTTGGTTCCCCGCAACTGATCAAATGTCAGAAGAAAAATCAGGTTAGACCTAAGTCTCGTCCACAATACACTCAGAAGAAGTAGATTGTTGAAAAAAACAGGCAAATATTACCTTCTCGCTCCTAGTAGCAAACAAGAAGAAAAATCGGTTTCTGTTCACGGTAACAGGTTCTTCTATAGTACCCTTAGAGGAAGAGTAGCCACAGAAACAAACAAGTGGGATTCGGTTCCCCGCAACTGACCTAATGTCAGAAGAATAAACAAGTCAGACCTAAGTCTCGTCTACAATACACTTTAGAAGAAGTAGACTGCAGAAATAAACAGCAAATATTACCTTCTCGCTCCTAGCAGCAAACTAGAAGAAAAATCTGTTTCTGTTCGCGATAACAGGCTCGTCTATAGCACCCTTAGAGGAAGAGTAGCCACATAAATAAACAAGTGGGATTCAGTTCCCCGCAACTGATCAAATGTCAGAAGAATAAACAAGTCAGACCTAAGTCTCGCCTACAATACACTTAGAAGAAGTGGATTGCAGAAATAAACAGGCAAATATTACCTTCTCGCTCCTAGCAGCAAACAAGAAGAAAAATCGGTTTCTGTTCGCGATAACAGGCTCGTCTATAGCACCCTTAGAGGAAGAGTAGCTACAGAAATAAACAAGTGGGATTCGGTTCCCCGCAACTGATCAAATGTCAGAAGAATAAACAAGTCAGACCTAAGTCTCGTCTACAATACACTTAGAAGAAGTGGATTGCAGAAATAAACAGGCAAATATTACCTTCTCGCTCCTAGCAGCAAACTAGAAGAAAAATCGGTTTCTGTTCGCGATAACAGGCTCGTCTATAGCACCCTTAGAGGAAGAGTAGCCACAGAAATAAACAAGTGGGATTCGGTTCTCCGCAACTGACCAAATGTCAGAAGAATAAACAAGGCAGACCTAAGTCTCGTCTACAATACACTTAGAAGAAGTGGATTGCAGAAATAAACAGGGGGGGAAGGAAAAAGGTAGCAGGGTATAAAGGGTTTTACTTTGCAGTTAACCCCACAAAAAGTCGAAACTTCTACTTGGTACTATTCGTACACAACAGCGTGTTTCTTATGTCCAATTATACAATCGGATCTATTTCGGAACTTTTCCTTCAAGTACGCTTAATTGGTACTAAACAACGGCAAAGGCAAAGAACGAATTTTACACTGAATGGCACCTCCCTACATTAATATTTTAGCCAGTGTAAATGCGAACTGTAACAACGATGAACGAAACTGGAAATGTGAACAACAAATATGTGATGCGCAGTCATCCACCATCGGGTTGTCTAATGTCGATTTCTTTTCAACTATTGGAGATCAAATCTTTTTTTTTTGTTGTAAGGAACTCGCAAACAAAATAAATTTTTTTCTCTGATTGTATGTGTGTGCAATTTGACAGGCCCGAACGCACAATTCTTAAATTTTTGTTTTGAAAATGGAAAATTGTTATTCTATCTACATGTAGTAAATTTTATTTAATTTATTTTATTTTATTTACTGAAGAACGTGAACTTTATACTTTTACACCACGGAAATAATTTAATTGAACAAATTGACTGAAAAGCCAAACGTAAACAATAGCCAGAGAAATGTCAAATCTTCCTAGCGTGTGTGCAAGTCGGTGTAAATCTTTCTTAAATAAAAGATTTGATTTGTTTAGAAAATTTGATCTTTTCTTCTAAACAAATCAAATTTCCCCTTCACAGATTTGATTTTTTTGTTGAAAGGAAATCCTACTCTGTTTGGTTGTGTGTACTCGCAGCATCCAAGGGTTCGGTGTGCTGGCTCACTACACAACAAAATTAAGTTAGGGTTCGGTGGTGCGGTGTAAGTATTAATCCATGGTTCGGTAAAACGGTAGAGGTACGGTGCGGTAGATAAGATAGAAATAACCCAGGGTTCGGTACGGTATATGATTAAAATAAATAACCCCGGGTTCGGTGCGGTAAATTATAATTTATTTAAATAAATCGGTTCGGTATTTTATTATTCGACTGAATAAAATCGGTTCGGTGGTTCGGGGGGGCTCGGCAGGTAAAAGAAAGTGTAACGCTTCGTTACAGTTTGCGTGCACGTATATGCACGCATACGTTTGCGTGCACGTACACCATACACACGCTTGCTTGCACGTGTGTTGCATGTTGCGTGTTGCATGTTGCATGTTGTATGTTACATGTTGCATGTTGCATGTTTCATTTTGCATGTTGCACGTCGCATGGTGCATGTTTCCTGTCACTTGTTGCAAACAAGTTGTCTCCTTTTTGTTTCTGTTTTATTTTTACATAAGATTTTTTGTACATACCTAGTATTTTACATATAGTCGTATTTTTTTTTATTTTTGCATAAATACAAAAGAAGGAAGTTTCTAGGATTTTCAGATATTTTTATTATGAACCACTATAATATAAAGAATTAAAAAAAAAAATTAATGGCTGGTTTAAATGGCTTTCTAAAATTGGAATTTAGCAAGGAAATGGTTTGGGACAACCAAGTTTGTTTGTGACAGAACAGTTTCCAAAAACACGTAATGGCTGGTTTAAATTTATTTATTTTATTTATTATTGAAAAACGAGTTTTCGGAAAATAGGCTGTCAAAAACAAACTAGGTTGTCACAAACGATTTCTTTGCTAAATTCCAATTTTAGAAAGTATTTTCAATGGAATGATTCAAAAATTTAAACCAGCCATTACGAGTTTTTGGAAAATAGGCTGTCACAAACAAACTAGGTAGCTACAAACGATTTTATTGGTAAATTCGAAACTTATAAAAAATGTTCAATCGAATGAAGTAAAACATTATACAACCTCTAGCCGTGACCTTTTTTTTTGTTAATAAATTCAAAACTCAAACTCGATTTCCCATCTTTGAAGTGCAAACAACAGTGTTTTATTTTTAAAATTAATCTTTTATACTTAATTATCATTGCAGCATGTTGCTCACCTCAAAGCATAATAACTTACCTCAGCATCATGAATCGGGTACACGGTACACATACACCAGCACTAACCTATGCATATCTCCGCCCATAACAATAAACAAAATGAAAGTGTGGTGAATTGAAATCAGTTTTTCTAATTTTTCTCGAAAACTACGTTGTCACAAACAATTTTATTGATATATTCAGAAGTCACAAACGATTTCTGATCGATTGAGTGTAAAAAAAACTATACTACTACCGTTTAAAAAAAAAAATGGCTACTGGTACATTTTTTTTTTAATTTGTTAATAACTAAATAACAAGCGAGTCACAAAACTTTTTATTGCTGTCACAAACAGTCACAAACGAATCACAAACGATTGGCATAGGAAAAATTCAAAAATTTGAGTTTTTAAAAATTGGAATGGCTATCTGGGATGATCTTCCTTCATAGATGGCGTTAACATTACCGCCCTCCTTGACGCATTGCGCCAACAAATAAAGAACTATAATTACTTAATTTTTTGATTGTGTTTTATTAGGCTCTTTTGGTCTTTTTGATTTTGGAATGCGAATAAAAACACTAATTCCATTCTTATACCCAACGTTTCGTAAGTATTCCTTACTTCTTCAGGGGTTTATTTTATTTATTCCAGCTGTTAAATTTACAATGATAAAAACATTTTTTCAAAAATTAAACTTAAACATTTGTCTTACTTTTGTATTAAGTCATACTATATATCTTAAATAATTCCCATAATTGCATCCACCCGACGGCACTGACACAAAAAATTGAAAATAAATTAACAAATATAGGTACGAAATAAACAGAAAAAACTATTCAATTAAACGAGAAATGACATAAAGGTTATCACAGATTATCAGGTACTTTTGTTATAATGCTGCAGCATAGTTGTGCTTGATGTTATCGGTGTCTTCTTTTGTATTCATTGTCCTCTCTATTTTTTGTTGTATTCGTAGGCTTTCTAGTGTCAGTCTTGTGTTCAATTTCCTCTCCCTGTCTAGTATTTTCACCTCCTCGAAGCTCACGAGTGCCCACTTTTTGCTATGTGCTGCGCAAGTCCTGTTGTCTCTTTCTTTTTCCTTATGTCTGCTTCGCGTTCAGTTAGTCTTGTTCCCAAGTTTCTCTTAGTTTGTCCTATATATACCAGATCACATTGTTCATTTTCTTTCCCCTTGCATTTAATTTCATAAACTACGTTGTGTTGTTGTTGGTTTTGTACTTTAGATTTGGTGTTAGAAAAAACTGATTTAAGAGTGAAGTTTGATTTATGTGCGTATGATACATTCTCTTTCTTTATCATTCTATGTAGATTTTTGTTGTCCGTAAGCTTTGGAACATATGGTATAGAAAAATACTTTCTTTCTTTTTCTTCTTCTTTTTTATTGTTATTATCAGAATTTCTATGTGTTTCTTTTGATCTGTTTTCTGTTCTTTTTTTGAAAAGTTTGTTTATAATGAAATGTGGGTAGTTGTTCGATTTTAATATTGTTTTGATTTTTCTTGTATTTTCTGTTTCATATTTTCTATCACTAATATCTAACACTTTATTTATTAAGTTGCATGCGGTGTTTAGTTTATGTTTAATTGGTTGAGTTGAGTAGAAATTGATTATTCGTCCGGATGAAGTTGGTTTAGAATACCAATTGTATATGATTGTGTTATTTTCTCTGTGTAATAGTAAATCTAAGTATGGAAGACTATTATTGTGTTCGTTCTCTATTGTAAACTGGATTTTGTTGTGGTACAAATTCTTTTTCTTTTTCATTAATTATGGCGAAGATATCATCGACATATTTAGCAATAAATTTTATTTGAATACCCATTTTTTTCAGTTTTTCTATAGTGTCATCTAGAAGATTGTCTAAAATTACATCTGCAACTGTGGGGGAGAGGGGATTACCCATTGGCATACCAAACGTTTGCGAGTAAAAATTATCGCCAAATTGAAAGTAGTTTTTGTCTCGTAGACAAAATTCTAGGATTTTCAGTAATTTTTGTTTTGGTATCTTCGTATGATTCTTTAATGTGTCCCAATCTTTTAAGATGTTTTTTATTGCCAAATATGTTGGTATGTTAGTAAATAACGAAACAACATCAAAGGAAAGCATAACGTCACCATCCTCTAAAATTACATTCTCTAATCTTTCTTTGAGTTGAAAAGAGTTTTTAATGTTGTATTTGTCCGATATGATATTTTTTATAATTGTTCCGATGTGTTTGGACATATTATAACATGGAACATTCATTGATGATGATATTGGACGTAATGGCATATCTGGCTTATGGATTTTTGGAAGTCCGTATAATCTTGGAGCTATGGCTGCTGAACAATGTTATTTGTTCTTAAGCCATTGATATATGTGTTCAATTTTGAAAAGTTCATTCGCAAGCGTATTATTTGTTGTTTTTAGCTTTGTTGTTGGATCAACCCTAATTGTCTTGTATGTATTTTTATCCTCAAGTAGATCTTTCATTTTTTGCTCATAATCGTCCTTGTAAATTATGACCGTCTTATTACCCTTGTCTGCTTTCGTTATTATGATTTTGTCTTGATGATAAGATAGAAATATCTTTGTAATTTTGTATGTTTTTAGAATGAATTTTTCATTTGGTGTATTTTTTAGTTTTCGTTTATGTTCTGATATCTTATTTGCAATCCTGGATCTCAAATGCAAGGGGAAAGAAAATGAACAATGTGATCTGGTATATATAGGACAAACTAAGAGAAACTTGGGAACAAGACTAACTGAACACGAAGCAGACATAAGGAAAAAGAAAGAGACAACAAGACTTGCGCAGCACATAGCAAAAAGTGGGCACTCAGTGAGCTTCGAGGAGGTGAAAATACTAGACAGGGAGAGGAAATTGAACACAAGACCGACACTAGAAAGCCTACGAATACAACAAAAAATAGAGAGGACAATGAATACAAAAGAAGACACCGATAACATCAAGCACAACTATGCTGCAGCATTATAACAAAAGTACCTGATAATCTGTGATAACCTTTATGTCATTTCTCGTTTAATTGAATAGTTTCTTCTGTTTATTTCGTTCCTATATTTGTTAATTTATTTTCAATTTTTTGTGTCAGTGACGTCGGGTTGATGCAATTATGGGAATTATTTAAGATATATAGTATGATTTAATACAAAAGTAAGACAAATGTTTAAGTTTAATTTTTGAAAAAATGTTTTTATCATTGTAAATTTAACAGCTGGAATAAATAAAATAAACCTCTGAAGAAGTAAGGAATACTTACGAAACGTTGGGTATAAAAATGGAATAAGTGTTTTTATTCGCATTCCAAAATCAAAAAGACCAAAAGAGCCTAATTAAACACAATCAATTAATTAACTAAAAAAATTGGTCAAACACACACAACAATATAATTACTTAAGATAACTTATATCTACAGGAACCATAAATGCAGTGCTTAAAATGAAAAATTCAATGTATTTAAATGTTTAAGTAAAACGTAAGATTGAGAATCAAAATTATCATATACTCAAGCTACGAGTCTATAATACTCTATCTTTACAAATTAAGTTTTGGTTTTAAAGTTAAAAGCGGTAATTAATAAAGGAAGCATTTTACTCTGGTGGTATATATATATACAAAACTGTGGTTTTAAATTGATTAAGTATTTGGCAAGACGCAAAGTTTCACTATAGGTCGAGTGATTTCGAGAGTTTTCATGGTAGCAACTCTTACTATTCCGTCTATTCCCGGGCACACCTTAATTAATCGGCCGATCCGCCATTCATCACAAGGCAAATTCTCTTGTTTGACTACAACAAGATCATTAACTTTTATATTTCCGTCAGGGAATTGCCATTTGAAACGTTAAGTAACTCTTTCAAATATTCTTCATATATTCTTCGACATAATTTCTACTGATAATTTCTACTGAAGACATTTTAGCTTTTCCCATCGATTTACAAGAGAAACAGAAATTTCATTACAGTAAGGTTCGGGAAACGTCAATAAAGTGCTGCCGCGGAGAAAATGTCCGGGAGTCAAAGCTTAAGGATCTAACGGGTCATGATACATGCGCGAAGTTGGGCCCGAATTAAGAGATGCTTCGATACGAGCGAGCACGGTTGAAAATTCCTAAAGGCCACCCATATGAGGAGCCCCTGGTGGTATAAATTGCACTCTAAGCCCTGAACCCAATGCTTTAGACGAGTTTCGTTCGATGATGAGGCTAAAAATTTCTTAAAATTGGAAAAATCTGCAACGGATGATTAAATAGGCAAGATCACGTTGAAGTACTGGGCCTGAATAAAGACGGTAATTTAAATTAACACAGCTAGTGGATGCACTAGATGCATTAAGCACCACATGAACTTTGGTAGAAGCACTTTCAGGCGTCAGAACCTTAGAACGGCTTGGTGTGTGAGAAAGAAATAGGAAATAGTTTCGTCCTTTACTTTTTCAAAATTGTTCACCTTTCGCATGTGTCCAAGGTTCAGATATTCACGTATAACATTCGAATATTGAAGTTGCAAGTCGGGTTTACGTGTGAGATTTATTTCAGTGCGTACAAATTGTTTGAGAGCACTGTACCAACTGGTGTAGATGACGAAGTTGGCTTGAATGGTAAGCGTACAACGTATTGTCCATTTTGGTCTTTGGAATGTTGTTTTTGCATAGAAGTCTTCACAATACTGATCTTCAGTCGATAAAATTGGTTTACCATCCTGAACCTCCTCCAATTGCCAGAATCGTTTTATCTGCTCATATAAGGAATCCGTTCGTTGATCAGTTACGAAAGTACTAAAAGTATGAACTGTTTTTGGAAGGGGGACAGAAAGAATCCACCCGAACACATTGTTCTGAGCAACGAGAGTTTTACAAACTTGTTGCAGTCCATTGCAGACAATGGCCGGATATAAATCCGCACCAATTAGCAAGTCTATTTGGGCAGATGAATTGAGGGAGGGATCAGCCAGCTTAAGACCTCTCCGTTCGGAAGGATCAATATTCGAAAAAGACGTACTTGGCAAAGCATTAGTTATTTGCTTCAAAACGATTGTTTGTGCTGCAATAGAAACAGCAGGAGTCTCTCCATTGTAAATCGAAAAAGTTCAAAGCTTCTTAGAAGAGGCAGCATGAGTTGCATTAAAACTTGAAATTGCGATATTATTTGGGAATGTCGGTAAATTAAAAAGTCGTTGCACAGATTTTAACATAAACGGCACCTCAGATCCGGAATCTATTAAGGCACGAACTAAATGATTATGAGTCTTGTCCAATGATGTTCACCAGTGCCATTGCCAACAAACATTTTTGTGTGAAGAAGCGAACTGGGTTCGACCGGTTATCGATGGTACAAAAGATTGAGAAGTGGACTGTTATTGAGAAGACGAATAAATTTGGGGAGCTGATGGTGCTCCGACAATCGATGCCCATGAATTGTTTTGCACGACGATACCGGTGATCCTGAGCTAGTTTGAAAATGTAGCAACGAATTATGTCTTTTGTTACATGTGGAACACGAATAGTGGCTTGGAACTATGCTTCTGATAAACAGTTAACGAACTTATGGTTTTGTCTAATAATTTCGTATCTATCTGAAGGAGTCAAAACTAGAAATTGTGAACATTTCGCAATTAGATAATGCCCCGAACAAAACTTGCAAGAGGACGTGTGGGGTTTGTAGTGAAAAGAGTTCACTCGATGCCTAGGTTGCGAAAAATGTTTCTGAGTGTTAACAAATTTATATCGGCTATGGTTTCGAGGACTTGAAAGCGAGCATTGAGGAACTTATCCATTTGTTTCCATGAAGGTATAGCTGTAGAATCAGCTACAGATTACTCCCATACAAATATTTTTAAAACTTATAAAAGTTGTCAAAACCAATAAAAGTACAGGCGGTAAACATATGCACTATAAAAGATTGCGAAAAGGCTACAAGAAAAGATTTGAGAAAATCTTTCAAAAAAAAAAAACAATTTTCAAAACTTTTAAAAAGTGGTCAAAAACCAAGAAATGTTCAGGTTGTAACCCTATGGACTATAAAAGAGAAAAGGTTACAAGAAAAGATTTGAGAAAATCTTACAAAAACAAAAACAATTTTCAAAACTTATACAAACCAATAAAAGTTCAGACGGTAACCCTATGAACTATAAGAGATTGCGAAAAGGCTACAAAAAAATATTTGAGAAAATCCCACAATAAATATTTTCAAAACTTATAAAAAGTTGTGACGGTAACAAAATCACACAAAAAATATATTTTCAAAACTTATAAAAAGTTGTCAAAAATATCTGAGAAAAACCCACAGCGATGTTTTCAAAAAACTATATGATTGGGCAAAACTAAGACAAATGGTTGGATTACATTCCACGAAATACTTTGGAAAACTTATAAAAAGTTGTGTTAAAGTTAAGGAAATATAGGGTGGCAACCACTTTTTTCGTTTAAACTATTCAAACCAAAAAGGTACAAAAAAAAATTTAAAAAAATGGTTTCATACTTTTGTCTTAAAAAAAACTTCTAAAAAACGGAACAAGAATGTTTGTGTAGTCACCTGTAAAATTAAAAATGGCACCCCTCTGACCAATAACACATATAAATTTAGAATTTTATTTTTGCAAGTGCATAAAGTGCACCCAGGGAACTGCGAAACGGTATCACCAATTTGAATAAAAAAAATACAAAAAAGTACCACCACAGTATTAAGCGACCACACCGCAAATGTTACTATGTTTAAAAATGTTTGATTATATGATTGTAAAAATATGTAATTTTAATAATTTTTACAACGGTAAAAGGATATATGTATAAAAGTAAGCACTGTATCTATGATTACCTGGTTCTACTTATGTAAGGCTGCTTCTGATGATCCTCGGGCTAACGTTATGGTGTAAATACTGATTTGATGATTTGATTGATGGTGTAATTGGTGATGCGTCTTTGATGTGATTAATGATTTGTCTGATGGTGTGACTGATTGTGTGATTGGTGATGCAGTTATGGCATAAAATGTATGTAGGTACAGAAGTAAATCCAATGACGACGACGAGGCGAGATGAACAAAATTCAATGCACACAATATGCGCATGTGCATATAGTGGTGATGGTGGCGATGATGATGTACTCAGGAGCATCGTGCGGTGCGGTATGCATAAAAAGCCGGAGAGCTGGAAACATATTTTTCGACCTCATCGGTACATGCATGGAAGTTTGGTCATAGAAAGATTTAAGGCCGTCAAACACAAAAATGTCACTCTTACACACAAAACATTAAAAATAAGGACCTAATCGATCGAACCGGAGTGGCAGACTGTTGTTTTTGTATTTAATGGTCATAAATCTTTCTGTGACCAAAGTTTCAACCTTTTACGAAGTTAGGTATGCAAGTTAATCGGTCGCTAGTTTTCTGAATACACCAAGAATTAGCAACGGATGTATTTGCGCCACGATTATAAAAATTTGGGTACTGAGAGATTAATATCCACTTAATACAAAAACAACAGTCTGCCACTCCGGTTCGTTCAAATAGGCCCTTATTTTTAATGTTTTAAAAATATAAGACCTAAGCCTCTGACCCGGAGTGCAAAAGTGAAATGTTTGCGCTTGACGGCCCTCAACCTTTCTGTGACCAAAGTTTGATCCATGTACCAATGAGGTCGAAAAATATGTTGCCAGCTCTTAGATTAAAACATATATAGGTGGCTTGATAGATACGACGCACGTGGTTGTTACATACATATATATGTTGCCTCAAGTCCAACGACGACGACGTAGAGGAGCATTAAATTCCATGCACAAGATATTTGCATGTGCGTGTGCATATGCCCTTGTCGTAGAGAAATTGCTGGTAGGTACTACTTGGGGCAATGTCATATGTATGTACTTACATATGATGTTGCGATTTGTCTTAAATGCCGTGTTGGCAACAAGATGGTGGACGTGGAGGTGATGATGACGTAGTTGATAAGCAACGTGGTGGCTTATATACACACAGGGCACATTGTTGGATACGACGTACGTGGTTTGTACATATATATGAATGTAAAAACCAAATCCAACGACGACGAGGCCCTTATTGTCGTGCCTAGTACTACTTGAGCGAGGAGTGGTTTCTTAGTATCCGTCTCCAATGGACCAAATGAGTGGACCAATATCTGGCCAAACCAAATGCGAAACTCCTATGCGACGCAGTAGCTCGGCACCAACAACAGCAACCGAAGTAAAAATCGCCCACCACTGAATGGGCCAATACACAGCTTAATATTAGGTCAACCAAAGGAGGTTTCACCGACGGACGCAACAACGCAGCAGCGAGGCGACAGCACCAGCAACACGAAGATAATGCCCACAAGTGACTGAGCCAATATCTGGCCAGCCAAAAATGAGTCACTGAATGAAGGCAGCAAAGCGACAGCTGCAAACTGAACTGGCTTTTTGTCTGTGGGTTCTGCGGTGACGTGTTCGCCTTAGGTTCTTTGTTTTATGTTTTATGGTTTCTTCTTGTGTTCTTTAATGTTTAGTCTCGTTTTGTTATATTTAAAACTCTTTGTTTGTATTTTCTTTGATTTAAACAAATTTGTATTAATAACTATTAAGATGTTTTTACATTAAATAATTTGCCAGAAGGGCCAAAGCAAAAACTTGACGTCTGCGTCCATCAACGTGAAAAGGAATTCTGATGAGCTTTCCAGAATTCCGGAAGGGCAGACATTTATTTATTCTAAATGGATTGATGACGTTACGTTATAGAATTTAAGAAAAGGGTTTGTTCGTAGAGTGAGGCAAAATTGTAAGTTACAATTGTGGCTCCCTCATAGATAGCGTTAACAACCTATACTCCGCTCTATGTATATGAATTTGTTTCGAAAATCTTAACTTTACCACGCAGCAGCGCTTTCGCTGAGCGAGTTGTTTCCAAGCTAACCCTTATGAAAAATAAATTAGCAGACCGCTTGCAAAAAGAAACTTGTGAAAATATGTTGGCTTGCACAAATCTCACTGATTTTAATATAAGCGAATGGGTTCCTGAAAATAATTTTATTAAAAAGTATAGAGAAACCATATCAAAACAATGAAACAATCGTGATTTATATTTTTAAGTATTTATTTATATATTAAAACCTACTCGTGTACCTACATACATATTAATGTAAGATGAAGTGTGAATTTTGTTTATATTTTTGTCAATGTTATTAATTAACGCTATTATTTAAATAAAGGAAATTCAAAAAATATCTTAAGTTTTTCTATAGTAAAAAAAATTAATATACATAGGAATGCGACTCTTTTTTTTTCAATTGCGACTTTTTGCTCGAAAGTGCGACTTTTTTGTGACTTTTTGAAAAATCTCAGAGATAACCCTGAGACGATGCCATCAAGCCATAGAGTCCATTGAACACATAGTGAGTGGATGCACAATATTGGAAAATCACGAATACCTGAAACGGCCACGCAACGATGTTGCGAAGATAGTTCACCAAGAACTCGCCTTGAGGTCGAAACTTGTAAGCTGCAAGAAACCGTACTACCAGTATAAACCTAATGAAGTTATATGCAATAATAATTTTAAATTATACTGGGATCGTCAAATGAGTACTGAACACACAATAATGGCAAACTGCCCGGATATTATGTGGATAGATAAAACGAATTGGTGTGGATTCATTATAGATATAGCGGATCCATTAGCAGCAAACATACATAAGTAGAACATTTGGGGAAAAATTAACAAAATATGCTGACCTAGCACACGAAGTAAAACAACGTGAACGACTGGGAAGTATACGAATTGTGCCACGATAACTTGGGCGCAACAATTGATAACGGATTTTTGTAGAGGGGTCAAATACAAACATTTTTTACTACGGGTGGAGGGGGGGCTCTATCTCCCCCCGTTTGGGCGGGAGGGGCAATTTAATGAAAAATGCATAAAAATGGAAAGCCAATACTCTGTTTTATTAGCCAGTTTTTAAATGAATTGAAATCTATCCATTATTTTTGAAAAAAAACTACTTTCAAACTCAAAATTTGGGAAAAAAACATACAAAAAATGTTTAAAGTGTAATTTTTCAAAACTTTGAGATTTTAGATTATATTTGTTTTCTAAGAAATCGTTGCTCATATTAATTCTTAATCATAAACCGAAAACAAAATGATTGTATGTCTTCTAATTTTCGAGAAAATTAAAAATTACCAAAACTACTATTTTAATTCAATTAATTTTTTTTCTTTTGCTTATGGTCTTATTCGTGGTCTTATTTTGATAGTAAAAATAGAATATGGATTAATACTTACACAAATTGACTATAATATATCATACTTTGCCAACACCTAGCCTTACGGCGCGGCGTATAAACAGCGAGGTATGTTTGTGGTGGCAAGCTTCCGCCCTGGAACCCCCCTGCTTGGGCTCACTATAGAATTTGGGGTATGTGCGAGGTTCGGTGTATGTCAAATTTCGTTTGCATTTAAAGAACTTTGAATGTATTCTCTGTCTCCAATGTCAACAGCTACATAATGACAAATGTGAATGAATGAAAAGTAGTAATTTTCAAGTTTCTCGAAAACATAAAAGCTTTCGTTTTTTTGTGTTCGATTCAGAATTGATATGAGCATTGACCACAAAAAGATAATATAATTTTCCGTTTCACAATTTTGAGAAAAATTGATCCAATTATTTCATTTTGCGTTTTTTTTTATCAAAATTTTGTGTTTGAATGCAAATTTTTTGAAAACTATTGACACAAATAATTTAATTTAAATGTAGGATTAAAGATCAGACTTCTGGCTTTTAAAACCTTTATTGTTTCGCATTTTAAGTATTGTCGTTGTTTTTTAATATTTGTTTTTCCATTTAAGTCGTTTTTATCGACCATCACCCCTACCTCCTAAACGGGGCGAAATAGACCCCCCTCCCATAGTAAAAAATTGCTTGTCTTCTACAAAAATCCGATATCAATTTTCGGCGCCCAAGTTATCGTACTCTCACCCAATTATGGTATCCAGTACGGAAATACTTGATAAAAAAAGTAGTTTAAGAACTAAATAAAGTGCAATGCAACCATCTTTTGCATGAAGTTTCAAAGTAGGTCATTCTCAATACTTTCAGGAATGTACGCAATTTCTTAAAAAATTCGTAAAAAGAACGAATACTTATCATCAGAGCCCCATCCCTTGGCATAGCCCGGGAAAGGTTATTTTCAACTTAATCGAAGTTAAGAAGTATTGCAACTCTGAAATAATAATGATAATGATGATAATAGGGACATTATTATTGCATTTTGTTTCTATAATTTGAATAGGTCAGTTTTAAATTTTAAGTGTTTTAAATTTTAAGTGTTTTAAATTTTCAGTTTTTAAATTTCGTTCATAATTCAACTCACACCTTTTACATTTTTCGTGTTCATTCTACATGAAAACATAATTTAAGGCAGATTTTGGTTTAAAAGTATTTGCTCAGAAAATAAAATATAAACAAAAGTATAAACCTTAATTGGGTTTGTTATTATAATGATCGAAATGTTTTAATGTTTCAATAAATTACACATTTCAACTTTAGTTTTTAATTTAATTTTAATCTTGTTTTTGTTTTCTTAAAGTTAAGGCGCGAAGGTGCTTAAAATAAGCTTGTACTTTTTGCATGATATTTTAATTTTTACATTTTCCATGGATTTGTTTTGCTTTGATTGAAGATTTAGTTTTTGCGATTCAATATGACCAAGATATATTTTTCCAAATGCTTCAAAAATACTTTTTACTTTGTTTTAGTTTTTAGTACATTTTATTACATGAAATAAGTTAAACAAAAAAGTTATAGTTTGAATTAAGGAAATTCTGCCTATAAATTATAAATTTTGTATGTTCTTTCTCAGTGTTTAAGTTATTAGATTTTACTTATTTCAAAATTGTACAGTCAAATACAAATTTAGCCTCATAGAGCACAAAGAGTGTTTAGAATTGGTTAAAACAATCGTATAAATGCTTACAAAGTACTTTAATTGTATGTTTTAATTTATCTATACATATGTATTCGCTTGTTTTTTTATCTAAATATTTAATTTTTAATACGTATAGGAACATTACCGAAAGATTTTATATATATTTTAATTTTTACACTTACACCTACACCCAAATTTTGAAATTCTGTTTGCTCCTGAAATAAATTTTGTATTCAAATCCAAAACAAACACTCAGTGTACCTATTGAATACATGTTATGATGCCATGAGTGGTTTATTTTTTTAATATTCTATTCCCAAAAAGACCCGAAATATTTGCATCAAATACAATTGTTAAGATTACTTTTTTTTTACAAAAATATTGATAAAATTGCATTTTATATAAAACGAATTTCAATTTTTATTCATAAACAACACAAGATATTAAATTATTTAATTCTACAGGTAAACCTAAAATACTTCTTCTTGTTTCAACATTAAAAATTTGTATCCAAGTATAAAATATTTTCTAAATACTTTCGAACAAGATTGAAGGTAAAATAAAACCCAACATTTCACAAACCGCAGCCTCCAAATCTGATTCAAATAATCTAAAAGCTACGATTCTAGCAATTTAGATATTTAATCATTTTGTTTTTGTTTCTATTATGTGCATTCAATATTATATTTTTAATTTAAAAAAATATTTAAAGTGTCCATATTAATTAAAAAAATAGTTTATTGTTTTTACATCTGTATACCACTTTATATCTTGCATTTGCAAATGTTTTCGTATTTTGTTATTTGTAAAAATAAAAATACATGTGTCCTAAGAAGAATTTTAATTATAATAATTAAGTTTGTGGATTTTTAATTTTAATCATTTTTTAAGTTTTAAAGACAAAAAGTTATATTTTTTGACACAAAAACTCAAGTGCTTAACCTTTTTTCATTAAGTATTGAAAGAAAATGATTTTGTCAATACATACATAACAAAATAAATTTTATATTATTTTTATTTTATATTCAAACTAACATCGTTTACAGTTCACTGAAGATATGTAAAGTAATTTTTTAAATACCTCCTTATAAGAATTCAAAGTGTCATTTTTATAGTAGTATTTACACTGATCACTCGCAGTTTCGACGCACAACGATGCTTAAATGGTTAACTATCGCGTCTTAGATCAGTTGTCTTGAGATTTGTATTTATATTGTTTTGTTTTATTTTGTTAGTTTTTTAGGTAAAGTTTCATCAATTTAAGTAAGCAGTTACTTGAGCCGTTGTGTTGAAAGCGGAATAATTACATTTTACACTTAAAAAAGTAAAAAAAAAACATAATTATAAGTTAACGCTACAGTTAAGTATAGAGATACAATCAATATGTTATTGTAGCATTTTTTTATACAAGGGATATGATACCATTAAAATGGATATGATGTAGGTATTTCATAATCAAGAAATTAACGACTGCTAGTGAATTATTCCACTTGCAGATAAAACGCTTTACTTACTTGTTCACTAAAAGCTTTCCATTACAGAAAAAATCGGCCCATGCATCTATTATTGTGCTGTTTTAATTCTATACTGAAGGAGATAGAATAGACTAATGGTATAATAAAAAAAAAAAAATAAATCGGGTGGCACAACGGCTCATGAAGAACCAGGGCCTAGTGACTAACAACTCGCAACCATTCCTGTGTGCGCCTGTCGACAGGAATGGAAGGGACCTACAATTTTATGCCGAATCCGAACAGCTAGACGAGAAGCACTTATTCGTGACAAGTGATACTCTTGGAGGATTTGTCAATTCCTCGCAAGAGGCAGTAGCCCTGAAAAAAAAAACTTTTTTGTTTTTAAGTGGACGAGGCTGGGAAGCGAACCCAGACCTCCGGCGTGACAGTTGAGCGCACTAACCATTACGCTACGGGCTACTAATGGTATAATGAGAGGTTATATTTACAAGTTATTGGTTATATTAATGAGCATGAAAAGATATAAGTAAATTTCTTCACTAAATTTTAATTTTCGTTTATAAGCTTATCTTTTCTTTTTAATTTAGTTAAGTAATCTGTTTTATTTCCATATTCCGATTATTTATTTGATTATTATAATTAGTTTCCCATTAATTAGATCTTATAATTTGATAATTTTTACTTTTGTTCGATTAATTACGTATTCAAGTTATACGTACATAGATTTGTCTTGTAATGAAAAGACTACGATGTATGTATGTATAAATGTAATTTAGAACATAGTCTAATTTTTTTTTTTAGATTAAAATGCTTGAACATGTATGTAACAATATAAACATAATTCAAGAATTTTAAAACCAATCCTAATTTTGTTTTTTTTTATGCTTAAATATATTTTTGAATTAATTTATTATAACTTTTTATGTTGACAACCTAATTTCTTTATCTACATATTTACCTGCCATTGATTTGTTTATTGAATTCTATAATATAAAAATATTTCTGGCACTATTGTTTAAATAATTTATTTTCGATTGCTGAAAACATTAAAAGGAATTATGTTGTTGCGAAAGTTTTTGTCGGATTTTAAATGACGGAATAAAATATCAAACAAAAATATTGAATGAACATGTTTTCATATGCTTGGTCTCATTTGCTTCTTAGAAACCGAGAATAGGAAAACATGTTTTTCTTTGGTTTAATATTTTTTGTTGTTGTTCTGGTATTTCATTGTTTTCTTATGATTTGTTTCTTTGCACACAAATAAATGTGTGGAATTAAAATTTCAAATGAAACCTTTTTCTGTTAATGTGAAATGAAAATTTAACTTATTCCGGTTATAAATTTGAAGTTGGCATATTTGTGCCAAAAATTGTTTTTTTTTGGCACTTAAAAGCTTTCTTCACCCTGGTTTTAGTTCCGAACTATTGAGGTAAATACCCACAGTTCATCACATGACTATTGCAAATTATTTGGTAAAAATATCCAATCGTCTATCTTGGTCAAAATTGACACTGACAAACAATTAAAAGTATTTGTCGGATGACGATAGTTTATATATAAGTGTTCTTTATTGTAAAATATATTATATTATTCATTTTATAAATTCACTTTGTATTTATTTATTTATATTAGGAATGTACATTTGTATGTATTGCAGATATAATACACATATTATATGTAACTGAACTGTTGCATTTTTGAAAATATATTTTTTTTATTTTAATTAGTTCGTTATTAATAGTATTTCTTTGATTCGATACAATACTTGCATATAATGCTTATCTCTCTTTTATCATAGCTACATTTTTCATGCACATTATTTGGTTTTATCAATTAAGGGCCGATTTTTCAATCATCAGTTCAATTATCAGAGGAATAAATGCTTTAGAAACAGGAACAAATTTTGGTTTTATTCGGAGAGTAAGTACTATCTGAGGTTGAAAGATTCATTGAAAAATTTGCCCTTAATCGTGTAAATGTGTCAATCTCTTATAATTGATATATAATAAATAATATCGATCACATAGGTACATAGCAGTATATGTTAACATACACCTTTAAATATGTTTTGTATGTTTTCGTATTTTATAGTGCACTTCTATATGTAAATATACATACAAATATCATCATCTATAATAACAAATATGTGCTACTTTTAACAAATATTGCCGTTTCTTCCCTATTCATTGCATTTTTTTCAGTTTTAAAGCGAGCGAGTAAGTTAACCACTTCAGCCTATGCAAAAAATTATTGTTTGTTAACTTATAATCCCAAATTTCCCTATTGGTTGAATTTTCAAATTACTGGTGTATTGCAATTTTGAATTGTTTATTGACTAATTATTTTTAAAGTGTGTATTCTTTCTTATGGATTCAAAACATGGCATCTTAGCATTTAAATTTGCAAAAATTTTATCCTCTTGGATCTAGTCTGTAGGTTTATTTAACAATATTGTGGGTCAATTATCATTAAAACTGTTGAAACGCATGTACATACTTTGCATGATCTTATTCTTGAACAATAAAAAAAATGCATATGTACACCGAATGTTATGCATTGAATTAAAAAAAAAAATATTTAATAGCTTATTTTAGGCTATTGCGTGACTTTTGTTTTGTTTTGTTTTGATTTGTTTTTCTTTTTTTTATGAGAAAACCAAAGGTATTGAACTTTTAAGGTTAAATAAATTTACGCCAAAGCACAAAAACTATATAGGCATGTTATTATGAATCTTATTTTGCTTTCTAACTTCAGTTCAACTTAATTTTCTAAAAACAAAACTTTGATTTGTTTAATTTAATAATAATTATTATCTATCATTTCATTTGAATTTTGCTAGAAGGTTCAAAGAAATTCGTTTGCACAGCCTTGAAAGGTGTGATTAACTTCCCAACTTTTTCGCTTAAATAGAAATGTTTGTGTTCACTTTGGTTTAACTAATCAGGCTAAATGTTACGATTGTGTTTATCGTTTTCATGTATAGCACTTTGTAATAAAATTGCTTAAATTACATGTTTGTATTAAGATTGAAAGAAATTGAAATAATGTTTATGTATGTTTTATTCCATTTTCTTTTAGCTAAGACACATACAATTTTGTATTTGTGTAAAACATTTTTATTAATTTGTATAAAAATATAAATTGGTTTATTAAATTTACTGTATATATTGGGTATTTAGTTTTTGAATTATGCTTTCTATTAGACTTTTGTATTAAATATTATATTTGGATTTGGTATTGCCATTGTACTTTAAATTTTCCCGTTTTTTTCGAAACAATCCTCTTGTGAAGTAAGGAAGGTTTCTTGCTATTGCAAATTAATTAATAATATATTAATATAACATTAAACCAATGAGTATTTTTGATTTTAAATTAAAAACCAATAAAATTTCACATTGCAAAACAAGGATGTTCAACAAAAATTGTATTTACATAACATTTAAAATATAGTATTATCCTTAAGGTTTTTCGCTAAGGTTTGTGTATATTCTTTTGTTTAACTATTAAATACTTTTAAATTAAGATTATATATCACATTCGAGTTGCGAATGTCGCCCTGGCTATTTATTTTTATATAGGTAAATAAAGAAAAACATGTCTCAATTGTTTTTAATAGAAAGCTTAAATGCACATTTAAGTGCACTTGTTATTGTTGTGTTATATAATTAACAAAACTTACTTTTGTCTGTTTGAGTTTTTTTTTTATTTTCTTTTGAAAATAATCGCAAAGCCAGATCGTTAAGTTGATTAACTATGAGCTTACATTTTGTTTTTGATAGTTCAGTCAACGAAGACCCAAAATTATAAAATAAATGCAATAAACCATGCTGTCTGAGATATTGTTTATGTAATAACATTGAGTTGTATAAACCACTGGAACTGCTTTAATTATAATTGGTCGAAAGCTTTTGAGATACTTGTGGAGCCGTGTGGAGAAGTAGCACATTCTAGCACAATCTAGAACCCTAGAAGCTTCTAGTAGCTTTTTGTCGGATATAAATACCTGACCACTAGTCCGAGAGCGGCAGTTTGATTTTAAAAGCGAATGGATAAACGTCGCGTCGGTGTGAAAATAGTGAAGTAAGAGTGGCATACTTGTGCTTGTTTATAATAAAAGTATTAAAAGTGAAGTTGAAGTGAAATAAAGGTGTTTTATTTTTGTAAAGTAATTGTTGTTCAGTTTGAATAAAATATTACATTGGCGTCAGTAAAGTGAAATAAGACTTATTTTATCTGTGCATTCAGATAATTAATGGTGAAAATTAATAAACTGTGTGAATAAGTAAACAAAAGTATGAAAAGTGACATGCAAAAGTATAAGAATAAAAATAGAAACAAAATGGGTAAAATTGCGAATGCATTGAATTGTGTTCAACTTAAGGGAGAACTGAACAGACGATGTCTTCCTACTGCTGGAACGAATACTGGCCTCATTATTCATATTATTTTATGAATTTGACCAATTTTTTTGTTTAACTTTTCCACTGTGATTATTTAGGCTTTTTTGGTCTATTTGTAAAAAATGCTACAGCATAGCTTTGTTTTATGCAGTCGATGTCTTCTTTTATGTTCATCGTTTGTTTTATTTATTGCTGGATTCTAAGACTCTCCAGAGTAAGTCTTGTATTGAGTTTGCTTTCCTTGCCCAGTATTGTTATATTTTTAAAATCCACTGAGAGTCAGCTTCTTGCTATACGCTGCGAAAGACCTGTTATTTCTTTATGTTATCTTACATCCGCTTCGTGTTCCGCTAGTCTAGTTGATAAATTTCTCTTTGTCGTCTCTTCTCTTTTCCGCTGCAATGAGGATGGTCGTGTGGTGTATACGATATTTTGCAACAACAATTCTTGTTCAGTGGGTTAGAATCATTTTTATTGGCATATTTCTCAATTCAGTTTCAGTGTCGTGAAAGTATACACAGCCCCACTGTTTTGAAAAAAGCTCGCCCATAAGCCTTGTTTCTACTGAAAATTTTATAGGTTTATAGGTACCTTTTATTTGAATATCGAGACGAACGAACATTTTACTGCATGTCTTTCTATACAGATACACACCATCATCATGATCACACAAATAAAGAATAGCAACAAACTAAAAAAAATCCCCGAAAGTCTCCTCCACGCGCCAGCAATAAGGCTAGCATCGCTTCATAAGAAATTCAATTTATACCCACGTGATTGAGATATAAATTTTGAAGAGAATTCAAATTTTAAATTCTATCAGTGAGAATTTTTCGCTCCCGTTCTTTATATTGACCAATGCAACATTCAGCAACATGCAACATGTAGTCGTATCCGATATCAGATACGAACGTTTTTTTTTGGGGATCAGTTTCCTTGTACTGGATGCGTCATCTTTATGTTATATTACCTTTGCTTAGACCTACTACTACATAGAGAAAAGAACAAAATAATATACAACTGGTACTCTAAATAAACTGCATCAGGGCGAATAATAAATGTCCACTTAACCCAACCAACAAAACAAAAACTAAATACAGCATCCAATTTCATCAACAAAGTCTTAAATTTAGTGACGAAAGATATGAAATAGATAACAAAAGAAAAATAAAAACAATTCTAAAGTTAAATGACCATTCAAGATCCAAATTATATAATAAACAGCCTGCTAAAAACAAGAACAAAAAACTAGAAACAAACCTTTGCAGTAACAACAACAACAATACAAACAAAAAAATAACTGCCAATAACACCAAAAAGTTTTTCGCGGTACCATATGTGCCTAAGCTAACTGATATGTACCTAAGCTAAACTGATAGCAGAAGCTTACATCAAATAATGAAAAAAGAGAATATTTTCTTTTTCACATCAATCTAATTACACACTGAAATCAATTTTCACAAATACCAAAGCAAAAATAAAAAACAGCAACAACCCAGCGGGAAAAATTGAAAAATTCATTGAGGAAAGATCAGCTTTTTCCTTGAGGAATGGCAGCTGCACCGTCCACTTTTCAGCTGATTCCTTTGATGAAATTAACATGGGCATGTCCTAGGCGGGAAGCACTTGCTGAAAATCCGATGAAAATTCGCCAACGAAATCACTACTTCGTTGGATGTTGTTTATTCACCGACCCAGATGATGAAAAACATGGTGGTTGCATGATCTGTGAATTCACTACATAAATGTATGTGGTTTATTCATCAGTTCAATGTTTTCGATGAAAATGGTAATGAAAATTCAATTATCAAATCACAAGATTAGTGGTTGTTGTTTATTCAGCAATTATAGTTAATTCAATATGAAAAATGTAAAGAAAATTAAATAAATAGTGAATTCATTACTCTGTTGTGTATGTGTTGTGAATTTGTGATTGGTCAATTAAAATAAAATATAGAATAAGAATTAAAACTTTAAATTTAATTAAAGTGAAATCACTAGGTCAGTGGTTGTTGGTTAATCACCACTTCAAATGCGAAGTGGTGATTAACCAACAACCTGAAATACTTTGAGACAATCCGAGATTTCCTCATTTTAATAGAAATTCACAAGTCCTCTTATAATATTTACTGTCAGTAGACAATGTCAACACAGAGAACACAAAAAAAAATAAACTTCTATCAGAACACACAATGGCGGTGCACACTTTACAAAGCATATAAGTGGACATAGACGATGAACTGATGAACTTCTACATGACTTTTCAACAGTTTTTTCATCTTATAATTTTCCATATCAAAAGCAATTTTTAATTCAACGGAAGAAAGGGTTGTTTTCACACAAAGCAGAAAGTGGGTTCAAATATATGAAATGAGGAAACATTGCATGACTCTTCACTTACTAAATCATTACATGTCGTTTCCTTTTATTATCTGGCTAGTGAATTGATTGCTGTTGTCTTGTTGTTTTCTACACATAAAGCGAAAAGTGAACTGAGGAAACCTCGCATGACTCTTCACTGACTAAATCATTGCATGACGTTTCCTTTTATTATTTGGCTAGTGAATTGATTGAAGAATTCAGCTATAAAATTCATTGGGGACGATATTTCCCGCTGGGAACGTAATGTGGTTTATGAAATTAAATGAAAATGAAGACTGTGATCTTTTGTACATAGGACAAAGAGAAATGTATCATCTTTACTAGCGGAACACGAAGCGGATGTAAGAAAACATAAAGAGACAACTGGGCTTTCGCAGCATATATTAAGAAGCGGACACTCGGTGGATTTTAAAAATGTCACAATACTGGACAAGATGAGCAAACTCAATACAAGACTTACTTTGGAGAGTATTAGAATCCAGCAACAAATAAAACGAACTATGAACACAAAACAAGACACCGACTGTATTAAACAAAGCTATGCTGCGAAGGAGATCCTGACGGAGAATATACGTTTATAAGGGGAACTGCGTGCTCAGTCATTGACTATTGCTTTGTTTCTGGTATTTGGAATTCGGTCCTGAACAGTTTTAGGATATCTGAGCAAACGTTTTCAGATCACATGCCTTTGGAGACTGCGTGCGCATTTCATGGGACTGATGGAACACCCCATATTAAGCGACTGGAACTGCTACCAAAGTTAAATTGGAAGGATAGTTTTTAACCTAGGTACCAAAATAATTTGAACGAGGAACTTTTTAAGCATAAGGTGCAAAACAGTTATCTGCGAATTGAGCACCTTACCCAAATTATTAAGGATTCGGTTCCGGATAGCTCTAATTGGAGAAGTAAAGTACACTACAAGCAGAAATGGTTCGATGCAGATGGCCTTAAACTAAGAAAGAAATGTTTTGCGTAAAAAACTGTTAAGAAAATATAACACCCCTGTTTTTAAAACCATGTATGCGACAGCGATTAAGGAGTACAAGCAGATCTGCTACGAGAAAAAAAAAACCAACACGAGCGGCAAACATTGGAAAATTTAAATACTGCGAGGTCCTCGATGGAATTCTGGAAAGTGGCCAAAACTATCAACGGCAGAATCAATAGGATTGGAGCATCCCTGCAAGCTTCTGACCTAAGGAACTACTTTGAGAATCTGCTCAACACCCCGCGATTTTCGCCCCTGCACCATTACTCTGCCCCATTTTTCGCTGATGAGCTTCTCGATTCACCATTTATAGCCCTAGAAGTAGCAAAAGTAATTGAGAATGCTAAGGTTGGAAAAGCACCGGGTGATAACAGAATACCAGTAGAATTCTATAAAAACTGTTCAACAGAATTTTTGGCTTCATTGACCGAGGAGTTCAACAGAATATTCGAAACGGCAGATGTTCCAGATAGCTTCAAAAGAGCAATAATATACCCGCTTCATAAGAAAGGGGCTTACAACAACCCTGCGAACTACCGAGGCATTTCTTTGCTTAATACTTCGGTTAAGTTATTCAGTACGCTGATATTTAACAGACTGACACAGTGGGTTAACAATAATGAAATATTCAATAGTGTTGCTTGCAGAGTCTGTGGAAGGAATGCAGCGAATGATTAATCGGCTTGGAAACTACTGCGATCTTTGGAATCTGTCAGTTAACCTCTACAAATCGAAAATGATGATTTTCAGGGAGGGCGGCGGAAGATATGCTCGGAGCGAAACGTGAGACTACAAAAGGCAAAATCTTACAATTGTTCGGGAGTACAAGTATCTGGGTGTGTTGATTACTTCAAACCTTAACATGAAAAAGCATCTTGACTTGAAGCTAGCGGAAGCAAAAAGAGCTATTTCAGCAGTATGGGGGCGCTGTATTGATAATTAAACTAACTAAACAAAGCTATGCTGTTGCAACTTAATTAAACTACCTGAGCTAAACTGTGATATAAGTGTCATTGTCAATTTTGTATTTGATTATTTTATACTGGATTGTTCTTAATTTATTATTTATTTGTTTTTATGTTCAATTTTGTGTCAGTGCCGTCTCCGGGAATGATGCAATAGTAGGATATAAGAAGCAGATTATGTAATTTTGTAACAATTAAGTAAGAGAGAAAAAAGATAATGTTGTTTTATTATTTAGAAACTTAATTAATTTTGTTTTATTAGATTGAATAAGTATAACCTCTGAAGAAGTGAGGAATACTCACGAAACGTTGGGAAAATAATCGAATAAGATTGTTTTTATTCTCATTTTTTACTATTGACTTCATTATTCGTCTAGAGGAATATTTAAGGCAACACGGTGAAAATCCACACACTTTTCCATTTGAAATTGAAATGTTGGAAGATCAAGTAAGTACAAGCTTAGACATTACCAATATGATGGCTCAGCTGCTCGCCCAGTTTGAAAGGAGCAAAATAATCTTCTTGAGGAAGAACGAATTGAGCAGAAGAATGAACAAAAGAATCTGCTTTTAGGATTAGAAAAACAGCGAAATGAACAAAAGAATCTGCTTGTACGATTTGAAGATTAACGTACTGAACTTAAGAATCTTCTGGAAGAACAACGCAACGAGCAAATGAACTTTCTAGACGATCAGAAAAACCTAATCGAAAATAAGCTAAATCCATTTGAAAATAAATTCATGGCTCTTGATGAACGTGTTGAAAACGTCGAAAACAAGTTCTCGAAAGTTGACACAAGGTTCGAGAAATTTGAAGACAAAATGCAAAACTTTGCCAATGAATTAGATAAGGTTAGGAAAATGAAGGTAAGAGAAGGCAGTTGCGATTTTCCTAAGAAGAAAGAAATACATCCACCAACCTTTGATGGACAACCTTCTTGGTCAATCTACAAGAATCAAAAAGAAAGAAAATAAGAAGAAAGAAATGTATCCAACAACCTTTGATGGAGAACCTTTTTGGTAAGTCTACAAGAATCAGTTTGAGGCAGCCGCAACAACAAATAGCTGGGATGACGAAGATAAGTTTATTGCCCTAACGCTTGCGCTTAGAGGTTCTGCTGCTGAACTATTGCAAACCTTACCAGCAGACAAGAACGGAAACTTTAGTGCCCTTATTCAGGCCATTGACAAACGCTATGGTGATGTCCATATGCAAGATTTCTTTCGCGTCCAACTCAATACTAGAGTCCAGAAAAGAGGAGAAAGTCTACAACAACTCCAAGCAGAACTTGAACGGTTGGCGCGTCTACCATACCATACCCGACTGCAGGAGATGAAATTATCAATCAGCTAGCCACGGAGGCAAGCAATTTTAACTGCTGGAAAACACGCTTTCTGAAGCATTAGCGTTCGCTCTGACTATGCAAGCATCAGAACGGGCTTCGTCAGGAGATCATCGGGTAAGAGAACTTGAAGTTGCGCTTTTCAACTCCAAAGTTAAATACCTGCGGCATATCATCTCATCCCAAGGCGTAAAGACTGATCCTGAAAAAATGACAATGTGAAGGATTGGCCACACCACTGGATAAACACCAACTCCGTAGCTTTCTTGGTCTAGCCACATATTATCGGCGCTTTGTAAAGGACTTTGCTGGAATCGCTAAGAGCTTGCATCAACTTACTGAAAAGGGAAAGCCTTTCAAATGGTCAGGTGAGTGTGAGAAAAGTTTTCAGGAACCGACTCCTGGAAAACCTTTCATCATCGACGCCGATGCCAGTAACGTTGGAATTGGAGCTGTACTGTCGCAAGTCCACGACGGAGAAGAAAAAGTCGTCGCCTACTTCAGTAAGGTACTTTCGAGACCAGAGCGCAATTATTGCGGGACCAGAAGAAAACTTCTAGCTTTTGTTTTGGCAACAAAGCACTTCCATAATTACATCTATGGGCAGGAGTTCCTCCTTCGAACAGATCATAGTGCGCTTAATTGGCTGCTGAACTTCAAAAATCCCGATGGTCAAGTAGCTAGGTGGATCGAGATACTTCAGACATGCGACTATCAAATTCAGCATGGGAATGGAAAGTTGCACTCAAACGCAGATGCATTGTCTCGACGACCATGTAAACAGGACTGTAAGCATTGCACGCGATAAGAAGAAAAGGAAGCGGTTGCAGTCCAGCGAATAAGAGCCGGTCCCATTAACGGTTGGAGCAATGAAGAACTGAGGACTACCCAACAGGAAAACTCGGATACAGAGCCCATTCTTGCATGGAAAGAATACTAAGAAAAAACAGAATGGGGTGACATCTCCGACAGAAGTCCAAATCTCAAAGCATATTGGGCACAGTGGGACTCTCTTCATGTGCACGAAGGAGTGCTTAGGCATAAATGGGAGTCTGCAGATGGCAAATCTTGTGTGATGAAGGTAATCGTGCCTAGGTCAACGGTTAATGACGTTCTTTGAGAGATACATGATGGAGTACCTGGATGTCGTTTGGGAGTCAATAAAACGCTGGAGAAGATACGACAACGGTTCTACTGGCTACATGCAAGAGATGATGTCGAAAAGTGGTGCCGAAAATGTGATACTTGTGCTGCTGCCAAGGGACCAGGTAGAAAGCTTCAAAGTCAAATGCAGCAGTTCAATCTGAGCATACCTTTCGAGAGAATAGCAGTCGATGTCGCAGGTCCGTTTCTGGAGACCAACAGTGGCAACCAATACATCTTTTTAGTCATAAATTACTTTGGAATTGCATTCTGACCAAGGAAGGAACTTGGAATATAACATCTTCCAGGGGTTTGCTTAGCATCCAGAAGGGCAACACCGCTTCATCAACAATCTGATGGAATGGTCGAACGATTCAACAGGAACATCTGTCCAAGGTTGGGAGATTGTGACCACCATATTCCATTGTTCTTGATAGCCTATCATAGTGCGATTCATAGTTCAACAAGACATATACCATGAGAAATCCTGTTCGGCACAAAAATACGGCTGCCTAGTGAAGTAAAAAATTTGGATGCAGTACCATGGAACCGGAAAAGCCAGAGGAATATGTGGATAAACTCAAAGAAAGACTCATTGACATTTATCAACGGACAAGGAAAACCATAAAAACAGCTAGTGATAGGATGAAAACACGGTACGACACTCGTGCAGTTTTATTTGCGAACCCTTGGCAAAATATTACAATAATAACAGCAATTGTTCAAATGTGTTTTCTCGTGATATCACTTGCAGTTAGGCTGCATAGCTTTCGCTCCGTCATATTTACATTGAAGGTTTTGAGTGAACAACAACCACTTGTGTTGGCTACCACCGAGTATTAAATAGGCTGGAATTATTGCAATTTCATGGCTGCCGCACCAATCATCAGATTCCTTTAGTGGTGCTTAGTCTATAGTTCCAATTTTAATTTATAAATTATTTTGCCGTCAACTGGATTTGAACCTAGACCAAGCTACCTCAGAGGCCGCTGCACTACGCATTGCACCACCGAGGTCACCTGATCGTGCCCATCCAAATGAAGGTTTTTTTCTAATTTTACAATTGCATTTGGACAACTAGCATTTTTACAAGCCACACACAAGTTAGATGTTATTCATTCGGGTTCTTTCTTTTTCTCCTCTCTGTTAACACCGCAATAATTCGCTGCATATGTGTAAGGAGGGAAATTGTATGAAAGATTTGACACTGGTCAAGAATTAAGTTTCATTCAAAGGTGTTTTCTCGTGATAACACTTGCAGTTAGGCTGCATAGCTTTGGCTCCGTCATATTTACATTGAAGGTTTTGAATGAACAACAACCACTCCTTACACATATGCAGCAAATTGTTGCGGTGATAACGGGGAGGAGAAAAAGAAAGAACCCGAATGAATAACATCTAACTTGTGTGTGGCTTGTAAAAATGCTAGTTGTCAAAATGCAATTGTAAAATTAGAAAAAACCTTCATTTGGATGGGCACGATCAGGTGACCTCGGTGGTGCAATGCGTAGTGCAGCGGCCTCTGAGGTAGCTTGGTCTAGGTTCAAATCCAGTTGACGGCAAAATAATTTATAAATTAAAATTGGAACTATAGACTAAGCACCACTAAAAGAATCTGATGATTGGTGTGACAGCCATGAAATTGCAATAATTCCAGCCTATATAATACTCGGTGGTAGCCAACACAAGTGGTTGTTATTAATTCAAAACCTTCAACAGCAAATTTTATTACATAAAATTAATTAAACACCGAGGAAATAAAATTTCTAATTGGCTTGCTCAATTTTTAACCACGATATTTGTCAAATCTTTAAAACCTTGTGCCAGTCCAATGTGAACGTCGTGGAATTGGCTAATTTATTCATAAATTTAGGAAATTTTGACAAGCACGTGTTATTGGTGTTTGTTTTGTCTACATTTTGTTTTATTCATATTTACCTATTATCTCCTTCTTTTGAAGAAGACATAATTATGTATAAATAGCTTCTTGTCCGCTAGGACGCAGCACCAAAGAGTTATTCTCACACAACGATTTCGCTTTTTCAAATTTTTAGAAAACGGCTCTCATATAATTTTAATTAAACCCTTTTGCAATAACATAATATTGTTGTTTGTGGTTAATGGTGAAAACGCCTTATAACGGAAAAAGGGGTTTAATGTTTTTTTTTTTCAGAATTTGTTTACGGTTAGAGATAATCAATACAAAAACCATCTACTCCTAAAGGTTGACTATTTTTGGAAATAGTGGGAATATAGTGGATAAATAGTCTACCTTTAAGAGTAAATAGTTCTTATATTTTTATTATTATCTCTGGTTCTTGTTCTAGATGCAAATAAGAGTACCCTCAGATTGGTTAGTTTGAACCACTGAAGGGATTCCTCTTTGTGTAATAAACTCAATACTGATACTCAAAAACTGATAATACTGAATTCATTAATAACGGAAAAAAACTATAATTTTTTTTAGTTTTTTATTGTTAGCAATTTCAGTATTATTTTGAACCTTTATCTTATAATTTTGAATCGGAGAAACAATTCAGACGGTTCAATTATGCGTTTAAGTGATAGGATGAAAACACAGTACGACGCTCGTGCAACAACGATAGGATTCCAAGAAGGAGACAGGTGTGGTTTTACAATCCCCATCGACAAAAAGGACTGTCACCAAAACTTCAACAAAACTGGGAAGGCCCGTACACCGTTGTGAAGCGAACGAATGATTTGGGTCCCTGTTCTGTAACTATCGCGTCGATAAAAATTGGCGAGAAACGATGGGAATTGAAATAAATCGTATGCGATAGTTACAGAACAGGGGTCCTGGTTTACCGCGTTCAGAGAGGGTTAAGAGGCAAGCTTAAGGTAGTTCACTGTTACCGTTTATATCGCTATAACGGTGGTGATGGGATTAATAGGTTTATAGGGAAGATCAATCCTAAAAGGGAGCAATGTGGTGAATTTGCCCATTTATGCAAGCAACGACATCTTTTATTCTTCTATAATAGAATAAATTAGAACTGAGTTGCGCACCATCTTTGAACAAAACATTGACTAATGTTATGCAATGGGGTCAACGGTTGGTGTACGGGTTAATCTCATCGTTATCCAATACCTAAACCACTCTCACCGTTATCCAATATTTAAACCACACTCATCGTTATCCAATGCCTAAACCACTGCTATAACTATAATTGGTCGTAAGCTTTTGAGATACGTGTGGAGACTTGTTGAGGAGAAGCACATTCCAGAACCTTAGAAGAATCTAGTAGCTTTTTCTTGTATATAAATATCCGACCCCTAGTCCGAGAGCGGCAGTTTGATTTAAATTTTGAATCGGAAGAACAAGTTTAGACGATTCAATTATGTGTTTTTGATACAGAATTGCAACAGTTTTTTATGTGCAATCTTCAACGATTTGCCACCCCCTTTAGATTTTCCTTTCTGGACAAGTATATCACATAGTAAAAGCAAATTCAATATACTACAAAAAAAAGTTTTGTTCACATTTTTGCCAGGAAAATCAACATATGTATATGTATAAACTATAAATATGTAGGTATTAGAAGATTGCCCCTCCTATCTTATAACTACACCTTCATCTTCACGTCACTATGAAAACAACGTAAATGGATGAACCTTTTTCGTTATTTCCAGGTAAATTGATCAGTAAACATTTACAGCCTTATTTATGAGATTCCGCTAAACAGATGAATAGTTATGCACTTCATAAGGATTTATGTAGCCACTGTACAACTTTGCATTAAGAGTTATTCAGAAAAATATTTTTCAACCTATTATACCAATAAGGCCTATAGTTCGGCGCAATATTTTATTCTTTTATTCTGTTATTCTTTTATCAATTTCCATACAAATTTAAGAACTGTCAAAAAGCATCTTATTATTTTATTAATTGGTATTCTGCAGTTCGAAATCTTTTATGAAATCTGTTGTAAACCATAACAGAATAAAAAACAGATTTGGTTGACTTTTATCATAAAATATTACAATATATGAAGTAAAAACTTTTATTTCTTTAAATAAAAATAATAAAAGGAGACATATATAACAAATTAATATGAAAATGCAAAATTACAAACACAAATAAGTTATTGCAAACTAAATTATTTGTATGCACGAAAGCACAGAACACATTTGATGGATGAAACGTAAAATAAATTTGTCGCTTTAGCTTGCTGGTGTGCGTTTCGTATAACTTCTTAAATTGGATATATTAAATTCAGGAACTGTTATAGACAAATAAAGTAGAACAATAATTGAGGCTATGAGTGCAAAAGTGGCGTAACCCACTTTTTGTAATTGGGTTTAAATCGACTAAAACAAGCACATAATAGCCAAATCACAATAACGCGTTAGGACGCTCCGATTTTGACATATTAGGTTTTTTTTTTTTTTAGCTCAGAAAAGAGTTCTGAACAGAGTCCGAGCATATCGAGCATGCTCTGAACATCCTTTGAACAAAGCGTGTTCTGGTTCTGAGAGCTCAGAATTATTTTTGAAACACACCTGAACACTAAGCTGTCACTTTTTTTTCAATTTCACCTATCAAGTGCTTGTGTTCAGCATTCAACTCGGTCTGCTCAGTTATTTTATTCTGAGCTCATAGAGCGCGCTCTGAACAAGCTCAGAACACGTTCAGAACGAAAAAAGAAACACAAATTTGAAGCTCAGAACGTTCAGAGTTAAAAAAGAAACACAATTTTTTGTTTGACAGTTCAGGCTCTGCTCTGAACTAAAAAAGAAAACGTCTATTGAATAAAAAAACAACGAATTCGTATGAAACAACCAAAATGTTACCTCAGGCGTTGTGTCGCTTCAGATCGTAAATATCGTAAGCTTGAGCTCCAACGCCCGAATAGATCTATTTTCTATTCTGGCTTCGCTTTGACAGTTCTCAATTATTTTTTGTCCTGGTTGTATTTCATTCGGGTGCGAAAGTTTTTATTTAATTTAACATTTTTTATGAAAAAAAAAACTATCAATAATTTGAATCATTGGAAAACTAAATATTTTATTTGTCTGACTTGATTAATAAATGCAACAACAGCAGCAGATATGTACATATTTATATTCGTATTGATTGAATCAAAATAAAATAAAATAAAATAAATCAATTTTCTGTGAAATCTATTGTATATTTTATCTAATTTCAAAAGAAAAAAAAATATTTCATTCTTCACAGCTGTTTTGTCAGTACCTACCCTTCTTTGGACGTGTTCGATTAAGTATGAATTTAGGTTCCGGAGAGTGTATTTTTTCCGGTTTGCGTACCTCTGATACCAGAGAATTTTTTGATTTTTCAATTTAGTTTTTTTTTTTCAAATATAAATTAATAGACACTATTTTATTTTGGAACTTCCAATACGCAGTTACTTAACCCACAATAGTATGTAAACTGCACTGCGATTCACAATAATTTGTATGAAATTTCATGAAGTTCAGTTGCCGCTTAGTGCGATATACACAGCTCATACAAATCCATACAAATATTGTTTTGCCGCGTCGTGAAGTGTAGTTCCGCTGCAGTTGTGTGCGGTCCAGTGGCGAGGAGTCATATTGTCCAGATTCGTTAACTAATACCTAGGAGCGGGTTAGTAGTGATGTACATCCGTGTAAGGATTTATCGTATGTTTCAAAGCATTTTGACTTAAAGGATACAAATTTGGTACATCTATACTCAAAAAATTTGAATTTGAACTTAGGTCCCAGAATTAAAAAAGAGGAAAAAATCGTCGGCGGAAATGCTTCCTTGTTAGGGAAAATGGAAAAAAGGCTCGGCAGACTGATATTAGATAAAGAGCCATGAAAAAAGGTCAGTTGGTTTTTGGTCGGTGAGTTAAGTCGTGTGCGGTCAAGCGATAGTAAGGACAAACAAAAAAAATATATAAGTACAGTCACATCCTACAGTAAAATAAAATATACTCTAACAAAGAAGGGTGAAAATAATCACCAAACATAAAGTGTTTAAAGAAAAAGAAAATACGGTCGCAGTTCAAGTGAATAACAAAAAAAAACAAAAAAACAACAACAGGGTCTCCTACGGGAATCCGAGAAAAGAATCGTACACGTGATTCTAACACAAAACACGGGTGAAAAAGTGATCTCTTCCTTTTATCGTGTTACGAAAAGAGGCAATGCCCGTTGCGGGCTTTCGTTAACCACCAAACTCAGCCAATTTACATTCAATTCCCGAAAAAGAAAAAAAAAAGAAAGTCAAAAAACTTAACCATAAACCATCAACATCTACACACTTCTCTAGACGACTCAGAGAAGCCCTAAGTACGAGATACCACGTCCTAAAACTCGCCATCATCAATCGCCTAACATATCCCGTCGAGCTAGAAGAAGCACCCTCAGATCGACCGCAAGGCTGCATCACCTCCATAGCCTTACATCAGACGCAAGTCATCATTAGAAAGAGCACGCCTACATCTCTACAAAACAGCAATCACGTGCAACATCAAAAATATCCCCACTAACCAGCAAGGACGTACAACATCGACATCAGCTTCCCATTCATCAACAAACCAACTCGATCTGTTTCAGGCTCCCACATACGACACTCAAAAGTCAGGAATTTGCATGCGACACCAACAGCGCCCTAAAAGACATCTTCAGCAGCAGCTAACAACATCGCGAAGTTACGACATCTATACGTCATCAGCAGCTTTAATCCAAAATCCAAAAACAAAAGCTAAGTATTTTATCGTTTTTTTGAAAACGTACTTTATATTGATATAAGGTATATTATAATTATTTTTTTTTGATGAAGAAGAAAAGAATTTGAAAGAAAGAGAAAAAAAAAACAAAAGTTGTTTTTGTAAATTTTTTGAGAACAAAATTAAAAATAAATTAAAAGATAAATTAAAAGAATAAACAGATATTTAAAAGTACTTAAATTAACGCTACTACAAAAAAAAAGAAAAAAAAAGTAAATAATTATTTAAAATATTAATTCATTTGTGAAGCGAATCGATACAAATACAATCAAGTTTTAATTTTATTTATACAGGTACCAGTACCTACAGAAAACTACATTTAGGCCCTCATTATGAATAGCGAATCGAACTTAAAACTTTGCGAATTAACTAATTTCGTATTAAGAATAGCGATTCGCTTGAGGTCAGTTCGCTTCAAATGTCAAAACTTTAGCGAATTTGATTATCACTGTATTACAAATAGCGAACTTTCGCTAATCTATTCGCTAAAAGAGTCAAAACTTATCAAACTAAAATTCTATGTGATAACTCTATCGAATTAAAATTTAAGAGCTTTAAATTATTTATTATTGTTTATTTTAAGAAAAACTTAAAAAAAAAATTATTTGATATATATTTTAAAACAAACGCCAATCGATTTCCAAATTTGTAGGTCTCCCGCGTCGATAAAATTGTCGATTTCTAGGGCAAGTTCAGAATCTCAATCTATCACGTCCATCTGGTCGAAGCTAGATTTGAGATCTCACTTTCCTGAACTTGCAAAAACCAAATTGATTTGAGGAAAAGACACGGAATCACTCACTTATTTTGTAAGAATAATGGACATGAATGTGGAAATATTATTTTGCCAATTAGAAACACAAATGCGTATTTAGTATATGCGAAGGAAAAGGAAGAAATATGAACCGAAATAGATAATGAACTTATATGCAAATGAATGACTCTCACTCGCGCTATAGGTATTCTTCTTAATACCGTAACTAATTAACCAAATCGTTCTGGAAACATTTCAGGAAAAAAATTTATTTTGCTATTTTCACTCTACACACACTACACACATACAAGTTACGAATAATTAAATTATTTTTATTGGAAAGTTTAGCCAGCAATAATACTTTATATATAAAACAAATATATAAATGATACTCCATACGAATATTGTTTTGTTTTTTAAGAAACAAATAATAACAATTCACAAACAGAAACAAAAAGTCAAGCCACTTGACGTTTAACATGTGTAAATTCATTTGAAAACTGTTGGCAGCATTGATTTCTGAAGCGAATCAGGAAGCTCGCTAACGCTACTACTGTCATAAGTGAAATTCGCTACATCGTTCGCCTTAAAGCGAACGTTCGATTCGCTATTCATAATGAGGTCATTATACACAATACAAATATTATATATATACATCACCTACGCCTTTCCCAATTGACGCGGTGCACCTCTTCATTGGACGTCGGCAGATTATAATTAATGGTTATTTTCATCATTCAAATTCAAATGTTTATACAAATCTTTCGGTAAGTCGATACATACCGACATATAGTATAATTATCACAGTAATGAAATGAAACTTATGCTGAAAGAAAACTAAACGTTAACGATACTTTACTTATCTATCAGAAATATTTATGCAGTTAAACGCAAGGAAAAATTCAAATACAATTCTACTGAATTGAAAATAAAAAAAAAAATTAAAGTTTTATAGCATTGAGGTAAAATTATATGAATTAATGATCTCCAGGTTTACCTACTTTCGGGATTAAACACATACATACATATAAATAGATACTTCCATATATATTTTGTTATTTAATTGATTGGAGGATAATCTTGTTTGGTTACAGTTAGACTTTTGAAATTAATTAATAGGGTTCTTTAATTATGATTGTGACCTTTTATAAATTATAATAATTTCGCCAACTTGCGAAAAAATAAAACTTAAAGGATTTTTAACTTGTTTTTTTAAATTTAATTAATGTAGATTTTGTTTTCAATAATTTTCTTAATTTAAAATTAAATATTATTCGATATCATACACATGCATGTACAAATTTGAGGCTCAATTAATTGTAAGTATTTATAATTTGTATTTTAGTTGATTTATAATGTATTTATTTTAATAAAGGCCTGATGAAGGGTATAAACATACCCGAAACGTCGAAATAAAAAATTAAAATCTGTTTCAATTGACCTATAGCCTACAAAACAAGAAATTATTTTAATTTATAGGGTATATACATTTTTATTGTTAGTTTAGTAGTAATTTTTGTATTCAATAAAACAAAAATTGTTAGAGAAGTGGTGAAAAATGAAATTGAAGGTGTTTTGATTTGTTTCCTTTTTTGAATTTTTATTATGGGAAGCATTTTTGAAAATTTCGCGGTCGCGGTAGCCAAGGACGTATCACTGGGGTGATGCGTGAGCGGGTAAACTTCAAGGGCAATTGACACCTTGTCCTCCCCTATACCTGGGTTGCCATCTTTAAATTCTTATTTATTTGTCAGTCTTTGAGTTTTATTGACACAGACATCTTTTTTAGAAACAAAACAAATAAGGGACAATATTCGGTCTAAAGATTTTTTTTTTCTCTTGAACCATATTTTTTATTTTATTTAATTTTCCCGTAAACAACAGCAAAACCGCGGCATGATTTAATGCGTAACACACGTTCTGACTACGACTGGAAGAACCCACACAAACGACGAGCAAGGCCTTGGCTTAAGCTAGCATGCCGAACAGAAGTAGGTCAGGACACCCTCCACTTCAGTTGCCAGGGTCGGCCTGAGGACTCATGTACGCATGTACGTCGTAATGATGGTAAAGAAGTGGGGGTTCACAAGGACATTCCTTTTGGGTTCTATTTTGGTGCTTTTTATTTTCGCGATTTTTTGAGGGTTATAGCTATAGCACTTCCGTTTTTGGAATTTTATATTTACTACATGAGTGTCCTTGTAAGCCAGCAGGTTCCGTTACAGGTGGCCCCCAACTTGGGGCCGAATTCGTCCTTTTTGTGAAGAGGAGTACATACCAAATAATTTTTTTTCTATCTTGATTCTTCCTTTTGGAGTTTTTGCTAAATTTGTTTATGTTTAATTTTTGCGGTGATTGAGCTCCAAATGATCTTCAGTCTGACGTCCAGTGGATGGGTGATAGATCCTTGTTCAGGCTGATGCGATCAGCTGAATCCTTTTGGTGACTTCATGTTACACCTTCTATATTTCAACTTAAGATGAAGCCAGATTTTGGAGTTTTACTCTTTTCAAAATCGAGATGTTCAACTTTTTATTGAAAGTGCTGAAATGGGTATGGAAAAGGCTCGACCCAAAAGCTTAGTGCGAAACTGGCCATTGGATGCGAGGACATTAAAACTACCCGTGAAATTCCGCAATTGTTAAGCGCGAAGACGATTTTGTTTTGGTGGAACAAATTGTAGGGAAGAATTTTTTTTGTTTGGTAATGCATTTTTGTTTGTTTTTGAAATTTGAGGGATGAAGGTAGAAAGAGAGAAGGCTTCCTGGGGAACTTATTTGTTTATATCTGCTGACCAGGGACTTTTACGAGCCACATCCATCTTTATATTTCATGATAATTACAACCTATAACATAATTTCTTTGCATTTCTAATTTTTTTTTTGCATTTTTGAGTTTGCTTATCAACTCTCTTGTTTGAATTGATATGGATATTAGTTAATTATTTATTCGTTCGGTAATCCGGATGTAATTGTATTTTGGTTTGAATTAGACATATTAAGACCTAATATTTTTTTAATTTCAAAATATAAAAAAAAAATAACAGCAGGTTATTTTACCCTTTTAAATTTTTTTTTTTGTTTTTTAATGGTGAAAACGCCTTATAACGGAAAAAGGGGTTTAATGTTTTTTTTTTTTTCAGAATTTGTTTACGGTTAGAGATAATAAATACAAAAACCATCTACTCCTAAAGGTTGACTATTTTTGGAAATAGTGGAAATAAAGTGGATAAATAGTCTACCTTTAAGAGTAAATATTTCTTATATTTTTATTATTATCTCTGGTTCTTGTTCTAGATGCAAATAAGAGTACCCTCAGATTGGTTAGTTTGAACCACTGAAGTGATTCCTCTTTGTGTAATAAACTCAATACTGATACTCAAAAACTGATAATACTGAATTCATTAATAACGGAAAAAAACTATAATTTTTTTAAGTTTTTTATTGTTAGCAATTTCAGCATTATTTTGAACCTTTATCTTATAATTTTGAATCGGAGAAACAATTCAGACGGTTCAATTATGCGTTTAAGTGATAGGATGAAAACACGGTACGACGCTCGTGCAACAACGATAGGATTCCAAGAAGGAGACAGGTGTGGTTTTACAATCCCCATCGACAAAAAGGACTGTCACCAAGACAAAAAGGACTGTCACCAAAACTTCAACAAAACTGGGAAGGCCCATACACCGTTGTGAAGCGAACGAATGATTTGGGACCCTGTTCTGTAACTATCGCGTCGATAAAAATTGGCGAGAAACGATGGGAATTGAAATAAATCGTATGCGATAGTTACAGAACAGGGGTCCTGGTTTACCGCGTTCAGAGAGGGTTAAGAGGCAAGCTTAAGGTAGTTCACTGTTACCGTTTATATCGCTATAACGGTGGTGATGGGATTAATAGGTTTATAGGGAAGATCAATCCTAAAAGGGAGCAATGTGGTGAATTTGCCCATTTATGCAAGCAACGACATCTTTTATTCTTCTTTAATAGAATATATTAGTACTGAGTTGCGCACCATCTTTGAACAAAACATTGACTAATGTTATGCAATGGGGTCAACGGTTGGTGTACGGGTTAATCTCATCGTTATCCAATACCTAAACCACTCTCACCGTTATCCAATATTTAAACCACACTCATCGTTATCCAATGCCTAAACCACTGCTATAACTATAATTGGTCGTAAGCTTTTGAGATACGTGTGGAGACTTGTTGAGGAGAAGCACATTCCAGAACCTTAGAAGAATCTAGTAGCTTTTTCTCGTATATAAATATCCGACCCCTAGTCCGAGAGCGGCAGTTTGATTTAAATTTTGAATCGGAAAAACAAGTTCAGACGATTCAATTATGCGTTTTTGATACAGAATTGCAACAGTTTTGTATGTGCAATCTTCAACGATTTGCCACCCCCTTTAGATTTTCCTTTCTGGACAAGAATATCACATAGTAAAAGCAAATTCAATATACTACAAAAAAAAAGTTTTGTTCACATTTTTGCCAGGAAAATAAACATATGTATATGTATAAACTATAAATATGTATGTATTAGAAGATTGCCCCTCCTATCTTATAACTACACCTTCATCTCACGTCACTATGAAAACAACGTAAATGGATAAACCTTTTTCGTTACTTCCAGGTAAATTGATCAGTAAACATTTACAGCCTTATTCATGAGATTCCGCTAAACAGATGAATAGTTATGCACTTCATAAGGATTTATGTAGCCACTGTACAACTTTGCATTAAGAGTTATTCAGAAAAATATTTTTCAACCTATTTTACCAATAAGGCCTATAGTTCGGCGCAATATTTTATTCTTTTATTCTGTTATTCTTTTATCAATTTCCATACAAAGAGCTGTCAAAAAACCTCTTATTATTTTATTAATTGGTATTCTGCAGTTCGAAATCTTTTATGGAATCTGTTGTAAACCATAACAGAATAAAAAACAGATTTGGTTGACTTTTATCATAAAAGATTACAATATATGAAGTAAAAACTTTTATTTCTTTAATTAAAAATAATAAAAGGAGACAGATATAACAAATTAATATGAAAATGCAAAATTACAAACACAAATAAGTTATGCAAACTAAGTTATTTTTATGCACGAAAGCACAGAACACATTTGATGGATGAAACGTAAAATAAATTTGTCGCTTTAGCTTGCCGGTGTGCGTTTCGTATAACTTCTTAAATTGGGTATATTAAATTCAGGAACTGTTAAAGACAAATAAAGTAGAACAATAATTGAGGCTATGAGTGCAAAAGTGGCGTAGCCCACTTTTTGTAATTGGGTTTAAATCGACTAAAACAAGCACATAATAGCCAAATCACAATAATGCGTTAGGTCGCTCCGACTTTGACATATTAGGCGTTTTTTTTTTTTTAGCTCAGAAAAGAGTTCTGAACAGAGTCCGAGCATATCGAGCATGCTCTGAACATCCTTTGAAATAAGCGTGTTCTGGTTCTGAGAGCTCAGAATTATTTTTGAAACACACCTGAACACTAAGCTGTCACTTTTTTTTCAATTTCACCTATCAAGTGCTTGTGTTCAGCATTCAACTCGGTCTGCTCAGTTATTTTATTCTGAGCTCATAGAGCGCTCTCTGAACAAGCTCAGAACACGTTCAGAACGAAAAAAGAAACACTAATTTGAAGCTCAGAACGTTCAGAGTTAAAAAAGAAACACAATTTTTTGTTTGACAGTTCAGGCTCTGCTCTGAACTAAAAAAGAAAACGTCTATTGAATAAAAAAACAACGAATTCGTATGAAACAACCAAAATGTTACCTCAGGCGTTGTGTCGCTTCAGATCGTAAATATCGTAAGTTGAGCTCCAACGCCCGAATAGATCTATTTTCTATTCTGGTTGTTGTGCGTTGTGTTGTGTGCGGTCCAGTGGCGAGGAGTCATATTGTCCAGATTCGTTAACTAATACCTAGGAGCGGGTTAGTAGTGATGTACATCCGTGTAAGAATTTATCGTATGTTTCAAAGCATTTTGAATAAAAGGATACAAATTTGGTACATCTATACTCAAAAAATTCGAATTTGAACTTAGGTCCCAGAATTAGATTTTTCTGGTGAAAACTACGCTCAAAAAGAGGAAAAAATCGTCGGCGGAAATGCTTCCTTGTTAGGGAAAATGGAAAAAAGGCTCGGCTGACTGATATTAGATAAAGAGCCATGAAAAAAGGTCAGTTGGTTTTTGATCGGTGAGTTAAGTCGTGTGCGGTCAAGCGATAGTAAGGACAAACAAAAAAAAAATATATAAGTACAGTCACATCCTACAGTAAAATAAAAATATACTCTAACAAAGAAGGGTGAAAATAATCACCAAACATAAAGTTTTTAAAGAAAAAGAAAATACGGTCGCAGTTCAAGTGAATAACAAAAAAAAAAAAAAAAAAAAAAACAACAGGGTCTCCTACGGGAATCCGAGAAAAGAACCGTACACGTGATTCTAACACAAAACACGGGTGAAAAAGTGATCACTTCCTTTTATCGTGTTACGAAAAGAGGCAATGCCCGTTGCGGGCTTTCGTTAACCACCAAACTCAGCCAATTTACATTCAATTCCCGAAAAAGAAAAAAAAAAGAAAGTCAAAAAACTTAACCATAAACCATCAACATCTACACACTTCTCTAGACGACTCAGAGAAGCCCTAAGTACGAGATACCACGTCCTAAAACTCGCCATCATCAATCGCCTACCATATCCCGTCGAGCTAGAAGAAGCACCCTCAGATCGACCGCAAGGCTGCATCACCTCCATAGCCTTACATCAGACGCAAGTCATCATTAGAAATAGCACGCCTACATCTCTACAAAACAGCAATCACGTGCAACATCAAAAATATCCCCACTAACCAGCAAGGACGTACAACATCGACATCAGCTTCCCATTCATCAACAAACCAACTCGATCTGTTTCAGGCTCCCACATACGACACTCAAAAGTCAGGAATTTGCATGCGACACCAACAGCGCCCTAAAAGACATCTTCAGCAGCAGCTAACAACATCGCGAAGTTACGACATCTATACGTCATCAGCAGCTTTAATCCAAAATCCAAAAACAAAAGCTAAGTATTTTATCGTTTTTCCTATCCCATTTGTATTTAATTTTTTTTTGAAAAAGTACTTTATATTGATATAAGGTATATTATAATTATTTTTTTTTGATGAAGAAGAAAAGAATTTGAAAGAAAGAGAAAAAAAAAAACAATTAAAATTTTTTGAGAACAAAATTAAGAATAAATTAAAAGATAAATTAAAAGAATAAACAGATATTTAAAAGTACTTAAATTAACGCTACTACAAAAAAAAAGTAAATAATTATTTAAAATATTAATTCATTTGTGAACCGAATCGATACAAATACAATCAAGTTTTAATTTTATTTATACAGGTACTGGTACCTACAGAAAACTACATTTAGGCCCTCATTATGAATAGCGAATCGAACTTAAAACTTTGCGAATTAACTAATTTCGTATTAAGAATAGCGATTCGCTTGAGGTCAGTTCGCTTCAAATGTCAAAACTTTAGCGAATTTGATTATCACTGTATTACAAATAGCGAACTTTCGCTAATCTATTCGCTAAAAGAGTCAAAACTTATCAAACTAAAATTCTATGTGATAACTCTATCGAATTAAAATTTAAGAGCTTTAAATTATTTATTATTGTTTATTTTAAGAAAAACTTAAAAAAAAAATTATTTGATATATATTTTAAAACAAACGCCAATCGATTTCCAAATTTGTAGGTCTCCCGCGTCGATAAAATTGTCGATTTCTAAGGCAAGTTCAGAATCTCAATCTATCACGTCCATCTGGTCGAAGCTAGATTTGAGATCTCACTTTCCTGAACTTGCAAAAACCAAATTGATTTGAGGAAAAGACACGGAATCACTCACTTATTTTGTAAGAATAATGGACATGAATGTGGAAATATTATTTTGCCAATAAGAAACACAAATGCGTATTTAGTATATGCGAAGGAAAAGGAAGAAATATGAACCGAAATAACTAATTAACCAAATCGTTCTGGAAACATTTCAGGAAAAAAATTTATTTTTCTATTTTCACTCTACACACACTACACACATACAAGTTACGAATAATTAAATTATTTTTATTGGAAAGTTTAGCCAGCAATAATACTTTATATATAAAACAAATATATAAATGATACTCCATACGAATATTGTTTTGTTTTTTAAGAAACAAATAATAACAATTCACAAACAGAAATAAAAAGTCAAGCCACTTGACGTTTAACATGTGTAAATTCATTTGAAAACTGTTGGCAGCATTGATTTCTGAAGCGAATCAGGAAGCTCGCTAACGCTACTACCGTCATAAGTGAAATTCGCTACATCGTTCGCCTTAAAGCGAACGTTCGATTCGCTATTCATAATGAGGTCATTATACACAATACAAATATTATATATATACATCACCTACGCCTTTCCCAATTGACGCGGTGCACCTCTTCATTGGACGTCGGCAGATTATAATTAATGGTTATTTTCATCATTCAAATTCAAATGTTTATACAAATCTTTCGGTAAGTCGATACATACCGACACATAGTATAATTATCACAGTAATGAAATGAAACTTATGCTGAAAGAAAACTAAACGTTAACGATACTTTACTTATCTATCAGAAATATTTATGCAGTTAAACGCAAGGAAAAATTCAAATACAATTCTACTGAATTGAAAATAAAAAAAAAAATTAAAGTTTTATAGCATTGAGGTAAAATTATATGAATTAATGATCTCCAGGTTTACCTACTTTCGGGATTAAACACATACATACATATAAATAGATACTTCCATATATATTTTGTTATTTAATTGATTGGAGGATAATCTTGTTTGGTTACAGTTAGACTTTTGAAATTAATTAATAGGGTTCTTTAATTATGATTGTGACCTTTTATAAATTATAATAATTTCGCCAACTTGCGAAAAAATAAAACTTAAAGGATTTTTAACTTGTTTTTTTAAATTTAATTAATGTAGATTTTGTTTTCAATAATTTTCTTAATTTAAAATTAAATATTATTCGATATCATACACATGCATGTACAAATTTGAGGCTCAATTAATTGTAAGTATTTATAATTTGTATTTTAGTTGATTTATAATGTATTTATTTTAATAAAGGCCTGATGAAGGGTATAAACATACCCGAAACGTCGAAATAAAAAATTAAAATCTGTTTCAATTGACCTATAGCCTTCAAAACAAGAAATTATTTTAATTTATAGGGTATATACATTTTTATTGTTAGTTTAGTAGTAATTTTTGTATTCAATAAAACAAAAATTGTTAGAGAAGTGGTGAAAAATGAAATTGAAGGTGTTTTGATTTGTTTCCTTTTTTGAATTTTTATTATGGGAAGCATTTTTGAAAATTTCGCGGTCGCGGTAGCCAAGGACGTATCACTGGGGTGATGCGTGAGCGGGTAAACTTCAAGGGCAATTGACACCTTGTCCTCCCCTATACCTGGGTTGCCATCTTTAAATTCTTATTTATTTGTCAGTCTTTGAGTTTTATTGACACAGACATCTTTTTTAGAAACAAAACAAATAAGGGACAATATTCGGTCTAAAGATTTTTTTTTTCTCTTGAACCATATTTTTTATTTTATTTAATTTTCCCGTAAACAACAGCAAAACCGCGGCATGATTTAATGCGTAACACACGTTCTGACTACGACTGGAAGAACCCACACAAACGACGAGCAAGGCCTTGGCTTAAGCTAGCATGCCGAACAGAAGTAGGTCAGGACACCCTCCACTTCAGTTGCCAGGGTCGGCCTGAGGACTCATGTACGCATGTACGTCGTAATGATGGTAAAGAAGTGGGGGTTCACAAGGACATTCCTTTTGGGTTCTATTTTGGTGCTTTTTATTTTCGCGATTTTTTGAGGGTTATAGCTATAGCACTTCCGTTTTTGGAATTTTATATTTACTACATGAGTGTCCTTGTAAGCCAGCAGGTTCCGTTACAGGTGGCCCCCAACTTGGGGCCGAATTCGTCCTTTTTGTGAAGAGGAGTACATACCAAATAATTTTTTTTCTATCTTGATTCTTCCTTTTGGAGTTTTTGCTAAATTTGTTTATGTTTAATTTTTGCGGTGATTGAGCTCCAAATGATCTTCAGTCTGACGTCCAGTGGATGGGTGATAGATCCTTGTTCAGGCTGATGCGATCAGCTGAATCCTTTTGGTGACTTCATGTTACACCTTCTATATTTCAACTTAAGATGAAGCCAGATTTTGGAGTTTTACTCTTTTCAAAATCGAGATGTTCAACTTTTTATTGAAAGTGCTGAAATGGGTATGGAAAAGGCTCGACCCAAAAGCTTAGTGCGAAACTGGCCATTGGATGCGAGGACATTAAAACTACCCGTGAAATTCCGCAATTGTTAAGCGCGAAGACGATTTTGTTTTGGTGGAACAAATTGTAGGGAAGAATTTTTTTTGTTTGGTAATGCATTTTTGTTTGTTTTTGAAATTTGAGGGATGAAGGTAGAAAGAGAGAAGGCTTCCTGGGGAACTTATTTGTTTATATCTGCTGACCAGGGACTTTTACGAGCCACATCCATCTTTATATTTCATGATAATTACAACCTATAACATAATTTCTTTGCATTTCTAATTTTTTTTTTGCATTTTTGAGTTTGCTTATCAACTCTCTTGTTTGAATTGATATGGATATTAGTTAATTATTTATTCGTTCGGTAATCCGGATGTAATTGTATTTTGGTTTGAATTAGACATATTAAGACCTAATATTTTTTTAATTTCAAAATATAAAAAAAAAATAACAGCAGGTTATTTTACCCTTTTAAATTTTTTTTTTTGTTTTTTAATGGTGAAAACGCCTTATAACGGAAAAAGGGGTTTAATGTTTTTTTTTTTTCAGAATTTGTTTACGGTTAGAGATAATAAATACAAAAACCATCTACTCCTAAAGGTTGACTATTTTTGGAAATAGTGGAAATAAAGTGGATAAATAGTCTACCTTTAAGAGTAAATATTTCTTATATTTTTATTATTATCTCTGGTTCTTGTTCTAGATGCAAATAAGAGTACCCTCAGATTGGTTAGTTTGAACCACTGAAGTGATTCCTCTTTGTGTAATAAACTCAATACTGATACTCAAAAACTGATAATACTGAATTCATTAATAACGGAAAAAAACTATAATTTTTTTTAAGTTTTTTATTGTTAGCAATTTCAGCATTATTTTGAACCTTTATCTTATAATTTTGAATCGGAGAAACAATTCAGACGGTTCAATTATGCGTTTAAGTGATAGGATGAAAACACGGTACGACGCTCGTGCAACAACGATAGGATTCCAAGAAGGAGACAGGTGTGGTTTTACAATCCCCATCGACAAAAAGGACTGTCACCAAGACAAAAAGGACTGTCACCAAAACTTCAACAAAACTGGGAAGGCCCATACACCGTTGTGAAGCGAACGAATGATTTGGGACCCTGTTCTGTAACTATCGCGTCGATAAAAATTGGCGAGAAACGATGGGAATTGAAATAAATCGTATGCGATAGTTACAGAACAGGGGTCCTGGTTTACCGCGTTCAGAGAGGGTTAAGAGGCAAGCTTAAGGTAGTTCACTGTTACCGTTTATATCGCTATAACGGTGGTGATGGGATTAATAGGTTTATAGGGAAGATCAATCCTAAAAGGGAGCAATGTGGTGAATTTGTCCATTTATGCAAGCAACGACATCTTTTATTCTTCTTTAATAGAATATATTAGTACTGAGTTGCGCACCATCTTTGAACAAAACATTGACTAATGTTATGCAATGGGGTCAACGGTTGGTGTACGGGTTAATCTCATCGTTATCCAATACATAAACCACTCTCACCGTTATCCAATATTTAAACCACACTCATCGTTATCCAATGCCTAAACCACTGCTATAACTATAATTGGTCGTAAGCTTTTGAGATACGTGTGGAGACTTGTTGAGGAGAAGCACATTCCAGAACCTTAGAAGAATCTAGTAGCTTTTTCTCGTATATAAATATCCGACCCCTAGTCCGAGAGCGGCAGTTTGATTTAAATTTTGAATCGGAAAAACAAGTTCAGACGATTCAATTATGCGTTTTTGATACAGAATTGCAACAGTTTTTTATGTGCAATCTTCAACGATTTGCCACCCCCTTTAGATTTTCCTTTCTGGACAAGAATATCACATAGTAAAAGCAAATTCAATATACTACAAAAAAAAGTTTTGTTCACATTTTTGCCAGGAAAATAAACATATGTATATGTATAAACTATAAATATGTATGTATTAGAAGATTGCCCCTCCTATCTTATAACTACACCTTCATCTCACGTCACTATGAAAACAACGTAAATGGATAAACCTTTTTCGTTACTTCCAGGTAAATTGATCAGTAAACATTTACAGCCTTATTCATGAGATTCCGCTAAACAGATGAATAGTTATGCACTTCATAAGGATTTATGTAGCCACTGTACAACTTTGCATTAAGAGTTATTCAGAAAAATATTTTTCAACCTATTATACCAATAAGGCCTATAGTTCGGCGCAATATTTTATTCTTTTATTCTGTTATTCTTTTATCAATTTCCATACAAATTTAAGAGCTGTCAAAAAACCTCTTATTATTTTATTAATTGGTATTCTGCAGTTCGAAATCTTTTATGAAATCTGTTGTAAACCATAACAGAATAAAAAACAGATTTGGTTGACTTTTATCATAAAAGATTACAATATATGAAGTAAAAACTTTTATTTCTTTAATTAAAAATAATAAAAGGAGACAGATATAACAAATTAATATGAAAATGCAAAATTACAAACACAAATAAGTTATGCAAACTAAATTATTTTTATGCACGAAAGCACAGAACACATTTGATGGATGAAACGTAAAATAAATTTGTCGCTTTAGCTTGCTGGTGTGCGTTTCGTATAACTTCTTAAATTGGATATATTAAATTCAGGAACTGTTATAGACAAATAAAGTAGAACAATAATTGAGGCTATGAGTGCAAAAGTGGCGTAGCCCACTTTTTGTAATTGGGTTTAAATCGACTAAAACAAGCACATAATAGCCAAATCACAATAACGCGTTAGGTCGCTCCGACTTTGATATATTAGGCGTTTTTTTTTTTTTAGCTCAGAAAAGAGTTCTGAACAGAGTCCGAGCATATCGAGCATGCTCTGAACATCCTTTGAAATAAGCGTGTTCTGGTTCTGAGAGCTCAGAATTATTTTTGAAACACACCTGAACACTAAGCTGCCACTTTTTTTTCAATTTCACCTATCAAGTGCTTGTGTTCAGCATTCAACTCGGTCTGCTCAGTTATTTTATTCTGAGCTCATAGAGCGCGCTCTGAACAAGCTCAGAACACGTTCAGAACGAAAAAAGAAACACTAATTTGAAGCTCAGAACGTTCAGAGTTAAAAAAGAAACACAATTTTTTGTTTGACAGTTTAGGCTCTGCTCTGAACTAAAAAAGAAAACGTCTATTGAATAAAAAAACAACGAATTCGTATGAAACAACCAAAATGTTACCTCAGGCGTTGTGTCGCTTCAGATCGTAAATATCGTAAGTTGAGCTCCAACGCCCGAATAGATCTATTTTCTATTCTGGTTGTTGTGCGTTGTGTTGTGTGCGGTCCAGTGGTGAGGAGTCATATTGTCCAGATTCGTTAACTAATACCTAGGAGCGGGTTAGTAGTGATGTACATCCGTGTAAGAATTTATCGTATGTTTCAAAGCATTTTGACTAAAAGGATACAAATTTGGTACATCTATACTCAAAAAATTCGAATTTGAACTTAGGTCCCAGAATTAAAAAAGAGGAAAAATCGTCGGTGGAAATGCTTCCTTGTTAGGGAAAATGGAAAAAAGGTTCGGCAGACTGATATTAGATAAAGAGCCATGAAAAAAGGTCAGTTGGTTTTTGGTCGGTGAGTTAAGTCGTGTGCGGTCAAGCGATAGTAAGGACAAACAAAAAAAAATATATAAGTACAGTCACATCCTACAGTAAAATAAAATATACTCTAACAAAGAAGGGTGAAAATAATCACCAAATATAAAGTTTTTAAAGAAAAAGAAAATACGGTCGCAGTTCAAGTGAATAACAAAAAAAAAAAAAAAAAACAACAGGGTCTCCTACGGGAATCCGAGAAAAGAACCGTACACGTGATTCTAACACAAAACACGGGTGAAAAAGTGATCACTTCCTTTTATCGTGTTACGAAAAGAGGCAATGCCCGTTGCGGGCTTTCGTTAACCACCAAACTCAGCCAATTTACATTCAATTCCCGAAAAAGAAAAAAAAAAGAAAGTCAAAAAACTTAACCATAAACCATCAACATCTACACACTTCTCTAGACGACTCAGAGAAGCCCTAAGTACGAGATACCACGTCCTAAAACTCGCCATCATCAATCGCCTAACATATCCCGTCGAGCTAGAAGAAGCACCCTCAGATCGACCGCAAGGCTGCATCACCTCCATAGCCTTACATCAGACGCAAGTCATCATTAGAAAGAGCACGCCTACATCTCTACAAAACAGCAATCACGTGCAACATCAAAAATATCCCCACTAACCAGCAAGGACGTACAACATCGACATCAGCTTCCCATTCATCAACAAACCAACTCGATCTGTTTCAGGCTCCCACATACGACACTCAAAAGTCAGGAATTTGCATGCGACACCAACAGCGCCCTAAAAGACATCTTCAGCAGCAGCTAACAACATCGCGAAGTTACGGCATCTATACGTCATCAGCAGCTTTAATCCAAAATCCAAAAACAAAAGCTAAGTATTTTATCGTTTTTCCTATCCCATTTGTATTTAAATTTTTTTTGAAAAAGTACTTTATATTGATATAAGGTATATTATAATTATTTTTTTTTGATGAAGAAGAAAAGAATTTGAAAGAAAGAGAAAAAAAAAAAACAAAAGTTGTTTTTGTAAATTTTTTGAGAACAAAATTAAGAATAAATTAAAAGAATAAACAGATATTTAAAAGTACTTAAATTAACGCTACTACAAAAAAAAAGAAATAAAAAGTAAATAATTATTTAAAATATTAATTCGTTTGTCAACCGAATCGATACAAATACAATCAAGTTTTAATTTTATTTATACAGGTACCAGTACCTACAGAAAACTACATTTAGGCCCTCATTATGAATAGCGAATCGAACTTAAAACTTTGCGAATTCGCTAATTTCGTATTAAGAATAGCGATTCGCTTGAGGTCAGTTCGCTTCAAATGTCAAAACTTTAGCGAATTTGATTATCACTGTATTACAAATAGCGAACTTTCGCTAATCTATTCGCTAAAAGAGTCAAAACTTATCAAACTAAAATTCTATGTGATAACTCTATCGAATTAAAATTTAAGAGCTTTAAATTATTTATTATTGTTTAATTTAAGAAAAACTTAACAAAAAAATTATTTGATATATATTTTAAAACAAACGCCAATCGATTTCCAAATTTGTAGGTCTCCCGCGTCGATAAAATTGTCGATTTCTAAGGCAAGTTCAGAATCTCAATCTATCACGTCCATCTGGTCGAAGCTAGATTTGAGATCTCACTTTCCTGAACTTGCAAAAACCAAATTGATTTGAGGAAAAGACACGGAATCACTCACTTATTTTGTAAGAATAATGGACATGAATGTGGAAATATTATTTTGCCAATAAGAAACACAAATGCGTATTTAGTATATGCGAAGGAAAAGGAAGAAATATGAACCGAAATAACTAATTAACCAAATCGTTCTGGAAACATTTCAGGAAAAAAATTTATTTTTCTATTTTCACTCTACACACACTACACACATACAAGTTACGAATAATTAAATTATTTTTATTGGAAAGTTTAGCCAGCAATAATACTTTATATACAAAACAAATATATAAATGATACTCCATACGAATATTGTTTTGTTTTTTAAGAAACAAATAATAACAATTCACAAACAGAAATAAAAAGTCAAGCCACTTGACGTTTAACATGTGTAAATTCATTTGAAAACTGTTGGCAGCATTGATTTCTGAAGCGAATCAGGAAGCTCGCTAACGCTAATACCGTCATAAGTGAAATTCGCTACATCGTTCGCCTTAAAGCGAACGTTCGATTCGCTATTCATAATGAGGTCATTATACACAATACAAATATTATATATATACATCACCTACGCCTTTCCCAATTGACGCGGTGCACCTCTTCATTGGACGTCGGCAGATTATAGATAATGGTTATTTTCATCATTCAAATTCAAATGTTTATACAAATCTTTCGGTAAGTCGATACATACAGACATATAGTATAATTATCACAGTAATGAAATGAAACTTATGCTGAAAGAAAACTAAACGTTAACGATACTTTACTTATCTATCAGAAATATTTATGCAGTTAAACGCAAGGAAAAATTCAAATACAATTCTACTGAATTGAAAATAAAAAAAAAATTAAAGTTTTATAGCATGGAGGTAAAATTATATGAATTAATGATCTCCAGGTTTACCTACTTTCGGGATTAAACACATAAAGGGTGATTTTTAAAGAGCTTGAGAACTTTTTTTAAAAAAAAAACGCATAAAATTTGCAAAATCTCATCGATTCTTTATTTGAAACGTTAGATTGGTTCATGACATTTACTTTTTGAAGATAATTTCATTTAAATGTTGACCGCGGCTGCGTCTTAGGTGGTCCATTCGGAAAGTCCAATTTTGGGTAACTTTTTCGAGCATTTCGGCCGGAATAGCCCGAATTTCTTCGGAAATGTTGTCTTCCAAAGCTGGAATAGTTGCTGGCTTATTTGTGTAGACTTTAGACTTGACGTAGCCCCACAAAAAATAGTCTAAAGGCGTCAAATCGCATGATCTTGGTGGCCAACTTACCGGTCCATTCCTTGAGATGAATTGTTCTCCGAAGTTTTCCCTCAAAATGGCCATAGAATCGCGAGCTGTGTGGCATGTAGCGCCATCTTGTTGAAACCACATGTCAACCAAGTTCAGTTCTTCCATTTTTGGCAACAAAAAGTTTGTTAGCATTGAACGATAGCGATCGCCATTCACCGTAACGTTGCGTCCAACAGCATCTTTGAAAAAATACGGTCCAATGATTCCACCAGCGTACAAACCACACCAAACAGTGCATTTTTCGGGATGCATGGGCAGTTCTTGAACGGCTTCTGGTTGCTCTTCACTCCAAATGCGGCAATTTTGTTTATTTACGTAGCCATTCAACCAGAAATGAGCCTCATCGCTGAACAAAATTTGTCGATAAAAAAGCGGATTTTCTGCCAACTTTTCTAGGGCCCATTCACTGAAAATTCGACGTTGTGGCAGATCGTTCGGCTTCAGTTCTTGCACGAGCTGTATTTTATACGGTTTTACACCAAGATCTTTGCGTAAAATCTTCCATGTGGTCGAATAACACAAACCCAATTGCTGCGAACGGCGACGAATCGACATTTCACGGTCTTCAGCAACACTCTCAGAAACAGACGCAATATTCTCTTCTGTACGCACTGTACGCATTCGTGTGGTTGGTTTAATGTCCAATAAAGTAAACTGAGTGCGAAACTTGGTCACAATCGCATTAATTGTTTGCTCACTTGGTCGATTATGTAGACCATTAATCGGACGTAAAGCGCGAAACACATTTCGAACCGAACACTGATTTTGGTAATAAAATTCAATGATTTGCAAGCGTTGCTCGTTAGTAAGTCTATTCATGATGAAATGTCAAAGCATACTGAGCATCTTTCTCTTTGACACCATGTCTGAAATCCCGCGTGATCTGTCAAATACTAATGCATGAAAATCCTAACCTCAAAAAAATCACCCGTTACATACATATAAATAGATACTTCCATATATATTTTGTTATTTAATTGATTGGAGGATAATCTTGTTTGGTTAAAGTTAGACTTTTGAAATTAATTAATAGGGTTCTTTAATTATGATTGTGACCTTTTATAAATTATAATAATTTCGCCAACTTGCGAAAAAATAAAACTTAAAGGATTTTTAACTTGTTTTTTTAAATTTAATTAATGTAGATTTTGTTTTCAATAATTTTCTTAATTTAAAATTAAATATTATTCGATATCATACACATGCATGTACAAATTTGAGGCTCAATTAATTGTAAGTATTTATAATTTGTATTTTAGTTGATTTATAATGTATTTATTTTAATAAAGGCCTGATGAAGGGTATAAACATACCCGAAACGTCGAAATAAAAAATTAAAATCTGTTTCAATTGACCTATAGCCTACAAAACAAGAAATTATTTTAATTTATAGGGTATATACATTTTTATTGTTAGTTTAGTAGTAATTTTTGTATTCAATAAAACAAAAATTGTTAGAGAAGTGGTGAAAAATGAAATTGAAGGTGTTTTGATTTGTTTCCTTTTTTGAATTTTTATTATGGGAAGCATTTTTGAAAATTTCGCGGTCGCGGTAGCCAAGGACGTATCACTGGGGTGATGCGTGAGCGGGTAAACTTCAAGGGCAATTGACACCTTGTCCTCCCCTATACCTGGGTTGCCATCTTTAAATTCTTATTTATTTGTCAGTCTTTGAATTTTATTGACACAGACATCTTTTTTAGAAACAAAACAAATAAGGGACAATATTCGGTCTAAAGATTTTTTTTTCTCTTGAACCATATTTTTTATTTTATTTAATTTTCCCGTAAACAACAGCAAAACCGCGGCATGATTTAATGCGTAACACACGTTCTGACTACGACTGGAAGAACCCACACAAACGACGAGCAAGGCCTTGGCTTAAGCTAGCATGCCGAACAGAAGTAGGTCAGGACAACCTCCACTTCAGTTGCCAGGGTCGGCCTGAGGACTCATGTACGCATGTACGTCGTAATGATGGTAAAGAAGTGGGGGTTCACAAGGACATTCCTTTTGGGTTCTATTTTGGTGCTTTTTATTTTCGCGATTTTTTGAGGGTTATAGCTATAGCACTTCCGTTTTTGGAATTTTATATTTACTACATGAGTGTCCTTGTAAGCCAGCAGGTTCCGTTACAGGTGGCCCTTTTCCTTTGAGAGAGAGGGGCCGAATTCGTCCTTTTTGTTAAGAGGAGGACATACCAAATAATTTTTTTTCTATCTTGATTCTTCCTTTTGGAGTTTTTGCTAAATTTGTTTATGTTTAATTTTTGCGGTGATTGAGCCCCAAATGATCTTCAGTCTGACGTCCAGTGGATGGGTGATAGATCCTTGTTCAGGCTGATGCGATCAGCTGAATCCTTTTGGTGACTTCATGTTACACCTTCTATATTTCAACTTAAGATGAAGCCAGATTTTGGAGTTTTACTCTTTTCAAAATCGAGATGTTCAACTTTTTATTGAAAGTGCTGAAATGGGTATGGAAAAGGCTCGACCCAAAAGCTTAGTGCGAAACTGGCCATTGGATGCGAGGACATTAGAACTACCCGTGAAATTCCGCAATTGTTAAGCGCGAAGACGATTTTGTTTTGGTGGAACAAATTGTAGGGAAGAATTTTTTTTGTTTGGTAATGCATTTTTGTTTGTTTTTGAAAGAGTAAATAGTTCTTATATTTTTATTATTATCTCTGGTTCTTGTTCTAGATGCAAATAAGAGTACCCTCAGATTGGTTAGTTTGAAACACTGAAGTGATTCCTCTCTGTGTAATAAACTCAATACTGATACTCAAAAACTGATAATACTGAATTCATTAATAACGGAAAAAAACTATAATTTTTTTTAGTTTTTTATTGTTAGCAATTTCAGCATTATTTTGAACCTTTATCTTATAATTTTGAATCGGAGAAACAATTCAGACGGTTCAATTATGCGTTTAAGTGATAGGATGAAAACACGGTACGACGCTCGTGCAACAACGATAGGATTCCAAGAAGGAGACAGGTGTGGTTTTACAATCCCCATCGACAAAAAGGACTGTCACCAAAACTTCAACAAAACTGGGAAGGCCCATACACCGTTGTGAAGCGAACGAATGATTTGGGACCCTGTTCTGTAACTATCGCGTCGATAAAAATTGGCGAGAAACGATGGGAATTGAAATAAATCGTATGCGATAGTTACAGAACAGGGGTCCTGGTTTACCGCGTTCAGAGAGGGTTAAGAGGCAAGCTTAAGGTAGTTCACTGTTACCGTTTATATCGCTATAACGGTGGTGATGGGATTAATAGGTTTATAGGGAAGATCAATCCTAAAAGGGAGCAATGTGGTGAATTTGTCCATTTATGCAAGCAACGACATCTTTTATTCTTCTTTAATAGAATATATTAGTACTGAGTTGCGCACCATCTTTGAACAAAACATTGACTAATGTTATGCAATGGGGTCAACGGTTGGTGTACGGGTTAATCTCATCGTTATCCAATACATAAACCACTCTCACCGTTATCCAATATTTAAACCACACTCATCGTTATCCAATGCCTAAACCACTGCTATAACTATAATTGGTCGTAAGCTTTTGAGATACGTGTGGAGACTTGTTGAGGAGAAACACATTCCAGAACCTTAGAAGAATCTAGTAGCTTTTTCTCGTATATAAATATCCGACCCCTAGTCCGAGAGCGGCAGTTTGATTTAAATTTTGAATCGGAAAAACAAGTTCAGACGATTCAATTATGCGTTTTTGATACAGAATTGCAACAGTTTTTTATGTGCAATCTTCAACGATTTGCCACCCCCTTTAGATTTTCCTTTCTGGACAAGAATATCACATAGTAAAAGCAAATTCAATATACTACAAAAAAAAGTTTTGTTCACATTTTTGCCAGGAAAATAAACATATGTATATGTATAAACTATAAATATGTATGTATTAGAAGATTGCCCCTCCTATCTTATAACTACACCTTCATCTCACGTCACTATGAAAACAACGTAAATGGATAAACCTTTTTCGTTACTTCCAGGTAAATTGATCAGTAAACATTTACAGCCTTATTCATGAGATTCCGCTAAACAGATGAATAGTTATGCACTTCATAAGGATTTATGTAGCCACTGTACAACTTTGCATTAAGAGTTATTCAGAAAAATATTTTTCAACCTATTATACCAATAAGGCCTATAGTTCGGCGCAATATTTTATTCTGTTATTCTTTTATCAATTTCCATACAAATTTAAGAACTGTCAAAAAACCTCTTATTATTTTATTAATTGGTATTCTGCAGTTCGAAATCTTTTATGAAATCTGTTGTAAACCATAACAGAATAAAAAACAGATTTGGTTGACTTTTATCATAAAAGATTACAATATATGAAGTAAAAACTTTTATTTCTTTAATTAAAAATAATAAAAGGAGACAGATATAACAAATTAATATGAAAATGCAAAATTACAAACACAAATAAGTTATTTCAAACTAAATTATTTTTATGCACGAAAGCACAGAACACATTTGATGGATGAAACGTAAAATAAATTTGTCGCTTTAGCTTGCCGGTGTGCGTTTCGTATAACTTCTTAAATTGGATATATTAAATTCAGGAACTGTTATAGACAAATAAAGTAGAACAATAATTGAGGCTGTGAGTGCAAAAGTGGCGTAACCCACTTTTTGTAATTGGGTTTAAATCAACTAAAACAAGCATATCGAGCATGCTCTGAACATCCTCTGAACAAAGCGCGTTCTGGTTCTGAGAGCTCAGAATTATTTTTGAAACACACCTGAACACTAAGCTGTCACTTTTTTTTCAATTTCAGCTATCAAGTGCTTGTGTTCAGCATTCAACTCGGTCTGCTCAGTTATTTTATTCTGAGCTCATAGAGCTCAGAACACGTTCAGAACGAAAAAAGAAACACAAATTTGAAGCTCAGAACGTTCAGAGTTAAAAAAGAAACACAATTTTTTGTTTGACAGTTCAGGCTCTGCTCTGAACTAAAAAAGAAAACGTCTATTGAATAAAAAAAACAACGAATTCGTATGAAACAACCAAAATGTTACCTCAGGCGTTGTGTCGCTTCAGATCGTAAATATCGTAAGCTTGAGCTCCAAAGCCCGAATAGATCTATTTTCTATTCTGGCTTCGCTTTGACAGTTCTCAGTTATTTTTTGTCGTGGTTGTATTTCATTCGGGTGCGAAAGTTTTTATTTAATTTAACATTTTTTATGCAAAAAAAACTATCAATAATTTGAATCATTGGAAAACTAAATATTTTATTTGTCTGACTTGATTAATAAATGCAACAACAGCAGCAGATATGTACATATTTATATTCGTATTGATTGAATCAAAATAAAATAAAATAAATCAATTTACTGTGAAATCTATTGTATATTTTATCTAATTTCAAAAGAAAAAAAAATATTTCATTCTTCACAGCTGTCTTGTCAGTACCTACCCTTCTGTGGACGTGTTCGATTAAGTATGAATTTAGGTTCCGGAGAGTGTGTTTTCTCCGGTTTGCGTACCTCTGATACCAGAGAATTTTTTGATTTTTCTACTACACTATTTTATTTAGAAACTTCCAATACGCATATACTTAACCCACAATAGTATGTAAATGCACTGCGATTCACAATAATTTGTATGAAATTTCATGAAGTTCAGTTGCCGCTTAGTGCGATATACACAGCAAATCCATACAAATAATGTTTTGCCGCGTCGTGAAGTGTAGTTCCGCTGCAGTTGTGTGCGGTCCAGTGGAGGAGTCATATTGTCCAGATTCGTTAACTAATACCTAGGAGCGGGTTAGTAGTGATGTACATCCGTGTAAGGATTTATCGTATGTTTCAAAGCATTTTGACTAAAAGGATACAAATTTGGTACATCTATACTCAAAAAATTCGAATTTGAACTTAGGTCCCAGAATTAGATTTTTCTGGTGAAAACTACGCTCAAAAAGAGGAAAAAATCGTCGGCGGAAATGCTTCCTTGTTAGGGAAAATGGAAAAAAGGCTCGGCTGACTGATATTAGATAAAGAGCCATGAAAAAAGGTCAGTTGGTTTTTGATCGGTGAGTTAAGTCGTGTGCGGTCAAGCGATAGTAAGGACAAACAAAAAAAATATATAAGTACAGTCACATCCTACAGTAAAATAAAATATACTCTAACAAAGAAGGGTGAAAATAATCACCAAACATAAAGTTTTTAAAGAAAAAGAAAATACGGTCGCAGTTCAAGTGTATATCAAAAAAAAAAAAAAAAAAACAACAGGGTTTCCTACGGGAATCCGAGAAAAGAATCGTACACGTGATTCTAACACAGAACACGGGTGAAAAAGTGATCTCTTCCTTTTATCGTGTTACGAAAAGAGGCAATGCCCGTTGCGGGCTTTCGTTAACCACCAAACTCAGCCAATTTACATTCAATTCCCGAAAAAGAAAAAAAAAAGGAAGACAAAATACTTAACCATAAACCATCAACATCTACACACTTCTCTAGACGACTCAGAGAAGCCCTAAGTACGAGATACCACGTCCTAAAACTCGCCATCATCAATCGCCTAACATATCCCGTCGAGCTAGAAGAAGCACCCTCAGATCGACCGCAAGGCTGCATCACCTCCATAGACTTACATCAGACGCAAGTCATCATTAGCAAGAGCACGCCTACATCTCTACAAAACAGCAATCACGTGCAACATCAAAAATATCCCCACTAACCAGCCAGGACGTACAACATCGACATCAGCTTCCCATTCATCAACAAACCAACTCGATCTGTTTCAGGCTCCCACATACGACTCAAAAGTCAGGAATTTGCATGCGACACCAACAGCGCCCTAAAAGACATCTTCAGCAGCAGCTAACAACATCGCGAAGTTACGACATCTATACGTCATCAGCAGCTTTAATCCAAAATCCAAAAACAAAAGCTAAGTATTTTATCGTTTTTCCTATCCCATTTGTATTTTATTTTTTTTTTGAAAATGTACTTTATATTGATATAAGGTATATTATAATTATTTTTTTTGTTGATGAAGAAGAAAAGAATTTGAAAGAAAGAGAAAAAAAAAAAACAATTAAATTTTTTGAGAACAAAATTAAGAATAAATTAAAAGATAAATTAAAAGAATAAACAGATATTTAAAAGTACTTAAATTAACGCTACTACAAAAAAAAAGTAAATAATTATTTAAAATATTAATTCATTTGTGAACCGAATCGATACAAATACAATCAAGTTTTAATTTTATTTATACAGGTACTGGTACCTACAGAAAACTACATTTAGGCCCTCATTATGAATAGCGAATCGAACTTAAAACTTTGCGAATTCGCTAATTTCGTATTAAGAACAGCGATTCGCTTGAGGTCAGTTCGCTTCAAATGTCAAAACTTTAGCGAATTTGATTATCACTGTATTACAAATAGCGAACTTTCGCTAATCTATTCGCTAAAAGAGTCAAAACTTATCAAACTAAAATTCTATGTGATAACTCTATCGAATTAAAATTTAAGAGCTTTAAATTATTTATTATTGTTTATTTTAAGAAAAACTTAACAAAAAATAATTTGATATATATTTTAAAACAAACGCCAATCGATTTCCAAATTTGTAGGTCTCCCGCGTCGATAAAATTGTCGATTTCTAAGGCAAGTTCAGAATCTCAATCTATCACGTCCATCTGGTCGAAGCTAGATTTGAGATCTCACTTTCCTGAACTTGCAAAAACCAAATTGATTTGAGCAAAAGACACGGAATCACTCACTTATTTTGTAAGAATAATGGACATGAATGTGGAAATATTATTTTGCCAATAAGAAACACAAATGCGTATTTAGTATATGCGAAGGAAAAGGAAGAAATATGAACCGAAATAGATAATGAACTTATATGCAAATGAATGACTCTCACTCGCGCTGTAGGTATTCTTCTTAATACCGTAACTAATTAACCAAATCGTTCTGGAAACATTTCAGGAAAAAAATTTATTTGGCTATTTTCACTCTACACACACTACACACATACAAGTTACGAATAATTAAATTATTTTTATTGGAAAGTTTAGCCAGCAATAATACTTTATATTCAAAACAAATATATAAATGATACTCCATACGAATATTGTTTTGTTTTTTAAGAAACAAATAATAATAATTCACAAACAGAAATAAAAAGTCAAGCCACTTGACGTTTAACATGTGTAAATTCATTTGAAAACTGTTGGCAGCATTGATTTCTGAAGCGAATCAGGAAGCTCGCTAACGCTAATACCGTCATAAGTGAAATTCGCTACATCGTTCGCCTTAAAGCGAACGTTCGATTCGCTATTCATAATGAGGTCATTATACACAATACAAATATTATATATATACATCACCTACGCCTTTCCCAATTGAGGCGGTGCACCTCTTCATTGGACGTCGGCAGATTATAGATAATGGTTATTTTCATCATTCAAATTCAAATGTTTATACAAATCTTTCGGTAAGTCGATACATACAGACATATAGTATAATTATCACAGTAATAAAATGAAACTTATGCTGAAAGAAAACTAAACGTTAACGATACTTTACTTATCTATCAGAAATATTTATACAGTTAAACGCAAGGATAAATTCAAATACAATTCTACTGAATTGAAAATAAAAAAAAAAAATTAAAGTTTTATAGTATTGAGGTAAAATTATATGAATTAATGATCTCCAGGTTTACCTACATTCGAGATTAAACACATACATACATATAAATAGATACTTCCATATATATTTTGTTATTTAATTGATTGGAGGATAATCTTGTTTGGTTAAAGTTAGACTTTTGAAATTAATTAATAGGGTTCTTTAATTATGATTGTGACCTTTTATAAATTATAATAATTTCGCCAACTTGCGAAAAAATAAAACTTAAAGGATTTTTAACTTGTTTTTTAAAATTTAATTAATGTAGATTTTGTTTTCAATAATTTTCTTAATTTAAAATTAAAAATTATTCGATATCATACACATGCATGTACAAATTTGAGGCTCAATTAATTGTAAGTATTTATAATTTGTATTTTAGTTGATTTATAATGTATTTATTTTAATAAAGGCCTGATGAAGGGTATAAACATACCTGAAACGTCGAAATAAAAAATTAAATTCTGTTTCAATTGACCTATAGCCTACAAAACAAGAAATTATTTTAATTTATAGGGTATATACATTTTTATTGTTAGTTTAGTAGTAATTTTTGTATTCAATAAAACAAAAATTGTTAGAGAAGTGGTGAAAAATGAAATTGAAGGTGTTTTGATTTGTTTCCTTTTTTGAATTTTTATTATGGGAAGCATTTTTGAAAATTTCGCGGTCGCGGTAGCCAAGGACGTATCACTGGGGTGATGCGTGAGCGGGTAAACTTCAAGGGCAATTGACACCTTGTCCTCCCCTATACCTGGGTTGCCATCTTTAAATTCTTATTTATTTGTCAGTCTTTGAATTTTATTGACACAGACATCTTTTTTAGAAACAAAACAAATAAGGGACAATATTCGGTCTAAAGATTTTTTTTTTTCTCTTGAACCATATTTTTTATTTTATTTAATTTTCCCGTAAACAACAGCAAAACCGCGGCATGATTTAATGCGTAACACACGTTCTGACTACGACTGGAAGAACCCACACAAACGACGAGCAAGGCCTTGGCTAAAGCTAGCATGCCGAACAGAAGTAGGTCAGGACACCCTCCACTTCAGTTGCCAGGGTCGGCCTGAGGACTCATGTACGCATGTACGTCGTAATGATGGTAAAGAAGTGGGGGTTCACAAGGACATTCCTTTTGGGTTCTATTTTGGTGCTTTTTATTTTCGCGATTTTTTGAGGGTTATAGCTATAGCACTTCCGTTTTTGGAATTTTATATTTACTACATGAGTGTCCTTGTAAGCCAGCAGGTTCCGTTACAGGGGCCCCCAACTTGGGGCCGAATTCGTCCTTTTTGTGAAGAGGAGGACATACCAAATAATTTTTTTTCTATCTTGATTCTTCCTTTTGGAGTTTTTGCTAAATTTGTTTATCATTAATTTTTGCGGTGATTGAGCCCCAAATGATCTTCAGTCTGACGTCCAGTGGATGGGTGATAGATCCTTGTTCAGGCTGATGCGATCAGCTGAATCCTTTTGGTGACTTCATGTTACACCTTGTATATTTCAACTTAAGATGAAGCCAGATTTTGGAGTTTTACTCTTTTTAAAATCGAGATGTTCAACTTTTTATTGAAAGTGCTGAAATGGGTATGGAAATGGCTCGACCCAAAAGCTTAGTGCGAAACTGGCTATTGGATGCGAGGACATTAAAACTACCCGTGAAATTCCGCAATTGTTAAGGCTCTCCCAAACCAATGCGGAACATTCGTTGCGGCGATGAAACATTCGTCAGTCAAAATTAATTCATATGTTTCTCCGCCGCGTTGGTGTGGGGACTCTCATATATCACCATGTTAATAAATTTTGACATGCGAATGTTTCTTCGCCGCAACGAATGTTCCGCATTGGTTTGGGAGAGCCTTTAAGCGCGAAGACGATTTTGTTGGAACAAATTGTTGGGAAGAATTTTTTTTGTTTGGTAATGCATTTTTGTTTGTTTTTGAAATTTGAGGGATGAAGGTAGAAAGAGAGAAGGCTTCCTGGGGAACTTATTTGTTTATATCTGCTGACCAGGGACTTTTACGAGCCACATCCACCTTTATATTTCATGATAATTACAACCTATAACATAATTTCTTTGCATTTCTAATTTTTTTTTTGCATTTTTGAGTTTGCTTATCAACTCTTTTGTTTGAATTGATCTGGATATTAGTTAATTATTTATTCGTTCGGTAATCCGGATCTAATTGTATTTTGGTTTGAATTAGACATATTAAGACCTAATATTTTTTTAATTTCAAAATATAAAAAAAAATAACAGCAGGTCATTTTACCCTATTTAATTTTTTTTTGTTTACCTAATAGATTTATTTTTGAATTTTGATGTATCAAAATACGGAAATCAACTAAGTATACATAACATTGGTTCGATCGAGTTCAAGAATTTTTGAATTGGGGTTTGAGGCTGCTTAAATTCGTTGGTAACGTTACTCTCTTGGGATTAATCAGAATGCCACCAAAGAAGAGGCTGTCGATGACAGAGTTTCGCAAGCGTCAGGTTTTGAGGAGTAATACAAATACATTGACGGTTACCCCAAGTGTCACGCCAGGAGCAGTAAGACAAACATGGGATTCAGGAGCTGCTTCGTTGCTGGCAATGCTTAGAATAGCACTAGAATAAATTCGGGATCTAATCCAAATGACTCAGAAAGTCAAGAGGATTCGGATAACATCAATCCGGAAATCTAAGGGACCGAGGAATATGAAATTCTTACTGGCTACATAGCGGAAGTTGTCAATGCAGCAATAGGACTTAACCATGCTATGGATTTGGAGTTCCTCCGGGCGGAAGCGGAAAGGAGTAGGGCATATCTCCACGATGAAGTCAACAACAATATACGCCAAACTCATGCTTCAGTTTCTCCATCTACCCCTCCCTTAAGGTATGCATATCAGAGAGAAACCCCCATACGAACTAAAACCCAAAATCAACCTCAACCAACTAACACTACCACGCAACCCCAACTGCGACTGGGTTCACAACCTTCTGTACCTAACCTAAGCAGCGGCTCGAATGCTGATGAATTTTTGAGGCAACTTCAAAACCTTAATTTGTATAATTCTTACCCTAATACTCAGCCCTTCGGCCCTAATACATCTAACAGCAGATATTTACATTTCCACAGATGAGATCTCAAGTTTGACAACCGGAAGATGACAGTGGACACTTTTTGTTTTTTTTGCTGGATCGTATAAGAAAGTGCAATAGCGTAAGCTGGGAGGAAGTGGTCATGAACTTCCATTACTTTGTCTCTGGAACAGTCTACGACTGGTATTTAATGTACATAAAGGCAAACCCAAACGCGGACTGGACAACCGTTAATTTGGCTTTGGTAGAACAATACCGAAGTCTAGAAACGGACTCGGAATTAACCAGAAAGATGTTCGATAGGCAACAAGGTCAGACGGAGTTTTTCGATGATTCCTACACCGCTATACAGAAGCTGAATAGCAGGCTGAAGGTACCTAAACAACCACAGGAAATGTTGGAACTCCCAAAACTAAATGTTAAGAAGCGAATGGAAGAACTGCTTATTACCTTCCACACCAATAGTTTAGCAGAGATGGTGTACGTGTGTATATATATACACGTTATATATCTAGCGTGGATATGAAAGATGCGTTTTGGCAGATACCGTTCGATAAATCTTCGCGGAAGAGGACAGCTTTCTCAGTTCCAGGCTGTCCATTAATGCAGCTCACTGTTATGCCATTTGGCCTTAGAAATGCGGTGCAAACGATGTGCCAAGTGATTGACAAGGTGGTACCAGTGGCCCTGCGAGAAAAAATATCCCCGTATGTCGACGACTTGTTGGTGATACCGAGTACCTTTCAGGAACACATCGAGTTGTTAGATACTTTAGCTATGAGACTACGCGAAACAGGGTGATTGTTAACCCTACAAAAGTCGAAGTTCTGCTTCAAAGAGTTGAAGTTTTTAGGTTTTGTTGTGGGAGATGGGTGCTTAAAAACAGATCCGGTATCAGCAATTGTAGACTTTCCTATTCCAAAAACAGTAAGGCAGGTGAGAAGCTTTTTGGGACTTGCAGGTTAGCACCTTTGCTTCGTTAAGGACTTTTCGACTCTGGCTAGTACTATAACAGAAACTTTGAAGAAAGGGAAAAAGTTCGAGTTTGGAGAAGACGCAGTAGCAGCCTTCATTAAGCTAAAAGACATACTGACTTCAGCCCCGATACTAATCAACCCGGATTTTGAAAAGGAATTCATTATATTATGTGACGCTTCTAACACAGGACTTGGATGTGTTTTGTGCCAACTGGACGAGGAGGGTAATGAGAGACCAATCTATTACCACTCACAAAATGTTAACAAAGCTCAACGCAATCACAGCGTAACAGAACGAGAGTGCCTTGCAGCGGTAGTAGGAGTAAAAAAGTTTCGTCCTTATGTGGAGTTGCAACCCTTCAGAGTCATCACCGACCATGCGAGTTTAAAGGGGCTGATGAGTCAGAGGGATTTGAGCGGACGTTTGGCTAGATTGAGCCTTAAGCTACAGGGTTTCGAATTCACCATTGAACATCGTAAACGTTCACAGAACGTAGTCCCAGACACCTTGTCGAGCATTTACGAGGTAGAATATCTGAAACTGGATGATTCAGTGATGTGAGAACCCTCTGACATGTTTCATATCGATCTTACAGACCCCAGCTTCCTATGTGAGGAATACGGCAAGCTCATTGCATCCGTCAAAAATCAAAATCATCAGCTCGCTGACGAAAAATTTCGTGTACAAGAAGTTCAACCACTGCACAGGGAATCCCTTACAAGATGACCTTATTTAGAAGCTATGGCTTCCTAAAGCCTTAACTGAAAAACTTATTACTCTGGCTCACCAGCCGCCTCGAGCTTCACATGGCGGTATTTCGAAAACCCTATACCGTCTACGAAACCAATTTTACTGGCCCGGTATGGCAGTACAGACGAAGGACTTTATTGGAAAATGTGAAATCTGTAAAATGACTAAACCATCGAATAATATCATGAGACCACCGATGCGAAAAGCTTTTGACGTGGATCGGCCATTTCAGTTCGTCTATATAGATTTCATTAGTACTTACCACTGCTCGAAGCTAGGAAACACCCACATTTTTGTTGCGTTAGACCAACTTACGAAATTTGTCTGGATAAAACCGATCAGAAGAGCGACCAGTGATGTGGTCATAAAGCTTCTCTAGGAAGAGATTTTCTGCGTGTTTGGTGTACCCGAATCGATCTTGTCAGATAATGGAAAGCAGTTCACCGGAAAAGAATTTACAAATTGAGGTCCGTGTACGAGATAAACCACGTCAGGGGAGCGGCGTACTCTCCGCAAGCCAACGCGAGCGAGAGAGCGAAGAGATCAATTTTAGCAGCTGTCCGTTCAAACATTGATCCAGACCAAAAGAACTGGGACGCAAATATCCCTCATATAGCTTGCGCGCTTCGTACTTCAGTACATTCGACGATTGGCATTTCACCTTATGAGGCACTATTTGGTCACACCATGGTGGAACATGGGTCAGATTATAAGTTGCTCTGCGAACTAGATTGCCTTAGCAATGGTGAGATAAAGGTTCCATCTAAGGCATCAAAAATGAACATCTTGCACTCACACTTAAAAAAAGCTCTGGCGAGTGCACACTCCAAATGTGAAAACAACACTAGGAGTAAAAACATTAAATTTGCAGCTGGCGATATAGTTTTTAGGAGGAACTTCATCTTAAGCGACGCTTCAAAAAGGATCAATGCCAAACTATGCCCTAAATTTTTGAAAAAAATGAGAATACGCAAATCTATCGGTAACAACCAGTACGAGATAAAAGACCTAAGTGGGAAACGCGCAGGGGTATACCATTGCAAGGATCTAAATAAATAAGCTACGAAAAGAATGCCTCCTCCTCCTTTTTTCTCAGGGCGTTCGCAAAAAGTATCAGGATTGTGACAAAATAATAAAATTAAAACTTGAATGTTCCAACGGAAAATTTTTTTAAAATTCAAATTCGATATCTACCATGAGATCCACACTTAGTTGTCTCTCTCGTAGGGTTCGGATATCAGCTATTCCGAAATATCATTGGTGTCCCAAACGAACCGGTTCACTTAGAAGTAGGGCAGTCGTTATATTTGAAGTGCCTAACGTTACGATATATTTAAAAATAACAAAATCTAATCTGAAATAAAAAATATAGGTGGTTCCTAATAGTAGATAGTTTCAGATTTTTTTTATTTGTTAGGTAAATTTAATAACAAAAAAAAAGAAGTAAATGACAGAAAAAATATATAAAAATAAATAATTAAAAGAAATAGGTATTTTAAATTTCGAACCGAGGAAAGTAAAAGGTGGGATGCTGGGAGTGACTATCGTAGTCATTCTGCTACATAGGACTAATTGGGTAGAAACCGATGGGAAATTAGGAAAGATTGCCCTGGAAGCGAGTTAAATCGTAAGCAAGGGCAAATTAAGTTGCAGATTCGTTAACTAATACCTAGAAGCGGGTTAGTAGTGATGTACATCCGTGTAAGGATTTATCGTATGTTTCAAAGGATTTTGACCAAAAGGATACAAATTTGGTACATCTATACTCAAAAAATTCGAATTTGAACTTAGGTCCCATAATTGGATTTTTCTGTTCAAAACTACGCTCAAAAAGAGGAAAAAATCGTCGTCGGAAATGCTTCCAGGTTAGGGAAAATGGAAAAAAGCCCTGGCAGACCGACCGCAAGGCTGCATCATGTCCATAGTCTTACATCAGACGCAAGTCATCATTAGAAAGAGCACGCCTACATCTCTACAAAACAGCAATCACGTGCAACATCAACAGTATCATCAATAACCAGCAAGGACGTACAACATCGACATCAGCTACCCATTCATCAACAAACCAACTCGATCTGTTCCAGGCTCCAACATACGACACTCAAAAGTCAGCAATTGCATGCGACACCAACAGCGCCCTAAAAGTCATCTTCAGCAGCAGCTAACAACATCGAGAAGTTACAACATCTATATGATTGTCATCAGCAACTTTACTCCAAAATCCAAAAATAAGAGCTAAGTACCTACCTTTCCTTTTATGCTTCTTCCTACCTCATTTTTATTTAAATTTTTTTCTGTAAATGTACTTTATATTGATATTAGGTGTATTATAATTATTATTTTTTTGATGAACAAGAAAAGAATTTGAAAGAAAGAGAAAACAAAAACAGAAGTTGTTTTTGTAATTTTTTTGAGGACAAAAATAAGAATAAATTTAAAGATAAAATAAAAGAATAAATAGATATTTAAAAGTACTTAAATTAACGCTACTACAAAAAACAAAGAAAAACAAAGTAAATAATTATTTAAAATATTAATTCATTTGTGAAGCGAATAGATACAAATGCAATCAAATTTTAATTTTATTTATACATGTAACTACAGAATACAACATTAATACTCAAAACACATATTATGAGCCTGATTATACGGTTCGTTTTTTCGTTCGTTTCGTCTTTCGTCTTTTTGACAGGCACGAACGTTCATGATTACATGGTTCTCGAAAATTGAGCCTGATTACACGATTCGTTTTATCGGTTGTTTCCTCTTTCTTCTCTTTGACGACACGAACGTTCGTGATGTAGTAGCCCGTAGCGTAATGGTTTGTGCGTTCGACTGTCACGCTGGAGGTTCTGGGTTCGCTTCCCAGCCTCGTTCACCTAAAAACTAAAAAGTTTTTTTCAGGGCTACTATCTCTTGCGAGGAATTGACAAATCCTCCAAGAGTTTCACTTGTCTCGAATAAGTGCTTCTCTTCTAGCCGTTTGGATTCGGCATAAAATTGTTGGTCCTTTCCATTCCTGTCGATAAGCGCACACAGGAATGGTTGCGAGTTGTAAGTCACTAGGCCCTGGTTCTTCACGAGCCGTTGTGCCACCCAATTTATTTATTTATTTTTTAACGTTCATGATAACATGGTTCGCGAAAATACGTACGTACTTCCATTCGTTATTTTGACGTTCATGGAATTCGGGGTTGTTTTGTAAGAAAATAATCAGTAGTAATAAATAAAAATATTTTTTAATCACTTATTTCGCAAATACAAACGTTATTAGGTGTATCGAATTACGAAAAACAATTTTTCAATTCAATAATTTTTGTTCAAATCGTTTTTTGCTAACATCGAGAAGCATTGTGGTTGCCAAATCAGAAACGTCAAAGTTCAACCAGAAAAAGTCTTGAAATTTTTACTCCTGCTTTCGTTACTTCCTTCCCTCTACATTTCTACTCCCCTCACCCAAGCTGTCAAAAAGACGAAAGACGAAACAACCGAAAAAACAACTCGTGTAATGGGGCTCTATATATATACATCACATACGGCCGTCCCAATTGACGAGGTGCACCTCTAGCCCAGTCAAAATCGACATTTCCCTGAACAAAATTCCGACAACGCTTAAACTTGGTGGGGGCCCCCCAGTGACTATAACGCATCTGTGACTAAAAGTCCCTGACGATCCGACAGGAGTATAACTTTTCAAGCATGGTAAAGTGTCGAAAAAACCAGTTTTAAGGAAATTACTTTTTAATGGCAAATGTTATCGAAAAGAAGTTCGAGTACAGTTTGTAGATCGTTAAGTTCTCTATAAAAAAATGCCCACTTCTTTTTCTTACGACCAATAATTAAGAAAGTATAGCTATTTAAAAATAACACTAAATAACGAAAATTTTTTTTTCTTTTTTTAATATAACTGTTAAACTGTCAATGCTTTCGAAAAAAAAGTCTAGGAACACTTTGTAGACCACATAATTTTCTATAAAAAAGATTAACAAACTTTTTTTCCTACGACCTAGATTTTAGATTTTTTCTTTTAATTTAATCTCTATCAAATTTGACGAATAAAAAGGAGGTATATAAAAAAAAACAATAAATCGTCGCCTGAGAATTGTTTTGTTCCATGCGCCACTTTTGACGTTTTTGAGTACGGAATGGATTCTATGGTAATTTTGTACGCTCTTTCTTAATCTGTGATCCGATTCGCGCTATGTCTTTCCAATCCCGAGATTTCGAACATCGATTTTATTTCATATCCACCAAAATCAACAGTTTTTAGAATTGTTTTGTGCCATAAACCATTTTTTGGCGTTTGGGACAAGTTTTCCATACAATTTTTCGCAGTTTTTTTATGAGAATTGTTTTGTTCCCCGTGCATATCATGACGAAAAGAGATAGAGAAAATACTTAAAAAGTTGAGAATTGGTTTGTCCTACGTGCACTTTTGTTAAAGAAATGCTATGTATGTGGGACAATTATCGCAAACAAAATTTTAGTATTGGCCTGTGCCACCTCCATTACAGTTGTGTAGATATTCGGAGACGATTGTACGAAATCAGCTATATGTGGCTTGAAGTTGACTGCCAAGGTGAAAGGACGTGTGATCGCGGACGTTATTGAGTTTTTTTTTTGTTGTAAAGGACACTGTTTCATCTGAACCTAGTTCTTTGGCTAGCGGTATCTTTAAGTAAGTACCTGCTTATTTTTCCAATTTATTTAATTAAATGCAGCATATGAAATATATATGTATATATATTTTTTTTTTCAAATAAAGCATGTTTGATGATAAATTATTGGCCAAGGACAAGGATCTTAGTTCTTCCTCTTCATCGTCATCATATGTTTCAAGTAATTAAAACATACACACTAATATCAAGGTAACACATTCTATGCTAACTGTTATTTTCCGAAAGGTGACGATTCAAGAGCTGATCTAAATTATTCAGTTGATAGTAGTTGTGACAGCAAAATCCCAAGAACTTCAAAAACAAGTAAACAAAGCAGTCAACAAAGCAGTAAAACTGCTTTAATTTTAGTTGGTTTTGTTTTTTTTTTTTAAGAAGAATGTTAAGTGTTTATTGTTTATTGGATTTGTTAAATAAAAACTTTATTGAAAAAAGAGATGAAATTGATTTTCTTTTCAAATCGTATCATCCAGCTCCATGCTTTCTTGCCTTTCAAATATACATTTGATGAAAATTGCTTTGCGCCATATCCATTTTTTTGTGTTCCACGTGTATAGATAAAAATTAATTTCCAAAATGTAGGATGTGGGACACAAGTCAAAAAAGTGGACTTTTACGCTAATTAGCGTATCTAGTTAGCGGCTTGGCAAAACACTTCGAAAATTGATAGGTGAAATCCTCATAAGACTAACTGAAGTGAGTCTTATGAGGATTTCACCTATCAACTGAAGTTAGTCTTATGAGGATTTCACCTATCAATTTTCGAAGTGTTTTGCCAAGCCGTTAACTAGATACGCTAATTAGCGTAAAAGTCCACTTTTTGACTTGTGTCCCACATCCTACATTTTGGAAATTAATTTTTATCTATACACGTGGAACACAAAAAAATGGATATGGCGCAAAGCAATTCTCATCAAATGTATATTTGAAAGGCAAGAAAGCATGGAGCTGGATGATACGATTTGAAAAGAAAATCGATTTCATCTCTTTTTTCAATTTAAAAAAATTAAAAAAATAAAATCATTCAAATGCAAATGTTTATAAAAAGCTTTTGGTAAGTCGATTTTTTTATTAATATTATTACTTGAACGTTTGTTTCGAATTCGCTGCGAATTATTTTGCTCTATACATTATTTTGTGTAGTAGCTAGCCCGTAGCGGGCGGTAGAGTCTATTGAGGGTTGTAGCGGTAGGGGAGATGTTCGAAAATTTTATCAGAGGGTGAAGCGATCCACCCAAGGATTCAAGGCTAGAACGGAAGCCTGCCGAGATGAGAGTGGGAATAGTGGAGCTGGCGATATCCAAACCTAAGTCGTACAAGGCTGCTGGTGCGGATGGCTTACAAGCCGAACTATTTAAATCAGCGGGAGATGAATTGGCTAGGAGTACACACCAGCTCCTCTGCAAAATTTGGTCGGATGAAAGTATGCCCGATGAATGGAACCTCGGTATATTGTGCCCCATCCATAAAAAGGGAGATGTTCTGAAATGTACCAACTACAGAGGAATTAGTCTCCTAAACGTCGCTTATAAAATCTTGTCCTGTGTGACCGCTCAAAACCTTTTGTCAACCATCTGACCGGCCCCTATCAGTGTGGTTTTAGGTCAGGCCAATCAACCGTCGATCAAATGTTCACACTCCGACAGATTTTAGATTTTAATGTCGCGTATGATAGCGTGAAAAGGGCCGAATTATACAGAGCCACGTCGAGTCTCGGCATCCCTGCCAAACTCGTCCGCCTGTGCAGGATGACGATGGAGAAATCTCGCTGCTCCGTCAAAATTGGTAAGAACACCACCGATTCCTTTGATGTTGAGAAAGGATTGAGGCAAGGCGACGCTCTATCATGCAACCTATTCAACATCGTTCTTGAAGCCATTGTACGCAACGCACATGTCAACACCAGCGGTACAATCTATCAAAAGTCCGTTCAATTGCTTGCATATGCGGATGACATAGGCATTGTCGGCAGAACGAAGCGAGCTATGGCAGGGGCATTTGCGAGCATTGAATCGGAGGCGGCTAGAATGGGATTGGCGGTTAATGAGGACAAGACGAAGTATATGCTGTCATCGAGAGAGGAATCTCAACATCGTCGACTTGGGCAAAATATCACGATGGACAGATATAACTTCGAAGTTGTCAAGGAATTTGTCTACTTGGGCTCCACTATTACATCGCAGAATGACATCAGTGCAGAGATCAAACGAAGAATTACTCTTGCCAACCGCTGTTTCTTCGGTCTAAGAAGGCATTTAAGTAGTAAGGCCCTCTCTCAGAGAACCAAGGAGACTTTATACAAAACCCTAATCATCCCGATCCTGCTTTATGGATCAGAAGCATGGACACTGAAAGATTCGAATAAAAATCTGCTAGGTACTTTGAGAGGAAGATTCTTCGTGTGATTTTCGGTCCGGTGTGTATCGAAAGAGTATGGAGGAGAAGATTCAACGACGAGCTATACGGGCTATACAGCGACGTTGACCTGGTCAAAAAGCTGAAAATACAGCGGCTGAGATGGCTGGGGCACGTGGAGCGTATGGACAGCAACGCACCTGCCCGACGAGTCTTCGAATCCAAACTCGATAGGGTACGCAGCAGAGGAAGAACCCGTAACAGGTGGCGCCATCAAGTGAATGACGACATCAAAGCACTCGGTGTGCGCAACTGGAAGCGGCTAGCTAGGGATAGAGCTGGCTGGAGGGGCTTGTTAGTTGAGGCCGAAGCCCATCCTGGGCTGTGAGCGCCATCAAAAGTAAGTAAGTAAACCGTAGCGTAATGGTTAGTGCGTTCGACTGTTACGCTGGAGGTTCTGGGTTCACTTCCCAGCCTCGTCCACCTAAAACTAAAAAGTTTTTTTCAGGGCTACTATCTCTTTCGAGGAATTGACAAATCCTCCAAGAGTATCACTTGTCTCGAATAAGTGCTTCTCGTCTAGCCGTTCGGATTCGGCATAAAATTGTAGGTCCCTTCCATTCCTGTCGATAAGCGCACACAGGAATGGTTGCGAGTTGTTAGTCACTAGGCCCTGGTTCTTCATGAGCCGTTGTGCCACCCGATTTATTTATGTTTTAAATTATTTTGTGGGCTTTGATTTGACTCAAAAAAACCTTAAAGTAGGCTACAATAAAATAAATGTAAAAGATCTATTGATTTTTAAAACGTTACAAATGTACATATGTATTTATATATAAAAAAAAGAATTCTTAAACCTACATATGTATGTACATACTGACATATAGTATAATTATCACAGTAATGAAACGAAACTTATGCTGAAAGAAAACTAAACGTTAACAATACTTTACTTATCTATCAGAAATATTTAAGCAGTTAAACGCAAGGAAAATATGAAATACACTCCTATTGAATTGAGGATAATAAAAAAAAATTAAAGTTGTATAGCATTGAGGTAAAATTTTTTGAATTAATGATCTCCAGGCATACCTACTTTCACGATTAAACACATACATACATTAATAGATATTTCCATATATATTTTTGTTATTTAATTGATTGGAGAATAATCTTGTTTGATTAAAGTTAGACTTTTGAAATTAATTTATAGGGTATTGAAATTTTTATTGTTAGTTTAGTAGTAATTTTTTTTTTATTCAATAAAACAAAAATTGTTAGAGAAGTGGTAGAAAATAAAATTGAAGGTGCTTTGATTTGTTTACTTTCCTTTTTTGAATTTTTATTATGGGAAGCAGTTTTGGAAATTTTCAGGAATAAGTAGATAATACTATTATGGAACTTTAAGTACCTTTCAAAAGGGTGGATGTGGTGGTGTAAGGCCAGGCCCTAAAGACAGATAGGAAACAGAAAGTTTAATGGTAAGATGGTAACATAAAAGTACAGATAATAAATTATACATATGTCTTATCCCCATATAACTTAATGTCCCATATTATCTTCACGACCGGTTGACGAACAGCAGGCAAGACAGCTCTTTGCCTGTTCATAGTAAAACACAGAAAGTTCTTCCCTCTTTTACTTTATTATCTGTGCTGTGAGAAGGCAAGGAAGCTCTTTGCCTTTTCATAGCAAAGCACAGAAAGTTCTTTCCCCTCTTTACTTTATTATATTTTTTTGTGTGCTCATATATTTTTCCTCTCTTACGTTACACAAAAAAAAACAGTAGTGGAAAAGAATTAGAATTTAAATAAATTCAAGTGTATTTAGGTATCTATTGGGCGCGTGAGCATGTGCAAGTGCGTGGACCTTCGTTTTCTGCTTGCGCATTTGTACATATACGATTTTTTTTTATGAACGAAAATTAGGTAGGTAGCTATCAGTGGCGTGGCGTCAATAATTTGAAATGGGAAGACGTAACGAAAATGATTGATCTGCGAAAGTAAACAAAACTTACCTCTTTGTATCCTGAATAAAAAAAAAAACAAACAGCTACATTAAAATTAATTAAAAAACAACTCTACCGTTTGCAGTCTGTTTTCATAGGACGCATAGAGTTTTGCCTTTCATTAAAACTATCATTGATAAAAGACAGTGGCGGATCCAGGGGGGTGGCTATAGGGGCTAAAGCCCCCCCACAGGCGGTTCTTAAAATAGATTGAAATATAGAAATCAGAACCAGGAGTCAGAAAAAATAACGAGGCTGGGGCTACGCAATTTATATGCTACGTATTTTTTTTTCTAAGCCCCAAATTAATTAGGTTGGGGCTGAATTCTGAAGGGAATTGTACAAAAAAACAAGTTCGGGGCTACGGATAATTGACAGAAAATTGGGGCGAAAAAAAAAAACAGCTCGCGAGTAGGGCTTGACAAGAATTGGACAAAAAAACGTGGTCGGGGCTAAGCAAATAATTCCTTTAAAACTTACCTTATTCCAGAAAATTTTTGCGCTTGACTCAAGGGACTGTCAAGGCCAAGTTGGAGCTAAAGCTTAAAGATATAATTGAAAAAAACGGGGTCGGGGCTTAACAATTAACATGCCAAACGCAAAAATAATTCACCCTAAGAACTTCGCTAACTTTGCAAAAAAACGAAATTGGGGCTAAAACCCGTGAAGAATTTGGGAACAACAAATCGAAATCCGAGTTTTCTCTGGGCGCTCAGAAAATCATGCGTGTGAATATTTGCAGTCCCTCTAGACTGACGTACAAATTTACTGACAGATTTTTTCTTCTGGTAGTTCAAAGCTTCACGTGGCTTAAAATTGAAGGTACATTTTTTTTTCTATCTCCACTTAAAAATATTTTAAATGTTAACTACTACAGATGTTATTGTATGTAATATTGAAATCATTTTAAACCGGGGATAGAAGCTGATATAATTGCACAAAAAACAAGGCTATTCTAAAAGGAAAAGTTTGAATGCCAAAATTCATTTATTTATATAACTGTAGATTTTCACAAAAAAAACCTTTAACCTAAACTAAAACTTTTTTATATTAGTTATGTATAAATTATAAAAATGTATAAATTATAAAATAAAATCAACATCGTTTTTCTCTTTTCACTCTCACAACGAATGTTACATTTCCTCGTCACTCGAAAACAAAAAAAAATAATTTCAAATAGAAAGAAATATAATAATTTATTATTATTATAAAATGGCAGTTATCAATAAGATTTTAGAATTATTATTACGATCAAGTGTTCTGAACGCTGCACTAATAGACCAAGAGCCTACAGCAAATTTTAGGAGTGGATTGCTAACCAAAATATCAGTATGATGGTTTGTAGGTGCATATATCGCGGTATCAAAAACAACCGTCTGGCAGGTTTCTTTTTCAGCCTCTGGCCGGGGTGAGAGTTTGAAAATAGCGATTTTCACTCCACTCCCAAAATTTGCTGCCGGCTCTTAGGCTATGAAGTTTAAATGGCAGAATACATTCGCTTAACTAGAACTACAGAATTATCTAATTTCAAGATTTACTTTGAAACCGAATCAAGTGCTGAACTTAAGTTTAAACATAAATTGTAGTTTAACTTTGGAAACTGGTCATTAATGTCTCAAACTGGATCTTCCAAGCCCCCCCCATAGTCTAATACTTGATCCGCTACTGATAAAAGATACATAGTTTTCTTATTCATTTGATTCCTCAAAGAGAAAATCTGTTAGGCAACAATCTATGCCTTAAAAAAAAATTAAAAACCAATCGAAAACCAAGACTAAAAACCTATCTCTAAAGTATTTACATAGCTATCAAACAAAAAAATAAAGAACAAAACCTTCAACTTCACAACTAACTAAATTAACACTATTTCATTACAGATATTTTTAGGAACTCTTTTGATTCTTGTTGAACAACACCCCAATGAAAATTTTATTCCAAATCTACCATTTTGTCTTAATATTTAACTTGTTGTTCTAAAAAAGTCCCATAAAAAAGAATAGTTTTTATTTTTTTTTTAGATCCAGCGTTAAAAAGTACCCTAAAATCATGTATCATATTCTTACATTTAACCATACCAAATATTTCAGATTGATAAACCATACCTTGTTGCCTTTACCCATCTTTAAATGACTTTATACCAAAAGCCACAGCTGTGATTTGGCGAGACTTTTGATATGCTGTAGGAGATTAAATTCTGCAATTATACCTTAAATAATATTTATGAATTCATTTTTCACCGCTTACCTATATTAAATTACGCATTTAAATCTTTCCTGGACTAAAATTAGCTTAATCAAAAAACAAGCAAACAAAAATAGAAAATGTATTATGTACAACTTTCATAGCAAATAAGTCGAAGAAGAACGTGTTATTTTTCACCCAACAGAACGAATATTAAGAGAAACGGAGACAAGCAAAGGAATGAAAAACATTGCATTCCATACCAAGTGCCAGTATAACACGAGGACCAGCGTCTTATTTTTTCCTATGATGTTGCGTTTTGGACAAAGAGGATCTAGAAACAAAAATGCTAAGGGAAGCAAGTGATATAAAACAAATTTTATAAGATGGTGAAAGATGTGTTTTATTTCTAAATTAATTCTTTCAAAGAGAACATATGTTCAGCAGTTGAGCAAAGGGCGAAGAGAAGAATGAATTGACGGTGTTTATTCGATAGCTTATGTTTGTGTGTTTGTGCGAATTTTATAATTTCAGTTGGTAGGGTTGCATAGTGTGCTATTACACCATGCATCTAGACGCGTGCAACTTCTTCGAACTTTTTCGAATTTTCTTGTTGCACGAATATTTTACCCACGCGACACACGGCAGATTTTCTTCCATCTCAACTTTTCGAATTTCTTTTCTCTTTTGACTTACATATGTTCGAAAAGTTGCAAGCGTCTAGGTGCATGGTGTAATAGCAGACATAGTTTATGTTTATGTTTTTTTGATAGTATTTTTCGTGCAATTTTTAGTAGCGAAGACGGTAGGAATCGTGTTGTATGGACGCCACACCACTGGTAGCTATGGTAAATAAAAACTAAACTGTCAAAAATTTGCCAAAAGTGCGTAGACCTTCGTAGTCTGCTTGCGCATTTGTGCATATACGATTTTTGTATGAATGAAAAGTAGATAGGTATATACAAATAAAAAATAAAAACGCAGAGACATGTGATTTTGTTTTGTTGTGAGCGATTCTTAAGTACATAGGTAAATGAAATTTAAACTGGGCTTTTTACACATCTACAAAGGTCTTTGGATTGGAAAAAATCATTAGTGGGAAAGAATTAGAATTTAAATAAAGTCAAGTGTATTTAGGTTAGTTTAGTCAAATGGTGTTTTGGTCAGGAAAAAATATAGAAGTTTTTTCTCACTTGTCTTTCATGTTAAGGGGTCGCTGAATCCGAATTCCAACTTTGCTACTTCCTACGGATATGGCTTCACAGCAAAAATTGAAAAAAAACTAAAAATTTCAGGTTTTTGCCAAAAAGTCAACAAAATATACACTTTTGGATAAAACTACCTTCCAAACTTTATAGAACATAAAATTTTCTATAAAAATTGCTTATAACTTTTTTTTTTAGAATTAACGGTTCGGCCGGTAGAGTAGGTGAAAAAAGGCCAAAATTTCGTACTTTTTGGAAGGAGCTTGGTTCAAGGTTTTAGGTATTTATATTTTATATTTAGATATTTTCCACCCCCGCTCGAGAGGATTCAAATTTTTTGACTCCACTTCATTTGGCGTGGTTTTGTATGTCTTCTACGTTAGCTTAAGAAATAATGCCACAAAAAAACGTTCATCATTGCTGCAGAAAAGAATTGGGCAGCACTGATACAAAAATGACATTTTGCCTGTCAAATGTTTGTCAACAAAAAAACTTTAAACTAAATTTCGTTAAAATTTTGGTAAATTAAAAGAAACGTCTCCTCCCTGGAACAGGTCTTGCTTTTATTTATTGGAAAGTAATGTTTTTTTTTAATTAATAATTATATTTTAACAAACTGACTCGTGCTTTAAGATTCATCTGCCAAATTAATGAATTTTTAGATGAATTTTTGACATTTGTTGAGAATTCATCGAAAAAACGTAGAAAATAGTGTATGGAAGCACTGTTTTTATTTTAGCTTAATTCTTAAGCAGAGATGTTTATTGCCGCGAAGTAAGCATATTTGTTGTTGTATTTTACCTAGAAATTTTTTTTAAGCTAACATAGAGGGCACTAAAAAACACGCCTATTATTTAGAAATAAGTCCTGTGGAAATTAGTCCTCAATATCAATATAAATATGAATTGATACCTTAAACCATGAATCTAGCTCCTTCACCAGATATTTTGGTTAGAAAAATTGCATGCGGATGCACAACCGGTTGTCACGGAAGCTGTGGTTGGAGAAAATTAGGACTACATGTTCTATGTTTTGTAAGATTTACATGGGTCCAAACTGCGACAGATCACAAGGAACGAAATTCAAGAAGATGATATTCTTGAAGACATGGATGAAGATATTCAATAGATTTAATCAAATCTAGAATTGAAAAATCGTATTTAATTTTTGTATGAATTAATTTTCTTTTTTCTTGTATGATTTTTACATTACTTAAAAACCAAAAGTGTGATGTAAAGCTGTAAAAACAATAATTTATTATTAATAAATTAATTTATTATCCTTATTTCATTTAATACATTCAAGTTTTGTTGTATAAAATAAGAATTAAAATAATGTCGAGGTAAACGTATTAAAAATTGAAAAAAATGGCTTTCATTGAGCGACCGAATTTTGGTTGATTTTTTGTTAAAAACACTTTTCAAAATAGGTTGCTTTAAAGAAAATTTTATTATCTTTCTTTTATGTGGACTAGTTTCTATATCTATCTCTGCAGGAAAAAGAGTTATAGGTAAATAAGTAAAAGAAAAAACAAATTAAAAATGTATTTAAAATTTTTTGAATATGCCATAGTAAATTTTATTCTCTACAAAAAATGTTTTTGGAATTTTCTCGAAATTTAGCTTGGTTTTCAAGTTATATGCAAAAAAAACCCAAAGGACTGCAGTTACTCCCCCACCTCAAAATTTCGCTCTCTCTCTTGAAAACGCTCCATGGTTTTCTCATCTTCAATGAGCCATTGAATGATTTTTACAACAAAAACCCTGGAACATCTTAGTTCCATTCTATATGAGATAATCAATAGCCTATTGGTGGCTTCCTGTAATGTGACATATAATTTCATCACGCTCTAGCCTGATGGTTTTTGAGTTACAATCAAAAATCTAACGAGAGAACTGTGTTTTCCAAAAAGTACGACATTTTGTTCTTTTTTCACCGTACTCTACAGGCCAAACCGTTAATTCTAAAAAATAGTTATATGCATTTTGTAAAGAAAATTTTATGTTCTTTAAAGTTTAGAAGGTAATTTTATCCAAAAAGTGTATATTTTGTTGACTTTTTGGCAAAAACCTGAAATTTTTAGGTTTTTTTGCGATTTTCGCTGTGTAGCCATATACGTAGGAAGTAGCAAAGTTGAAATTCGGATTCAGCTACCCCTAACACATAAAGAACAAGTGAGAAAAAAACTTTATTTTTTTCCTGACCAAAATAATATTTGACTGAACTAACTTAAATACACTTGACTTTATTTAAATTATAATTCTTTCCCACTAATGATTTTTTCAAATCCAAAGACCTTTATGTTAAACAAAACAGTTTAAATTTCATGTACCTATGTACCTACTTAAGAATCGCTCAAAACAAAACAAAATGACATGTCTCCGCGTTTTTATTTTTTATTATATACCTACCTACTTTTCATTCATAGTACGAAATTTTGGTCTCTTTTCACCGTACTCTACCGGCCAAACCGTTAATTCTAAAAAAAAAGTTATAAGTAATTTTTATAGTATGTTCTATAAAGTTTAGAAGGTAATTTTATCCAAAAAGTTTATATTTTGTTGACTTTTTGGCAAAAACGAAATTTTGAGGTTTTTTTAAGATTTTCGCTGTGAAGCCATATCCGTAGGAAGTAGCAAGGTTGAAATTCGGATTCAGCGACCCCTAAAACATAAAAGACAAGTCAGAAAAAAACTTCTATATTTTTTTCCTGACCAAAATACCATTTGACTGGACTAACCTAAATACACTTGACTTTATTTAAATTCTAATTGTTCCCCACTAATGGTTTTTACAAATCCAAAGACCTTTGTGTTCAACAAAACAGTTAAAATTTCATTTACCTATGTACCTACTTAAGAATCGCTCAAAACAAAACAAAATCACATGTCTCTGCGATTTTATTTGTATATACCTACATACTTTTCATTCATACAAAAACCGTATATAAAACAATTGCGCAAGCAGACAACCAAGGTCCACGCACTGGCACATGCTCACGCGCCCAATAGATACCTAACTACACTTGACTTTATTTAAATTCGAATTCTTTTCCACTACTGTTTTTTTTTTTTGTGTAACGAAAGAGAGGCAAAATATATGAGCACACAAAAAAAATATAATAAAGTAAAGAGGGGAAAGAAATTTCTGTGATTTGCTATGAAAAGGCAAAGAGCATCCTTGCCTTCTCACAGCACAGATAATAAAGTAAAAGAGGGAAAGAACTTTCTGTGCTTCTTTAATATGAACAGGCAAAGAGCTTTCTTGCCTGCTGATCGTCAACCGGTCGTAAAGAAAATATGGGACATTTTTTTCTATGGGGATAAGACATCTGACATGGGTTTGGGATGAAAAAAGAGAGGTCATAAGGAATAGAATGGCTAGGGAGGGAGAACAGAAGAAAGAATTCCAGAGTGAAAGTAGAAATGACGAAAAACAAGAAGAAGAAATCGCATTACAAATAGAGTCAAAAAACGTATAAGTGCAGGAGATGAAACAAGTAGAGAAGAGTCGGAGGATAGATGGAAAATAGGCTTCTGGAATGTAGCGGGACTAGCAAAAAAAGAAAAAAAAAATTTGGGAAGGGATCAAAGAATGGGAAATTGTAGTGATGCTAGAAACGTGCGTGGAGGAAAAAAATTGGGAGAAATGTAAAATAAAATTGCCAAAGGGGTATAGATGGACGATACAGGGAGAAAAAAAGAAGAACAAGAAGGGAAGGGCAATGGGAAGGATAATGATGGGAATTAGAGAAGAGATGGCGATGGAGTGTGACGAGAGGCAGGAACAGGAAGAAGGAATAATGAGCAAGAAAGTGAAAGCAGGGAAAGACGAATGGGTTATAGTAGCAACGTACATATATGGTGACATAGACAAGAATTAAGAAAGCTTAAGAAGGTGGATGGAGAGGCAGTCAGAGTAAGAAAGAGTGATAATAGGGGCGATTTTAACGCGAGAACAGGACTAGAGGGTGGGAGAGTGAGGGATATGGAAGACGAAGTGAGTGGGAGGAGGTCGAAAGATAAGAAAGTGAACGCTTAAGGAAAGAAGCTAACGCAAATGTTGGGAGAATGAGGCTAGGAAATTTTCAACGGGAACATAGAAGGGGATGAAGAGGGAGAGTTAACGTATACAGGTGGCAGAGGAATTATGTTTTGGGTGACGAGAGGACGAGAAGAGCGATAGAAACGATGGAAGTAGCAGATAGAGTAGAGTCTGATCATCATCCTCTAGTGGTCACGATGAAAAAAGGAAGAAGGAGAAAGAAAGTGAAATCAAAGAGGGACAAAAGTACAAAAACGGGGAGGTGGTCGGAGGAGATCAAACGGGAATTCGAGAGGAGAATGCGAGGAGTGAGACTGGAGGAGGACGGAGAAGAATCAGAAAAACAGATAGGGCAGAGGAGATTGAAAGAGATTGAACGAAGTGAGCAGGTAGGTGGAAGAAAAATGAAACGGAACATGAGAGGTTGCTGGGAAGAAGAATGTAGGGAGAAAAAAGAAGAAGTAAGAAAGGAGTTAAGGTGTTTGCCGAAAGGAAGCGGGAGAATGATAAAATACAGGGAGAAAAAAAGAGAATATCATTCGATGATTGAGTGAATCAGGAGGAAATGATAAGAGAAATTGCAGAGGCCAATACTGAAAATAAAGTGTGGGAAATAATAAAAAGAGACAGAAAGACGATGGGGGAAGGGATTGAAGAAGAGGAATAGAAAAGTTATTTTATGACCTTAATTGGAGGGGTAGAAGAAAGAGTGAGAATGGGAACAGAGGGAACAAGAAGAGCGGAAGACGAGACTGAGATTAGTAAAGAAGAGATCAGATTGGTTTATAGAAAACTCAAAGAAGGAAAAGCAATAGGAATAGATGGTATACCAAATGAGGCGTGGCGATATGGAGGGGAACAAGCTATAGAGGTAGCGTGGGGAATCAGCAAGAAAGTGTGGAGAGGAGATGAATAGCCGGAGGGATGGAAAGAGGGGGTGACCCAACTAACAATTTAACTTGTTTAAGTGTCTATACAAGCTATTTTCTTATTTGTGTAGCAACTAATCAGTTTGGCGCATATTATTGAAGCTATTTCATTTCCTTAAGACCTTTGACCAAAAGTTCTATATAATAAAATAGCTTTCCATGGAAAGTCTTATTGATAAAATAAACAAAGCAAAACAGTGTTATTGCTCCACTAAACAAGTTATCTGACTTTTATAAGAGATTCACTTGCAGGTCGAATAAATCAAATGGCTCACATGGTAAGGCCTTAAGAAGGCCTAGTAAAGCAATTTATTATATAAAAAAAAACGTTGCTTTGAATTTTGTTTTATTATTATTATTATTGTTTTTATTTTTGCTTCCATTTTACCATTACGTTAGGGAGTTAGAAACGCTTTTATATTTATTCTGAAATGTATAGAAATTTATTTTATTTGAAAAAGTTCAATTTTTACTCACATTAAATTTCAGAATCCGGGGATCGAACTCAGCTCCTCTCGGTTAGTAGGCCACCACGCAACACATCAGGCCAATTGGCAATATACCATTTGCGTGTAAAAATTTGAATGAGTTGATACCTCAAGCCCAAACAAATCAAACTCAATTTTCATTAAACATTGGTAGCCATAATTGGATTTAAGAAAATTGAACTTAAAGTATTAATCGTTAAAATCTTTAAGTGTTTGAAAAACAAATACCATAAGTATATATTTTAAACTAACATTTTTCATATGCACCAGTTAATCTAAAATGTTTTCAATATTTTCTAACGTATGCATGACCTTTTTTATTGTACCACATGTTTGAAAAAAGTTCTTAGTTTTTTTTTTCAAGCAAATAGAATTGTGCGATGGTAGTGTAATTAAGATCTTTAACTATAACAAAGTCTTACCTAACGGGACAATTAGGTATGTATAATATTTTAGTTTCCGATATGCATAAGTTTGTTTTCTAATTAACAAAATGCAAAAGATATAATAAAGAAAGGCAATAAATGTAAAAAAAAACAAAATTCCTCTTTTTTCTTAGCTTTCATTTTTGTAAGCAAGCTATTAACAAAATGCAAAAGCTATATACATTTCAAATGGAAGGCAATATCTGTCACTTCTTGATTTGTATAAGTTTGCTATTAACAAAAAGCAAAAGCTATTCTTTCATTACGGAAGCAAACATAGATGTCACAACCAAAGAAAAATTCCCGCGATTTATATAACTAATTTTTGATTTCCTAAAGTTTGCTATTTACAAAATGCAAAAGCTATAATGTTCCCGACGTAAGTCAATAACTTTTACAAGAAAAGCGAATCCCACTCATATGAAATGATTGATCATCAGTCTTGTTATACCTACAATACATACACCTATTTCAAACATTTTTTTTTTAGTTTTAATTTAGGTGAAATGATCAATGGAAACAAAGGATAATAGTTTACTCTAAAAAACGAATTGAGGCTATTAACTTGTTGGACTTTTAAATACATTAAAAAATTCTTGCAAGACTTCACTTTTGAGAAACTCAAACGAAGATATTTTCATGCACAAAATGGCAAAGGCAATTCTTATAGTTTTTATTTGTTTCATGCTTAAAAATTTAGGTAGGCGTATGTTCAGACATTTATAATATGCCTTATAAATGTATGACAATTGCGTTCTTAAAAGCAATATAACAACACTGAATAAAATCAAACTATTTAAACATCTATCCGACATTTTCATGATGCGCGATTACTTTCTTAAAGAAACTGTAAAGGAGTTGTCTGTAATGACTTTCAGCTGAATGTTCTATAAAAGCTGTTTTTTTTTCTAGCTTATGCAACCTATTTCGGCAGGCCTTAAAAAAGTCTCCGCAGACCTCATTACATCAAGTCTCATATAGGAACAAATTTAAAGGCACTAAACAAGCTATTTTGAAATAAATAAATCGTTTAATGCTTGGCTTGCATTATTTAGCCTTACAATTATTCTATGTCAGCAATAGCCTATCAAATTCTGAAAATTGGACCTTCTACAAGTTAAATTGTTAGTTGGGGATTGCGCCGATAATAAAGAAGGGGACAGGAACAAAGGTAGAGGAATACAGAGGAGTAACGCTCATGCTATCGCTATATAAAATATACACGGCGGTTTCAGCGAAGAGGTTAGAAGAAAAAGCAGAAGAGAAAGGGATAATACCACCAAATCAAGCGGGTTGCAGAAGAGGATTAGGAACGATAGACAACGTACATGTGCTGAACTATGTGGTGAACAGAGAGGTTGCCGAGGAGAGGTGCAAGCTAGTGGCACTGTTTATAGATTTAAAAGCGGCGTTTGATTCAGAAGACAGGAAAAGGAGTGTGAGGAAAGAGGAGTGAAAGAAGTGCTAAAGAAAAAAATGGGGGAAATCTACTAAGAAACGATGAGTAGAGTAAAAGTGGCAGGAGTGACGGAGGAAAAATTTTGGACAGGAAAGGGAGTAAGGCAGGGGTGCCCGATGAGCCCAATTCTGTTCAACTTATTAACGGTGGATATAGAAGATGAACTGGTAAAAGGCAGCTGGGGAGGTGTAAAAGTGAAGGGAAGAAGGATTTGCTCACTGGCTTACGCAGATGATGTGGTGGTAATGGCGAAAAATGAAAAAGAGATGCAAAGTATGATAAGAAGACTGGACAAGTACTTCGAGAGGAAAGAACTGGAAGTGAACGTTGTAAAGACGAAAGTGATGAGGGTTAGAAAAGGAGGAGGGAGGAACACAAGAGTTGATTGGAGGTGGAGAGGAAAGAAGATAGAAGAAGTAAAAGAATTTAAATACTTCAGGAAATTTGAGAAGATATGGGAGAGGAAACTGTGGCGTTCGACACCCTGGCGTGGACGGTGATGGGATATGGTGCGGAAGTACACAGAGAAAAAATTAACGTAAAATCAAAGCAAAAAACTTTGATTCTAATATTTTTCGGAACGATTTGGCGCCAACGCCGAAAATTCTTAAATCGAAGTGGAGCGACTTTATTTCAAAGTGATTTCATATTTAAAAACGAACTCGATTTTACTACGTTTATATGTTAATTTAAAGTGGAATCAAAGTTAAATCAAATTCATCCATCTTTTAAAACAACATTTATCTACTTCGAATCAACGTAGATTGAACTTCGCTTGGTTAGGTATTGATTCAAAATGGCTACCCACGCCACGCTTCTTTGTTTAAATTTATGTTAGACAAAGACAAATGTATATTCATGCTCGATGCATTCCATTTTTGTGGTGAATCATTTATTTCTGACGCCTTAAAGTGAGTCGTTTAATGCTATGAGTATTTCATAGTAATAAATATAGGAAAAGTAAATAAATATTATTTTCGATTATATGACAGTGAATTTTAAGTGCGCGTTTAATTTGTTCACAAATGTAAGGGAGCTTCCTCGAAAAACAACAAGGCACTCTCGAAATTCGTTATATTAAGCTTACAAATACAAACAAATTGAGGTTTACTTAACTATGCAACACTTTGAAACTACGTTGATGACACTTTAAATGCCACAAAAGTGGATCACAATGTAAAATGTGGATTTAAATGTAAAAATGAATATGTTTCACATAGAAACAAGGTTGAGCGCACTTTAAATGTGGATCTCAATGTTAGAACGATAACCTTTCACTTTAAAACAACGTTGAACGGAATGTAAATGAACAAAAGTTGATTTCAATGAATAAATAAACATGTTTCACTTTGAAACTAGGTTGAATCTCTTAAAATTACATCGCATATTCAAATTAACATTGTGTCAATGTAAAAATAAAAATTCTCCACTTCATTTAAAATACTTTAGATCAAATACGGTCGTATTTACTTTTAGATCGCATTTTTTCCCTCAGTGTATGGGGATGGGAGGAGAGACAAGAAATGGAAAAGATGCAAGAAAGGTACCTTAAATGGACGCTAGGGGTAGAATGGAAAACTCCAGGATACATGGTGAGAGAGGAAACGAAAAGGGATAAAATTATGATAAGAGCAGGGAAAAGGGCATGGAATTATGAAGAGAAATTAGCAGGTGGGAAAGGAAGTGAAATAGCAAGGGAATGTTTAAAGGAGATGAAAGAAAGACAGAGAGATGGACATGGGAGAAGATCGCGATAGGAAGAAGAGAGAGAAAAAAAAATTAAGGGAAAGGAGGGAAGAGAAGAGAGTATGAATAGATATGAGGGACTGGAAATAGAAATCAGAAAAGAGCAGAAGCAAAGACGGGAACTAATCAAAGAATGAAGGTATAACAGGCGGTACAAAGAAGTGATGACAGAGGGGATACCACAATATTTAAAAGAGGGATGGAAAACAGAAAGGACAAGGAGAATAGCAAGAGTCAGACTAGGAAATGAGGTGAGAGAAAGGTGGTACTGGAGGAGAGAAGAAGAGAGAGTGTGCAGAGTATGTGAGGGTGAACGTAAGACGTGGGAACATTTAATACAAAGAAGCAGGTCAGTGGTGATGAAAGGAAATCAATAGGCGAAAAAATGAGGGAAATAATGGACGAAACAGGGAGGGCCGAAGAGCGGATAGAGGAACTAGAGGAGGTGAGAAAAACTAAGTCGAGAGAGAGCGGAGAAGAGAAGGGCAAGTAAGGGGAGTAAGGAGAAGGACAACTTGTAACCCTTAGGGAAATCAATACAATTTAGTACAAATATTTCACTTATGGTGAAGTTTGTGAAATTGTAGAGAAGAAAAAATAAAACAACAGATAAGTGGAAATTGACAAAAATAAATATAAATTTTGTTTACAATGAAATTATATTTAAAGATCTATTTGTGATGACAATATTATAATGTTGTATTGTTTTAATTTCTTTGCATTTTTAGCCGAAAATCATTTCCCCAGCCCAGCTATGGACAAACACAATTATAATATTTAAATAATAAAAGTAATTTCAGTTTATTTTTTTTTCATTATTTTGAACGCAAACTGCACAGCAAGAACAAAAATAATAAATAATTTAACACGTCGTCAAGAAACTCGTCGCATTATGAATTGGGGAACGTTTTTATAACTAAAAAAATGACAGCGATTCAAGTCACGCTCTCGTCATGTCTTCATGTCGCATTGTGAATCGAGCTTGAGCCTACTCCAATTATTTTGTTTTTACCATTTCCACGAAAAGAATTCTCAAACAAAATTAAAATAGAAAACAAAATCTTTTCAATTATTAGTAACTGTAGACCAACAAAAGAAATTCAATAACAAACACATGTGTTGACAATATTATAATGTTGTATTGTTTTGATTTCTTTGCATTTTTAGCCGAAAATCATTTCCCCAGCCCAGGTATGGACAAACACAATTATAATATTTAAATTATAAAAGTAATTTCAGTTTTTTTTTTTTCATTATTTTGAACGCATACTGCACAGCAAGAACAAAAATAATAAAAAATTTAACTCGTCGTCAAGAAAATCGTCGCATTATGAATTGGGGAACGTTTTTATAAATACAAAAAAAATGACAGCGATTCAAGTCACGCTCTCGTCATGTCTTCATATCGCATTGTGAATCAAGCTTGAGCCTACTCCGATTATTTTGTTTTACCATTTCCACGAAAAGAATTCTCAAAAAAAATTAAAATAGAAAACAAAATCTTTTCAATTATTAGTTACTGTAGCCAACAAAAGAAATTCAAGAACAAACATATCCATGGATAACAAAAGTACCCCCTTGCTTTATAAGATTCGAACCATATACAAAACACAACGACAAAATATCTAGGTATGTACCTACCTACCCAAACAAAAAACAAGAACCTGTTTACAAACAAAATCAAGAAAAAATCAACAGCAGAAATATTCACTTGCTTTATAAAATTCGAACCATATGCAAAAGACAACAACAAATCTACCTAACTAGACATAAAAAAACTGTTTATCATGCAACGTTGTTCATCCATATCTTGCTGTGTGAATATCTTTGCTGGACTGCTTGTGCGTAAATCTATCCCTCGCTCTGAGAGAAAAAAAGATCAAGAGGCAAGTAAGAGTAATTGGAAAATTTTGATTTTGATAATGAAGACAGTAACGTTCTTTCACTAATACATTGAATTGCATTTACATGAGTTTTGAGTTGGCTTCTGCAGGGAACCTACCCTTAACATTTTGACAGTAGTTCGTTAACTGATTGTTACATAACATTTACATTTTAAAAGATAATTCAATTAAAGATACATTTCTGCATAGATAATAAACATACTCACGTATGCTCATTATTAAAATTATATAAGAAAATAAATTACAACTTCTATGGGAAAAAAAGCGATGAATTTTAGTCAAATTTAGAGACAATTTTTATTTTGCGTCTGGATGGCGTGGTTTTCAATTTTATATTTTTTCTTCTTTGTTTTAAAGCAATAATAGATGCACATTTGGAACCAATTTTCCGAAATTTTTTTTTTTACTTTTCTACCTAAAAATATATTTTCAATTTCTTGTTAATATGTGTCTTTTAACTTACGCTTGCAACTCTAGTTTCCACATTTTTATTTTATTAAAACTAAATAATAAACTGAATGTATATGCATGTGTTCCACAGGTGATAAAACCAAAAATATCCTAAATACCTTGATTTTTTAAATTGTTTTAAAATAAAAACAAAAAGCTCTGCGTATTTCTAAAAAAAGTGATTATTATTATGGGTTTTTTAATTTAAATTTTGGAAAAGTGACCTTTTTTGCGTTTTTTAACAAAAAGTTCCTCAGTAAACGCACACAAAGAAGTTTATAGTCCATAAGAACTCCATTGCAATGTCAGCGCTAACAAACTCTCTTTTTCTCTTTGCCAGAGAAATACCGCCCATCCGCTTGCAGACATTTTTTTTTCATAAAATTGTTTTTTTCTTCTTTGTTTTTTTGAGGGAGTGTACATAATATGTAGTCAGGATGATATTTTTACTTCAGTCAAGAATAATGATTGTTTTGCATGCAATTTGCGTTAGGTCATGATCATGATATTATGGATGTTTCATATCGTGGCAGGAGTCAACGTGGATAAAGAAGTAGAGGTATATTATAGCACATCCCAGCGGGAAAAATTCAAAAATTCATTGAGGACAAAAATCAGCTTTTTCCTTGAGGAATGACAGCTGCACCGTCCACTTTTCAGCTGATTCCTTTGATGAAATTGACATGGGGCATGCCACAGACAATCTGAGATTGCCTCATTTTAATAGAAATTCACAAGTCCTCTTATAATATTTACTGTCAGTAGACAATGTCAACACAGAGAACACAAAAAAAAAATAAACTTCTATCAAAACACACAATGGCGGTGCACACTTTACAAAGCATATGAGTGTACATAGACGGTGAACTGATGAACTTGTACATGACTTTTCAACAGGTTTTTCATCGCATAATTTTCCCTATCAAAAGCAATTTTTAATTCAACGAAAGTAAGGGTTGTTTTCTAAACACAAAGCAGAAAGTTGGTTCAAATCTATGAACTGAGGAAACCTTACATGACTCTTCACTTACTAAATCATTACACTATATACTCAACAACATAAAACAGAAAGAGAAAACAACAAAAATGAACGGCTAACTGCCATTCCAAATTCAAAATGAAATGTGATGTCAAATAAAATTAGCAAATTTGATAATGAAAACACTTTTTTGACAAATTTCGAAATAACCTCATTTAGGCTCTAAAGAAAACGTAGTAAAATATAGCGTGAATGATTTGAATGTGTCGTAGCACTTATGTAAGTATTTTGGATAAGTTCGATGATTTCACTGGAATATTGCGCGGGGAGGGTGGTAAAAGGAAAGCAGTGAAAGGGGTAATGCATTGTAGTTTTCTGGATTATGTTCTCACCTTTACCTTGCAAAAAATATATCTCGCATGCACTTGGTGAACTATACAAATATTTATTCAGTATATTCAATTCAATTTTCAATTCAATTTTCAATTTATTTAGGTTATAAGGTGAGTACAAATAAGACGTAGTCTTTTATAGTACAAGCTAATGGTATACAATAATAAATATAACATAATACAAATTATATAAACCAAAAAAATTATAACAAGAAAAAAGATAATGTAACATAAGATAATAAAAAGTTTAGAAGAGTAAAGTAATGAAAAAAAAAAAAAAATAGAAGAATAGAATAGAAAAACAGAAAGAATTGATAAAAAAATATAGTTGTTGATTTGTTTTCATAAATATTGTAATGCAATAGTTTTGAATTTCTTTGCGCTTACTATTTTTGCTTTACCGTAGTGGGAAGATAGTTCCAAAGTCTGGTAGCATGAATAAAAAAGAGGCGGGAAGAGTTTAAGTAATTAAACGGAGGTATTATAAAATTCCGTGTTCTGTAAGATTGAGCAAACTGAATTTTGTCGAAGAGGTATCCAGGCGAGGTATAAGGCTGTGCATGAATTGACAACATCTGTAGTTCAGAAACTGTTGAAAAGTACAACCGAGTACCAAAGCATGGTAGTGCGATATATGATCGTATCTACGCAGTCCATAAACGTACCTTATTGCATCATTAAACGCTACAAGTAGTTTGTGTTGAGAGTGGGAGTCAGTTTTGCAGTACACCGTAGTTGAATAATCAAAAATGGGACGAAATAAGGTTTTAATAAGCCTTAGTGTTCACTGGGGTGAAGTCAGAAGTTAGCCAGAGCTTTCATAAGCCTGCATAAATTCGACTTATCACGTAGTTAGTGTGATCATCAGCGGAAAGCGATCGATTTATCTTGAAACCCAAATTCGTAACAACATCGTAAAACTTAATTCGACTACTATTTAATAAGACGGGTGGTAGTTCAGTCGTATCATAGAGCTTCTTGGATATGAGAATTGCTTGGGATTTTTGCTATGACCTGCTCGAAACCCAGACTGGACTGAAGTTAGCAAATTATGTTGATTTAAATAATTTGATATTTGATTAGCAAGGAACTTCTCCAAGACTTTTGACAGACATGGCAAGATACTTATGGGGCGGTAATCTGTGGCTAAAGACGGCTGAGGTTTTTTAGGTACAGGAATTATTTAAGCTAACTTCCAACTATCGGGAAAATTTGAAGAAATTATACAAAAGTTAACTATGTGTGTAATACAGCTTATAACGTGAGGTAGGATCATCTTAACAAATCGAAGAGGTACACCATCTTCACCTACAGCATTCGATTTTAACGAACGAATAACATTGATAATATCAACTTCCGTAGCAATTTCAAAATCAAAATCTGCATCATATATCAGACGATCTTCAGCAGTAGAACTTAAATTCTTAATAGTACTATTTAAAAAAGCATTATTAAGATCGGTAACATTAGGAATACTATAGACAGCAATCTCTTTCCCAACACCAATTGAGCGTAAGTTGCTCCATAATTTTTTTGAAGGCAAGTCAGTGTTCAGTTTAGAAAGAAAATAGCTTTTTTTTGCCCTGCGTGTTACAAAGGTACAGTGATTACGAGCACGGCAAAAACCTTTCCAATTGCAGCTTAATGGTCGTTGTTTCCACTTTGCGTACTGTTTATTACGAACTTTCATAGCGTAACGAACTTCGCTAGTGAATCAGGGGCATTTCTCATTTCGTATTGCAACTGTCTTAAGAGGAACATGCCTATTAAACAGATCCAATACTAATGTTTGAAAATTATTCACTTTTTCGTCTACGTTAAAAGCTTGATAGCAATTACGCCACGGCATAAGGCTTGCATCGGATTGTAAGGCATAATCTCTGAATTCAAAGGATGAAGAAGAAAAAGATCGAGACATATCAACTCCATATGTACAGAACAGCAAGTCGTGGTCAGAAATTCCGGCCAAGGACAGCTGATCTTGAAGCGTGACATATGACCGATTAGAGACCATAACGACATCAAGAAGACTAGGAGCGCCATTT
>OX439483.1:301210178-301232995 GCA_949320155.1 Melangyna quadrimaculata
CTCAAAAAAAAATTAAAATAGAAAACAAAATCTTTTTAATTATTAGAAAATGTAGACCAAAAAAGAAATTTCAAGAAAAAACATCTCCATGGATAACAAAAATATCCACTTGCTTTATGATATTCGATCCATATGCAAAACACAACGACAGATTATCTAGGTAGGTACCTGCAGTAGCGGATCTAGGATTTGGCTGTCTGCTTGGATATCCAGTTTGTACATATGAAGTTATATCACAGGAAACGTATTTTGACATCACTTTTCCTTTAATAATAGACGTGTTTTTTGTGCCTTTATATCCGCTCCTATCGCGCTTTTTTCAAAATAAAGCACAACAACAAGAATTTGGGATTGATGTGTTAAGCATGGGAATTATTTTTAACCGGAGCTAGAAGCCAATATAAAGGCTCAGCAAAACATGGTAGTATAGCTAGTTTTATAACTTCAAGTTCTAGCCACGTTACAGCCTCAAACCATACAAACAAATTCGTTTAATTATATTGCTTAATAATTGATAAGGTATCAAGTGCCCACCTATATACATTATGTAAGTGTTTGTTTAAATTAGCTGAAGGTATGCTTTGAACTTCACCTTTTTAACAAAATTTAAAAACTGTTTGTTATGCTAGTTCAGGAAAATGATATTTAAGTGGTCTTGCTGGCAAAAGCTCATATGTGTTTTGACAGTATCAGTCCTCTGAGATCTCGTTTTCTTTAATTAGTCAAATCAACGAACCTATCTGTTTTCTTAAAATTGTCACTGGAAAGCACGAAAATAATATTTTGTGGATCGAAAAATAAAATATCAAAATTTCAAGACATTTAGTCGGGCCTAAGAAACAACTGCTCTAAAAAAAAAGCTGCGCGGCCCAATTCTGCAAATGTTTATGAATTTTCGTTTACGCTACACCTACATAGACTTTCTTTTCTTGCTCAAAAAATGTGTCGATAAATTTGTAAGTCACTCAAGAGTCTATAGAGATTGTAAATATTCATGTCCACCTGCAAGATTTTTCTGAGTTCACAGAGTTTCTCATGCTTTTGTTATTTGGCTCCTCGAATAGAGAATTTGTATTGAATTGCTTAGTCCAAATATACTGTGTATGTATTGCCTTAGACCTTTGAAATTTGGAAAACTAAGCCCCAAAATTCTCTAAGCCCAGCCTAGGCCGTAACAAACAATTCCTGTTGTATTTAACATTTACACCTCGGTGATCTCTTATTGTTTTAGCCTCAATTGCGTTTCTTTCATTAAATTAGCTAAGTTTTTAGTGTAAACTGTTGTTGCTTTTGACATGTAAATGTTAAGCCCCGACCACGTTTTTTTTTAAATTATATCTTCAAGCTTTAGCCCCAACTTCGGACTTTGACAATTCTTAGACTTATGCCCCAAAAGCTCTCTGGAATAATGTTAGTTTTTAGGGAGTTAGTTGTTCAACCCTGACTACGTTTTTTGGCCAGTATTCTCAGACCCTATAAGTCCCAAGTTGTTTTTTTTTTTTTTCAATTTTCTGGGTTTTGTTTTAAGGGAAAATTGTCGTTGCTTAAAACATGTCCATTATTCATAGCCCACAATTTTTTTTGTCAAACTCACTTCAAGCTTTAGCCGCCCCAACTTTATGACTTAGAAAAGAAGTTGTAAATTGTTCAAACCCAACCACTTTTTTTGTCCATCAAAATTCTCATCTTAACAATATTTTAGACGAATATAAAACTCTACACGTTGTAATGTATTGCTTTCTACATTTCAAATTATTTTAGCAATCGGCTGTGGAGGGGGCTTTAGCCCCTATAGCCACCCCCCTGGATCCGCCACTGGGTACCTACCAGGCACGAGGCGTGACTTTTTTGGAAGCCAAAGCACTCAACAGTAAACTTAAAAGTCATTTATTCAAGATAATATCACTTTAACGGGACTTTATTATTTATTAAAGCAAAAAATCATAATATAATTCAAAGGTTGTTAAGTTTTGAACATAAAATGTATACTTCAAATTTATCTATGATCATAGAATATTTCTTCGTCTCGAGATCATTATAATTTAATTGCGCATATAAATGAAAATTTTATAGAATTCATAAAATATAAAATTAAAATAATTTATATAAGTAGAGTTTATTAATTACAAATTAAATGTTAACTTCGTTTTTTTTTTAAGAAAATTATCTTTGATCACAAAATATATCTTTGACTCCAGGTCATTTCGCTTAAATTGCACATATAAAAGAAAATTTTCATAAAAGAAAATCATAACTAAGCACAAGACTCACGAAATCCTCAACTTTAAATTCGTAAACGAAACATCAACCACCTCCTGATGCATAAAAATTAACAGTTGACAATGCGATTTGCAGACACACAGACAAAAAAACACAACACGGAACACACAAGTGTTATTATGAACTTTTCTGCCCCTTTGACAATGAAACTGAGCTCATTTACAGTCAGAAAAAGAAAACAACTCATATCTCTCCTAACCTGCTCTACTTTTGTTCTTACAAATTTTCATAATGAATTCACTCAATTCATTCTTCACTTTTTGTGAACGACAAGAAATTAAAAAAATTTACTTCCAATGAGATGGAGTGAGAGTTGAGAACAGGCGATATACAAGAATCAGGGTTGCCATTATAGCGACAAAAAATATTTAGATGTCGCTAGATTATTTCTAGCGACTTTTGAAGCTAAGCATTTTTTGAGTTGTGACAAGCAAATACTATTTTTTTATATAGTGGCCCTGGTGATTTTACATTCCAGGCATTTAAATTATTTGACATTTCCTATTTCCAATAATTGGATAACGAAATTCACCACACATAAGCACACACGCATAAGAACATATGCATAATGTAAGTGCGAGTGAGCGCAGTAGTCTGATTTAAGCAATTCATCTGTTTCAAATTTATTATAGACCTAAGTTTTTTTTTTAATTTACTTCAAATTTTTGAACAAAAATAAAAAGTTATTGAGTTATTTTTGTCCCCCGAATGTCAGCCAATCTAGCGACTTTTGGAGGTTGGTCCAGCAACTTTTCATTTCAGCTTGCGGCAACACTGACAAGAATGCCTAGCTGGTATGCATTCCAAATATTTGTTAGCAAGCACTTTCGTGCGTTTACCTATAATGGAGTGATATTGTGCATGATATTGTGCATTGGAATTGAAGGGATATTATGAGCTCTTGTTTTCTGAATGACTTTTATAATGAGAATTTATTAATTTACAGAAGAGATTAAATGAAATTCGATTAGGTCAGTTTCGAATTAATAATTCTTTGCTAAAATCGTATAATTTTTTAAATTGTTTAACGGAAGCACTCATTCCACTCAATATATGGACGCTTCGTCCCTGGTACCTAGGTACCTACCCAAACAAAAAACAAGAACCTGTTTAGACCGCTTTCACACAAGGAAACTGAGTTGCCAGAAACTAGTTTCTCGCCTACAAACTCAAAATCGCAGGCAAATCTGTTTCCTTTTGGGCAAGTGGTCTTACAAACAAAATCAAGATAAAAACATCTTCATCGACAGCAGAAATACTCACTTGCTTTATAAAATTCGAACCATATGCAAAAGACAACAACAAATCTACCTAACTAGACATAAAAAAAACTGTTTATCATGCAACGTTGTTCATCCATATCTTGCTTTTTGAATTTCTTTGCTTGGCTGCTTGTGCGTAAATCTATTCCTCGCTCTGAGAAAAAAAAGGATCAAGAGGCAAGCAGCGTTGCCGCAGGCCTTTACGAAAGTGTAACAAATTTTTAGAAAAAACGTAACAAAAGCAGAAAAATTGTAACAAATTATACTCAAATATTTTTCATGGTTTTCTAGGAGTTTTTAAAATTTGGCAGCAGAATTGGTTTTCTTAACTTCTTCAATTAAAGAAAGCACTATTTTCTTTCAAAATTTAGAAAAAGACAAACTGGCTGGTATGCAACAAGTTTATCTGAGTCTGAAATTATATTTTTGTCGGTTTTTTCATACGAAAGAGATACAAAAATGAGATTTGAGACTATGATAAGGTTTTTTGTTAGAGTTTAAAGATATGGGTAACAGCTAACAGGCCAATATCAACTCCTAATAGGTTGGTGTATAAATATGTAAAAGCGTAGTTCAAACTTACTATAACACTGGATATAAGCGTAGTTTCTATCAGATAACAAAATTGCTACAAATTATATTTAAAAGAAATACAAACTGAAAAATTTCAAGAAAAATATTTTATTCGAAAAAGTGTAACAAAAAGGAAAAAAAGTAACATAATAACAACAAAATAAAATTTTAAATAAGTATAACACTTTTGTTACACTTGTAACATTGTGGTTACGCTGGAGGCAAGTTAGAGTAATGGAAATGTTGACTTTGATAATGAGGACAGTAATACTACGTTTTCATTAGAGCCGAAATGAGGTAATTTCGAAATTTGGCAAAAAAGTGTTTTCATTATCAAATTTGATAATTTCATTTCACATCTCATTTCATTTTGAATTTGGGAATGGCAGTTAGCCGTTTATTTTTGTTGTTTTCTCTTTCTGTTTTATGTTGTTGAGTATAGTGTTTTGATATTTTCATACAAAAGCTTTTAAGAGCTTTTGAAACTGATTCCCGCTGGATGCATTCAACTTTTTTCCAACCTAATTTCGTGCAAATAAGGTTGAAATAACCTCATTTCGAAATGTGATTTTGTATGGGAAGTTAGGTTATTTCGGATCTCATTCGCAAATTTGCAACGAAATTACCTCATTTAACCCAGTGAAAACGGCATATAACGTTCTTTCACTAATACATTGAAATGCATTTACATGAGTTTTGAGTTGGCTTCTGAAGGGAACCTACCATTACCCTTATATAATCAGGATATGTACCAAAAACCATATCCAACAAAGAAATTCTTATAAAAAAACCATCACCACCAACATTTAAAAGGAACGTACTTGCATTAATATAATAGAATCAAAAAGATAATCTTCAATACTATAAGAAAGAGAAAATTCAATAAATACAATAATCATATATATTATTTCTGTAGTCAAACTCCTTTTTTCTCATAAATAAAATAGTCGAACCCACTAAAATAGGTATCATTGAATAGGAATTTACTCATACTCATGACATTGCACAAAAACTCTATTCTATTTTACAATATTTTCTATAAATTTCGGAAATTTCAAATAATTCAATAAATGAAAAATTTGACATAAAGAATACCCCACTTTTAACCCATTGAATGAGTGAAAGAGAAAAATATGTATTACTTCTGTAATTTAAAATTCTCTTTTTTTTTCGCTGCACCTTGATTGAGTGGGGGAGAAACATTTTTTAGTTACACTATGCATGAATGAAATCTTTTTTCTCATTATAAAAAGCCGAATGCATTTATTAGGTATCACTAGATTGCATAGTCCCGGTCTACATTGAACGATTTTTCCAGTGCCGATCTTTTGTTCGTAGGTGAAGGGAGTGAAAAGTGAGGGGTAGAGATCAATTCGTTTGTACCACAAAACTCAGACGATTTTTCCAGTCTGTTTATGTTCTCTTTCGCCCTCTTTCCAGTTTTTTGTGTGTATTCGATGTCAGTGTGCCATTGGGTTGATGGTGTGAGTGAATATCAATGCAAATGAAGAGCACAGAAATAAAAAAATGAAGAAGACAAAGAAAAAATCGCATGGAAAAAATCGTTCTGTGTGTACATTTCACACGATTTCTGGAAAAATCTTCGTGGAAATATCGGGCAATGTAGATCGGGACATATTTACATTACATATTTATTAAATCTAAGAACAAGAAATAGAGGAACGAGCATATCGAGGAAAAAGTGAGGCTTTTTTTTTCAAAATAGTGTGAGTTACACAAATGCATTCACACAGGGTCGGCATGCAGTGAGATAGCTTAATGCTGGGGCCCCAAAAGAATTTTTAGCTGTGTTTTTGAGATTTAAGTTTAATAGTAAAAAAACTTATAAGACCAAATAAAAAAGTAAAATAAATGTTAATATAGTGAATACATGCAATACACTGAAAAAAAAATATATAACATAATGCGGAGCTGGGTTAAATCCTGTAAAAACATCATGTGGAATATGAGACACAATCAACCCGTGAGATGCAAAAATTGTAAACTCCATATTATAGGTGCTTTTATACGATTTAATGCATATTTTTTTAAATTATCAAGTATTGCAAATATTCAATGTTTACATTTATTTCACTTTAAGCATAATTGAATGTGCGAAATTTTCGCACGGGTCTTCTGGTTAGATAATAAAGGAGAATGTCCAGAAATGTATTGGCGAAAACCCGATCAAGAAAAGTCATAAAATATGGTTTGAGAGGGCATTAGTTGTACGTAACAAATATGGAACTATTTTCTTAAAAAGTTATATCCGGGACAGGATATGACCATTTCTTTTTTTTTTTTTAAATAAAGTGTTTCTTCTTGTACAAAAAGTAAACAGTGCCATATTTTTATATTGTGGTTGATCCACGCTATTAAATAGGTCAGCTACAAGTCACTAAAATCTGCAGCCGTAAGATGATGCTGTCCAAAATGGCGATTGTCACACTGGTACACAAAAGTTTAATTATAAATATAATGAATGAAAAATCTTAAATGATAGGAATTCAAATCAGTGTCCTTGTATAGAAAAATTAGCAAAAAAACAATCAATTTATGGAACGAAATACAGGACGGCTGAATTTTGTATACTATTAAAAAAGCTTATGTTGAGTTTTTCGGTACGCCATCACCCTGGGGAAATTCGCCATTTTGGAAAACGTGAAGTGAATTATATCTCCGAAACTATTGATCATAGATGAAAAATTGTTTGTAGGCAATTAAAATATCTTCGTTCTCTATTAGGTACTTTTTTTTCGGTGCGGGCGATATTTTCAAGGTTATGTCGTCTTATTAATTGTTTTTTAACATTTACCCATTTTTGTCATTGTCGAATAGCCTATAGACCAAGAGCCCACAGCAGATTTGGCGTACGAACATGAACCAAACAAAAATTATATGAGTCGAAAGGTGTATTAAGGCTGATAAAATAAATGCAAGTCTTGCAGTCTCTGGTGGCGGCTGTTAGGTGGTAGGGGCTTAAAACAGAAAAAAAAATATTAAAAAACAACGGTAACATGTAAAATGCCCTTATATATTTTTATGAAAGGCCACAAGTCCCTTCTTTCATTTACTTTTTAAATAAAGTTCTTTCAATAAATAGTTTTTGAAATATTAATGTTTGAACTCAAAATTTTGAAAACAAAAAAAATAAAAAAATGGTAAAAAATATTTTTTTCGCAAAGTTTCACGTAATTAAGTACTATTTTTGTTTCCAAAATTCAATGCCCTTATCAATTTGTAGTCAAAAACTGAAAACCGGATGGTTCTGGGACTTTTACTGTTTAAGATATTAAAAAGTAAATGAACTACTTTTTTCATAAAAATAGGACAAATCTGGCTAAATTATCATTTCAGCAACCAGTTAAAATAGGACAAACATGCGGAAAAAAATTCTTTCATTTTTGAAACTTGTAGGGAATGTCGGATTAAACATAAGAATAAGGAATCAAAAGAGTACATAAAAATATCTGTATCCCACGGGTGTTTTTTGGAGGGGGAAAGGGGGAGGTATGACTTATGTAAATTAATTAAAAAATATATTTATACAATTTGGACATATGATACATGTTAGAGTTTGTTTTTGTTGATGATCGAAGTGTATAATAATAATATGTTTCCCGGATCCTATATCCCATTACTTTCTTTTGCTTTTTACTTGTTTTATTTTGATGTAATTGCCTGCCATTCCTTTTAGTTTATCATCATAAGGCAGAATCGCGGAAACATCGAAATCTCTATTGAGTGTGCTTATTTGAAGAAATAAGAGTGCGGAATTGTTTTCCATTTCCTTTTGTGCTAAACCGGTTTGGTTAGCAATGGTTGTGCAATCCTTTTGGTATTGCCTTAGAGATACAGAAAATCGTGGTATGTGTTTCCATTCCTCTATGACATTGCATCATAGAATAGAATGGGGAAACATCGAAAACCATTTCAACAGGCAGATCTGCTAGTGTTTTGAAACTTTGGAGCATTCGAGAATTGAGATTCAAGTGAGGAACCAGTCGGGAAATCCGCCGCAGAATTGTCAAAAATTTTACGTTCTATCATCAGAAGTGGGGTAGATCCCCTCCTTTGCAACAATAATATACAGTTTTGTTATTAATTATATTAATAATTTTCAAAAAAACAATAAAAACAAAGAACAAAAGAATATTTTTTTTTCTTCCTTTCACCAAACGGTAGCGACGCCGACGACGACTACGTTTGGATGTAGTGCAAAGTAGCCTTTTTTATATACTTTCGTTGTGTAGCTCAGTGCAATGTGAGAGAATCGTGAATACCTAAACGACGACGCCGCCCAGCGGGAAATATCGTCCCCAATGAATTTTATAGCTGAATTCTTCAATCAATTCACTAGCCAAATAATAAAAGGAAACGTCATGCAATGATTGAGTGAGTGAAAAGTCATGCGAGGTTTCCTCAGTTCATAGATTTGAACCCACTTTTTGCTTTGTGTGTAGAAAACAACAAAACAACAGCAATCAATTAACTAGCCAGATAATACAAGGAAACGACATGTAATGATTTAATAAGTGAAGAATCATGCAAGGTTTCCTCAGTTCATAGATTTGAACCCACTTTCTGCTTTGTGTTTAGAAAACAACCCTTTCTGTCATTGAACTAAAAATGGCTTTTGATATGGAAAATTATAAGATGAAAAAACTGCTGAAAAGTCATGTAGAAGTTCATCAGTTCATCGTCTATGTCCACTCATATGCTTTGTAAAGTGTGCACCGCCATTGTGTGTTTTAATAGAAGTTGATTTTTTTTGCGTTCTCTGTGTTGACATTGTCTACTGACAGTAAATATTATAAGAGGACTTATGAATTTTCATTAAAAAGAGGCAATCTCAGATTTTATCAAAGTATTTCAGTTTTTTGGTTAATCTTCACTTCGCATATGAAGTGGTGATTAACCAACAACCACTGACCTAGTGATTTAACTGTAATTTAAAGTTTTAATTCTATATTTTTATTAACCAATCACAAAGAATTCACAACACAACAGAGTTAATGAATTTACTATTTATTTAATTTTCTTCACATTTTTCATATTGAATTAACTAATTGCTGAATAAACAACTACCTACTTCTATATCTTGTGATTTGATAATTGAATTTTAATTACCATTTTCATCGAAAATATTGAACTGTTGAATAAACCACATACATTTATGCAGTGAATTCATAGACTATGCAACCACCATGTTTTTCATCATCTGGGTCGGTGAATAAACAACTTCCAACGAAGTAGTGATTTCGTTGGCGAATTTGCATCGGATTTTCAGCATGTGCTGCCCGCCTAGGACATGCCCATGTTAATTTCATCAAAGGAATCAGCTGAAAAGTGGACGGTGCAGCTGCCATTCCTCAAGGAAAAAGCTGATTTTTCCTCAATGAATTTTTGAATTTTTCCCGCTGGGCGACGACTACGTTTGGATGTAGTGCAAAGTGTGCCTTTTTTATTTACTTTTGTTGTGAAGCTCAGTGCAATGTGAATGTGAGAGAATTGCTTCTGCTCTCCTTGGCTTTACATAAAGAATTTGAGCGGTGCGTGCGTCTGTATAAATTGTCCGTGAATACCTAAACTCATTGCAAAAAAAAAAAATAATAATAAAACCTGCTATCGTTGATGGTTAATATTCTTTTGCCTTTGTGTTGTTGTTGTTGTGATTTGCACTCTTAGTTGTGTTATTAATTTTCCAGCGCGTTGGGTCAGCTAAAGAAAAGAATACCATCACTGTGAAAGTGGTGGGTGCGGCTCCAATAGAAAAAATTACTTTACCCCTTGTTTTCCCCTGTCATTCGGTGCAAATAAAAAGCCATTGACAACAAAAAAAAAAAGATAATAAAAGATGTTTTTTTTGTTGCTAGTGCGTGTTGACACAGAAAGCCGTTTGCGTGGTGAAATAAAAAGCCGTTGAGAAAAAAAGAGGGAATAAGTTTATTTTTTTTTGCTTGTGTGTGGTAGAGCAGTTGCAAAAAAAAATTTACCGGCGAGTTTTGGGGTAGGTAAGTTTGGTTTAGAAAAATATATTTTTTTTTAAATTTTGTTGCAAGAAAATGACACGGGGAAAACCTAAAAGCAAGACCAGTGGCTCTAGAGATTTACCACAAGATGTCAGATCTAATGCCGAAAGTATCATTGTTGATGCAATCAGTAGAATTTTTGGTTCCATGGATCAACAGCAAGACAGATCTGCTGCAGTTGGCTTTGCCTGTTTCGACGCCGACCATTCCCGCGCCGATGATCACAAATGGTGTGCAGATGTTGACGCTAGAGTCACCAGAGATCAGCTTCAGAGCTTTGATATTATACCACGAGTTGAAAATGCGTTACTCGGAAGGGCAAAGTCATAGTATAAACAATTCGGCTACCAGCATTACAGCTGGGTAGATTTAAAAGCTTCTAGTATTCACACCTTCATAAATGGTGCCAACGTGGTGCAGCAACTACGAAAAGTTGCGAATTCCGAAAGTAATGAATTCGCAACATATACGGAGTTTGTAATGGAGAAAGTTTCTCAAATAAACCGGCTACCGTTCGAGGTCCCCAAAGACATGATTGTTCGGATAGTAGTTGGAAACATTTTCGAAGTAAGTCTTCGAAACTCTCTGACTTTTGTAATGCCAAAAACTGTCCAAAATTTGATTGATCATTTGTCTTATATTCGAGAGACTCCTAAACAAAAACCTGATACGCCAGCCTCTCGTCAACTTTTCCAAAAATTTAATGATCCTAGACCTCTAGGTCCTTTAGCTAAACGCCTCCGGTTAGATTCTGATCGATGCTGTTTTGACTGTGGCCAGGTCGGACATTTAAGAGCTAAATGTCCAAGAAAAGCTTTGTCAACAACCACTTCGATTGAAACATCTACATCTAATTCTACAAATGTTAGAAAATGCTCTTTCTGCCACAAATCAGACCACGACGAGAGCACCTGTTGGGCAAAACTAAGAGCAGAGCGAAAAAATGTAAATCTGTGTGAAAATATAGCGTCGTTTGAAGGAACGACCGTAGTATTGATTAATGGGAAAGTTTTTTACTGCTTGTTGGACTCCGGTTCAGACTGCTCGCTTATTCGGTCAGATGTTGCTGACAGGGTATCATCAAAGAGAAATGCTCATTTTCTGGTCGTTCAAGGAATCGGAAACGATTCGATAAACCTAACCGAGAAACTAGAAACGAGAGTTGAATTCGAAAAAATAACTGTTGACGTAACCTTTCACATTATGAACCACAAATTGATGAAAAATGATTTGATTATCGGAAGGGATATTCTCAAAGACACGTCTTTAGAAATTGCAGTGGATGCCTTTGGGTCGATTCTTCGACGACGACGCGAACCAACTCAGTGTCTTGTCATGAAAACCCAAGTAACCGATAGTAACCCAAAACTTGCATCGGTAACTGCGAGAAAGTTAAACGAAATAACTAATAAGTTTTCAAAAAACATTATAACGGGGTTTCCAACTGCAAAAGTTACTACTGGGTCTTTAAAAATACGAGTATCTAAAAAATCTTGAATTTTTTATAGGCCTTATCGTATGGCACATAGTGAGCGCCAAATAACATCAGAAATTATTACGGAACTGAAGAACCACGGAATTGTTAGATATAGTAACTACCCCTATGCTAGCCCATTAGTTCTAGTCCGAAAAAAGAACGGTCAGAACCGTCTTTGCGTAGATTTCAGGGCCCTAAATAAGATTACACTTAAAGACCGTTACCAATTACCGAAAATAGACGATCAGCTAGATAGGCTCTCTGGAAATATGTTTTTTACGTCATTGGGCATAGCGTCCGGATTTTATCAAATCCCGATTGCGGAAAAATCCATTGAAAAAACCGCCTTTGTTACACCAGATGGACACTTTGAGTTCCTGCGAATGCCGTTTGGACTTGCCAATGCACCTGCTGTCTTCCAAAGAGCAATCAATGCAGCTCTCGGAAATCTTAAAGACTTGACAGCTCTGGTCTATCTCGACGATGTGTTGATTCCATCTAAGAACGAAGAACACTGACTTGAAAAGCTTGAAGCAGTTTTGCAGGCATTAACGGAATGTGGATTTTCGGTTAATATGGAAAGTGTAAGTTTTTAAAAACTTAACTTGAGTATTTAGGCCGTTAGATATCGTTTGAAGGCATAAGGCCTAGTTGCAGTAAAGTAGGCGCCCTCGTACGACCACCTTCTCCAATGAACGTTAAAATGGTGCGACAATTTATGGGCTTGGCGAGCTCTATTTTCGCAAATTTGTTCCAGAATTTACTGCAAAGACGAGCTGTATCACCTCACTGACTAAAAACAATTCAAAGTTTGACTGGTCTGACGAATGTGAAGCGGCAAGGCTTTATATAATAAACCAACTTACGACACGTCCAGTGCTGGTGATATTTAACCCGGACCTACCAACAGAACTGCACACAGATGCCAGCGCTATAGAATATGGTGCAGTTTTGTTTCAGCGCATCAATGGGTGTTTACATGTTGTTGCATTCTCCAGTCAGGCAACGAAGGGATACGCGAGTAAATACCACAGCTACGAGCTGGACACCCTGGCAGTGGTGAATGCTGTTAAGAATTTCCGAACGTACCTTTTGAGTATTAAATTTATTGTGGTCACCGACTGTAATGCGTTAAAAGCAACGAAACAAAAGAGAGATTTACTGCCGCGCGTCGCACGATGGTGGACGTATCGTCAAGATTTCGATTTTGAAATCGAATACAGAAAAGGGAAATCTATGCTGCATGCCGATTACTTGAGCCGAAATGTACCCACTACCACCACATCTACTTGATATCGTTTGAATAGTCTTACAGACACATGGCTAAATATTGAGCAGCGTAATGATCCAAACCACTGACATAATCCAAAAGATAAAAGATGGCGATACCAACACTAAATCCCAGTACGCAGTAAAGAGTGGACTGCTATACAAGAAAATAGGTAAATCCGAAAAACTTTTTATACCTCAACAATGTCGGTTATCACTTATAAGAAGCTTTCACGAGGATAATTGTCACGTTGGATGGAAGAAGACACTAAATAAAATGCAAGAACATTTCTGGATGCCTTCGATGTCAAAAAACGTTAGAAAATACGTGGAATCTTGCTTGATCTTGACGTTCTGGAACAAAGCAATGTGAACTACATCCAATAGAAAAGAAGCCGGTTCCCTTTCACACCATCCATGTGGACTATATGAGACGGCATTAAAAATGGTATTTTTCAATTCTGAATCTAATGACATCAAAATTAAGGCGATACAATCATCCTTATGGTCCATTTTATCCAGACTTGACTGTTTTTCAGTAAAACTGGTAAACTATTAAAAAATACCTTGAAAAGAATGGTACATTGATGAAAATTTGTATAAATATTTAATTTGGCATTTGCGAAATGAAACATTTTTAATAAATTTCTTCCCATTCTTGGGATAGGTGTTATGATCAAAATTCATACCTTCTGTTTTCCTTCAGAAAAACACCCTTTCGTCGTAGATATTTCTATGTACTCTTTTGATCCTTTATTCTCATGTCAAATTAAATATTTATATTTTTTAATAGTTTACCAGTTTTACTGAAAAACAGTCAAGTCTGGATAAAATGGACCATAACTTTTTTTTAGGAATATTGTATCGCCTTAATTTTGATGCCCTTAGATTCAGAATTGAAAAATACTCTTAAATCATTTATCATGTGGCCAAATTGTATCCATATATTTTTCTAATTTCGATAAGTTATACCTCCCCATTTCCCCCTCCAAAAAACACCCGTGGGAAACAGATATTTTATGGACTCTTTTGATTCTTTATTCTTATGGTTAGTCTGACATTTCCACCAAGTTTCAAAAATGTAAGAATTTTTTTTCCGCATTTTTGACCTATTTTAACTGGTTGCTGAAATGATAATTTAGTTAGCCAGATTTGTTTTATTTTTATGAAAAAGCTGGTTCATTTACTTTTTATTATCTTAAAAAGTTAAAGTCCTAGAATCATCCGGTTTTCAGTTTTTGACTACAAATTGATAAGGCCATTGAATTTTGGAAACAAAAATAATATTTAATTACGTGAAATTTTGCGAAAAAAATATTTTTTACCATTTTTTTAATTTTTTTTTTCAAAATTTATATTTCAAAAACTATTCATTAAAAGAACTTTATAAATAAAGGAAACTCAAAGAAGGGACTTCTGGCCTTTCATGAAAATATAACAGGGCATTCTACATGTTACCATTGTTTTTTAATAATTTTTCTGTTTTAAGTCAATTTTTTAGAAAATTGCCCCTCCCACCTAACAGCCGCCACCAGGGACTGCAAGACTTGCATTTCTTTTATCAGCCTTAATATACCTTTCGACTCATATAATTGTTTTCTGGTTCACTTTCTTACGCCAAATCTGCTGTGGGCTCTTAGACTATAACGTGAATTACTTTTTAATTGAGAATTTTAGAACACTAAATTTCCAACATTTTCGTATATTTTTAAAGTTTGGTTGCGCTGAAATGAAAACTCTGAAGTAATAAAATAATAAATTGTTATCAAAATTAAAACAAACACCAAAATGGCTTTAAATTTTGCCTGCGGTATTGCATCATCTTCAAAAATATATCAAAATGATGGATTTAATATTCTAAAATTCTCATTGGGAATGTAATTCACGTAAGTTTCCTCGGGAATGTAATAAATTTGTAATTGCAAAAAAATTAAAAATAAAACGTAATAACCTTGAAAATATTGCCTGCACCGAAAAAAAATATAGATAAAGACGAAAGATGGTTTAATTGCCTACAACCTGGGCCTTACAGTTTCCTCTAAGATAAATAGTTTCGGAGATATAGGTCCATTCCGTTTTCCAAAATGGTGGATTTCGCGAGCCTCATGGCGTCCCGAATAACCGGACATAAGGTAAGGACAGCTTACCAATATTTCATTCCACGAAAAAGTCTATCTTTATTGTACTTTATCGGCTCAATTGATTTAGCAGCTAATTTTCCAAATGCTTTAACTAAGCACTGGGATATCGCACCATTTTAAAAAATATACGAAAATTTGTAAAACTTTGTAATCCACAATATGTATCAGAAGAACAATTTACGTAAGTTTCTTACAAAATGAAAAAAATGTGAAAAAATAAAAATGGTAAAAAGTATAAAAGTAAAAAATGTAAAGAAAGTAAAAAAATAAACGACATAACCTCAAAAATACCCGTGTTTTATTGGAAAAGCTATCCATAGTAGTATTCCATAGTAGCTATCCATAGTAGGATTTTACATGAATAACAAAAACAACATCGGCAGTATGTGATTTCATTCTCAAATGTTGGTTACTATTAGTTTCTTCGTGAAGTTAATTTTGACTGCTTCTGATTCTCACAAAAACTATATATTTTTTTTAATATTCCGACAAGTGTTCTTTCAGTTAAACCAATTTTGAAATACAAAAACCAAGCTACTTCGGATGCGTTTTTTTTGGTAATTTTCTACTGTACTATTTATAGAATGCCAAAAAAAAAACACGGGTAATGTTGTCCAAGCTGAAAAATTTTAATGAAAAATAAAAGATAATTTTATTTCCAAGAAATTTGATTCTGGCTTTCATTTCAAATCGATAGTTTCAGAGATATAGATCAATTCGTGTTTTCCAAAATGGCGAATTTCCCCAGGTGGATGGCGTCCTGAAAAACTCAAAATAAGCTTTTCTAATAGCCCTCTTTCAGGTATAAAAAATTCAGTTGTCTTGTATTTCGTTCCACAAAAAAGTCTAATTTTCCTGTGCTATCCGTTATAAAAAGTAAGTAGGTAGTCGGTATATGAGTTTGCATTTCCCACTGTATATATAAATACATCTGTCTTTATTACGCACCGCATACCGCTTTTTAATCACGAGAAACTTTGTGCAACCGTTGGCCGGTATGGAGTTTATTTTGTGGGAATAAGAGTTCATATTTGGTGCATAAGCGTGCGATACTAAGAATGTGCAACTAAATAGTAACACAGTTTCGAAAGACAAAGTTACCAACAGACAATGTTCCCAAAGACAGTTTCGAAAAAAATTACAACAACGGACAATCGTTGGAGGAAAAAGTATACGTGAGAGTTAAGTGCAACTTAAATTATTCGCATACTGTCATGATAATCAATATATAAGATCTTTATTTCTTTACTGCATATGTTGCTGTAAAATTCTGAAATGAAAACTGCAGGTATGTAGGTAGAGATGGCGGTCACAAGCATCCTCGCTCGATGACCCAATTAACGCTGTAATGCGCCGTTTTGATACCAGAACCCGATTGACCTGTGGATTAAAAGAACATTTTTTTAGAAAATGAGGGCATTTGGTGATAGATCTCCCAACGGATCATCGCTTACGCCCGAGTTCTGCTGCAGTATGCTGCGCTAAGCCATTTGCTGATTTGCCGTACGCTCTGATCCCTAAGGGTGATCATCTAGTCGCACATTCGGATTTGGTAATCTCTGTACACCTCCGTCTGTTTGCACAACATGACTTGTGGTTACCAGAGAAAGTACCACCCGCCTGTATGACCAGACGCACATTTTATTGGATTTAGACATGAGATGAAACTTATTAAGGATTTGGACATAGGAAAAGCACCCGATAGGGCCAAAGTTCGCAACTAAAAACCATCTACACTCTGCCGCCAACTAGGCGCTTTGTTGACTGGTATTGAACTGAAGGTTGGCATAACAGTGTGATCGTCCGGTCCTCGTGCAACATGAGCCATCTTCAAACACCAGTAGTCTGCTAGCTGATAGTCATAGGAGTTTGACGAAGAAAGTGGTGCAAAAGGAAACCGAAGTTAATTCTAGGTCCATTGAAACTTTCTTGGACTTGAACAAAAGGAAAACACTCAAAAGGGTCGAAGTTCGCAATTAAGAGCCATCTACACTGTGCCACCTAGGCACTTGTTGACTGGTATTGAAGCGGAGATCGGCCTAATTGTGTGATCGTCCGGTCCTCGTGCACCATGAGCCACCTTCAAAAACTATTAGTCTGCTAGCTCGCAGTCATAGGAGTTTGGGGAAGAAGATGATGCAAGAGGAAACTGAAGTAAATCCTAGATCCATTTCGTCGCGTTGAGGAAAGAAGTCAAATCTTTGATCTTCGGTCCGGAGAGTTCGTCAAGGTCATCAAAAAAGGGCTTCCCAAAAGATTGCTGCCTCATTCTGGCCAAAGCGGGACATTTACAGGGGAAATGAAATACTGTTTCCTTTTCCTGCTGGGGATGCCAAACTTCGCCACATGTTCTCCTTTTGGCCAGTGTCCAGTGCATGTTGCAACAATCCTTGCTATGTCTCGCCTGGGTCTGCATATTAGGTTAATAGTTCGGGATTTATTATAGGTAGGCCAAATCTTTCTAGAAATAATGCAGTTAGTTAAACTATTCCACCTACGATTAGATTCTGAGAGAAAAATTGAGAATATATTGCCCTTCACAACTCCAAGAGGAATACTGACTCTTTCCGCAAGTGAGTTATGAAGGGCTGAACCTTGCCTGGCCAGCTCGTCAGCCCGTTCGTTCCCCTCAATGCCACTGTGACCCGAAACCCAGATAAGAAGCTCATCCTGGCATTATCGCACTAATTTTGAGGATGATGTAGCCGAATTAATGGCTTTGACAGCCACTGTCTGAGAAAATAGCTATATTTCGGTTCTGGATTGCATGCTTCCCTGATTGCCAGTACCTCAGCCTGAAAGATACTAGCAAAGTCAGGTAGCCGAAAAGACCTTGATATATTTTGGGACTCTGAAAAAATATCTCCACCAACACCGCACTCCATCTTTGACCCATCAGTAGTGTTGTTCCTCTACGTGTCGACTTTAGTTGTCTATATTTCAACGTAGACAATCGGTCGACAACGTCGAAAATGTAGACAATGTGTCGACTGCTACAACCGATAGACAAGTGGTTGAATAATTTAAAATAACAATAAGGGTATTCATGCAACGTGATAATTTTCCGCCTTGCCAGAAAAACATAACTTTCCGCAAGATGTTTACATGAACACCCCCTTAAAAATACTTGCGTAAACGTGGGAAATAATCTAATTAAACGTCACAAATGATTTAGTCCAGGTATCAGATTTATTTCTGCCCTTTGTCTCAACAAATTTGTGAGATAAAATTATCTATTTTTCAGAATATTTTCGCCATACAAATTTTGACAGTTCATTTCTACCGAGATAAAATTATCTAGTTTACCAGGTATATCTGGTTTGACGCCCCGTACGATATTTGTATAATAAGGGTATTCATGCAACGAGATAATTTTCCACTTTGCAGAAAAATAAACATTTCCGCAAGATAATTACATGAACACCTTTTTATAAATACTTGCGTGAACGTGGGAAATAATTAAAAAAAACATCACAAATGACTTATCTCAGCGTACCAGGTTTATTTCTACACTTTCCGCATCAAATTCGTGAGATAAAATTATCTTTTTTACAGAATATTGTTCCCATCCAAATGGTGACAGTTAATTTCTACCGAGATAAAATTATCTGGTTTACTAAGTTTATCTGGGTTTTAGGCCGTTGCGTTGGTTTAAAATAAAAGTTTGAAACACGTGGGTGGAAATAAAACCGGGAGTTGGTTTTTTCTTCCAACTAATGCTTTTTAAAATCACTCATAGCTTTTTTTGTTATCAAAATGTTTTGTTTCTATGAAACTTTAGAAGTTATTCCATTCTTCAATTAAAAGAGTTTTTCGGACTGCTGTAGGATTATGAAATACGGTAGACCGGTAGGTCTTGAAGTGCATTACACAAAAGAAAAATCGAAAATTTGAGGTCTTCCGTTTATGGGTGTGGTATCCTATCCACCAACTCTCTTAGAATCGTTATCAATTATGAAGCACTTCTGATTTCTGTAGAAAAATGAAATTCGGTAGACTGATATGATTTGAAGTTCATATAGTATAAAGGTAAAAAATGAAAACTGCAGATTTTCCATTCAGGGGGAGTGGCTCCTAACCTACCCCCCCCCACTTTCTCAGATTTTTGCATCAATTATATGGGTAACGTACTTTGACGTTGAATGATGACCTTTTGACTTAAGAGATGCTCGTGTTCATAGTGCATCGAATAAAAACAATGGGGCGTATTCAGTCATTTTAGGGGTGTGTCTAAGTTAAACATAGGTTTAGTTGAATTTTCAGACGTTGAATGTATTTTTAAAGTTTATCATTTAAAAATATTTGAAGCTGTTTATGTAGTATACCAAGTTATTTATCTTATACAAATATAAAACCTAAGTTTGGAATTAAAATCGGTCTCTATCATTCAGCCAAAATTGCCTTAAACTGTAGTTTAGTTAAACCTGGGTCTATCTGCGACATATTCGCAGTCTATCTGGGGCATATTCATATGCCCCAATATCTTAGCAAAAAAGAAGTGAAATCGGATAAAAAAAAAAAATAAACAACTCCAAATTATGTGAGTAATTTATTATTTAATGATTTGGTTACTGAACCAAAATTTCAAGGTTTACTGGAAAGTGGAATTTTATCATTTTATTACTAAATTCCTCAAACTTTGAAAGATTTTTAAAAATTGACCAGTAAACCATAGTAAAGTGATTCAGTGAACCTACTCTAATTAAAAATATATGTATTTGAAACTGGCCAGTTTCACAGTGAGCACTTACTAGAATAAGTTGCACTTAAGTTTCGCATATTAATACTTTTTGGTAATTTTGGCAGTCTGAGTTAGTGACACTTAAGTGCAATTTATGCAGGCAAGTGTGCAGTGCGAATTTTGGGATTTTGTGTCCTATATTTCGCACTAAAGTGCTACTACTGTTACTGTGAAACTGGGCCTAAAGCCTTTATAAACAAAGAACTACATAGGTATGCGTTTAGATTTAGATGAAATGATTTTTCACGACTTTCTTGTTGTTACAATTATGGTTTTGTATTATAGAAGAACTTGGTTCTTTTTTTAAGATTTTTGTTTTTGGTTTAGTAAATTTTAGTAGGAAAAATTATGAATTATAATGGTTTAACGAATTGTCTACATTGGCGACAAATTTATGTCGACAATTGTAAATTGTCTACATTGAATTGTCTACATGTAGACAATCATGTAGTCTACATTTACAGTCTACATGGCACAACACTGCCCATCAGTAAAGATAGTTGTGTCGAAGTCTTTCGTCACGACGTCATCATTCCAATCCTTTCTGGATATAACTTTAAAATCTTTACCGAAGCTCATTGAAGGGGCGCAGTAATCAGTGGGAGTCGAAAACTTATCGCGCTGCAAGATATCAGGTATTTAATGTGTAAATCTAGTAGTAAAAGGTGCAGAAAAAAGCCTAAAGCATCTGTTGGATAAGATCGAATAGCCCCTGTGGTGCCAATGCTATCTGTTCTTTGAACCTTCCTAAGCTTGTTGATATTATACAAATTCTTTATGAAAACTGTAAAACTAAGTACTTTTCAACGACAATGGTAAAAGTCCGAAATGGTTTGTTTTCATACTTTTCTTTTTTCACTGATTTCTTGGACAAGGGTACTTCCCATATAGTATTGCAACCACAAATTCCAAAATAAAATATAATGTTCGCCACAATTGTAAACTTTTTTTCTTGAAAACTTGTGTTGTGAAACTTTGCCGTTTTGAATGTTTTTTTTTTAACTTTGTTTTCGAATCTTCGTGTTTCTGATTTTTGTTTTTTGAAACTTTTTTGAACTAACATGTGTCCAGTAGATATGGAGGTATGTTATTTTATTCGACAATATTTTGTCTGTATTGCCTTTACCAAATTTATAGGCATGCAAAAACACCTTGCTGTTAAAAATAAATAAATGGACGTAGCTTATCCCGGGGATATCTTTTTAAGAAAATATTTTCATAGTTGCTATATACAAACAAATTCCTTTCAATCCATATATGATTTTCTTTAATCGACGCTGGGTTTTTTTGGGCAATCTCCTTTATACAACAAAAATAATAAGATAATACAATAAATATTTTAAAAAATATCAAGAGCGATTCAAATAAGAAACTTTTACAAAAATATATTCTGACAATCATATTGCAAAAATTATCTCTGCTCAAGAAATTCTATTTTAAAAGAGAGCAATAACAAAAAAAAGAAGTAGGAGTAAACAATAGTCATCATCATCATCATCATCATCATCATCATCATCATCATCATCATCATCATCATCATCATCATCATCATCATCATCATCATCATCATCATCATCATCATCATCATCATCATCATCATCATCATCATCATCATCATCATCATCATCATCATCATCATCATCATCATCATCATCATCATCATCATCATCATCATCATCATCATCATCATCATCATCATCATCATCATCATCATCATCATCATCATCATCATCATCATCATCATCATCATCATCATCATCATCATCATCATCATCATCATCATCATCATCATCATCATCATCATCATCATCATCATCATCATCATCATCATCATCATCATCATCATCATCATCATCATCATCATCATCATCATCATCATCATCATCATCATCATCATCATCATCATCATCATCATCATCATCATCATCATCATCATCATCATCATCATCATCATCATCATCATCATCATCATCATCATCATCATCATCATCATCATCATCATCATCATCATCATCATCATCATCATCATCATCATCATCATCATCATCATCATCATCATCATCATCATCATCATCATCATCATCATCATCATCATCATCATCATCATCATCATCATCATCATCATCATCATCATCATCATCATCATCATCATCATCATCATCATCATCATCATCATCATCATCATCATCATCATCATCATCATCATCATCATCATCATCATCATCATCATCATCATCATCATCATCATCATCATCATCATCATCATCATCATCATCATCATCATCATCATCATCATCATCATCATCATCATCATCATCATCATCATCATCATCATCATCATCATCATCATCATCATCATCATCATCATCATCATCATCATCATCATCATCATCATCATCATCATCATCATCATCATCATCATCATCATCATCATCATCATCATCATCATCATCATCATCATCATCATCATCATCATCATCATCATCATCATCATCATCATCATCATCATCATCATCATCATCATCATCATCATCATCATCATCATCATCATCATCATCATCATCATCATCATCATCATCATCATCATCATCATCATCATCATCATCATCATCATCATCATCATCATCATCATCATCATCATCATCATCATCATCATCATCATCATCATCATCATCATCATCATCATCATCATCATCATCATCATCATCATCATCATCATCATCATCATCATCATCATCATCATCATCATCATCATCATCATCATCATCATCATCATCATCATCATCATCATCATCATCATCATCATCATCATCATCATCATCATCATCATCATCATCATCATCATCATCATCATCATCATCATCATCATCATCATCATCATCATCATCATCATCATCATCATCATCATCATCATCATCATCATCATCATCATCATCATCATCATCATCATCATCATCATCATCATCATCATCATCATCATCATCATCATCATCATCATCATCATCATCATCATCATCATCATCATCATCATCATCATCATCA